>CM053508.1:82542289-82695029 GCA_028627145.1 Eidolon dupreanum | reverse complement strand
CCAGATGCCCTCCCCCCCACACACATACACCCATCCATGCCAGCTGAACGTATACTCAGCAGGGCCAGCCTTCTCCCTCTAACGGGCGGAGAGCTCTTCAGAAGCCATGGACCGTCCCTTCTACCGAACGCACACTGCAGGCGACAGTGCTTGGCTAGGTAAGGTCAGTCCCCTGCCTTCAAGGAACTTACAGAAGGCTCGACAAAGCCCTGCGTAAAACCAAGGCAGTCACAGAGGCGTAAACAGGAAGCCCGGGGGCCCAGGAGGCGAGCACCTACTGGTGACGCCGGTGGCTGCGGGCGCCGTGACAGATCTGAGTCTCAGGGCTCGTGGGACCGCGGCCAGCGGGGGGTGGCAGGCAGGCCCGGCGGGCGGCGTCAGCACAGGCACGGGGAACCTCAGCGTGGCTGGAGCCGCAGGTGCAAGGCAGGGAGAGGCGGTGGGCCTAGCACGGTGGCAGCAGGCGACAAGCCCGCGCAGCCCGCGCAGCCCTGGCCCGGGGCGGGGGGTGAGGGGGCGTCTGCGCCATCTGCGGGTGACCGCTCGGGCGCCCCGCGCCGCCCCCGCCCCGCGCACCTGTGCGCCTTCGCAGCCCCGCATCGCTCGGTTCCCGGGCGGCCGCCAGCCCCTGGCCGCCCCGCGTCGCTCCGCTGAGGTGAGGACGCCTGTTGACGCGGTGGGGTGGCCGCGCGGCTCCCTCCGCAGTCGCCACAGGAGCTGCCCGAGCTGCGACGCGCGCGGCGGGCAGGCCCGGGCCCCCGGGGGCCGGCGCTGGGCGCAGCCGGGGCGCGCGCGGCCGGGCCCCGCACGCACGGCGCGGCGCGGGCTGCGGCCCGGGCATTACCTGGCCAGCGTGGTCTTCCCCGAGCCCGGGAGGCCGCGCAGGAGGTAGAGGTGTTTCCTAAAGCTGGGGCGGCGCGCGGGTGTCCCGCGCGGGGGTGGCGGGGCCGGGGGCCGAGGCTGCGGCTGCTGGAGGCTCAGCCTCCCAAAGGATTCGAGAAAAGTGTCCTCCATGGGGCGGGGGCTGCGCCAGGGCCCCGGGCTCCCTCCCCTGACGTCCCGGCCGCGGCCGAAGCGGTTGTTTTTGTGGCGCTCCGGCCATGTGATGGATGGAGGGGCGGCGCTCGGAGCCCGGCCCCTCCTCCCCGCCCGCCGAGCCGCGCGCAGGGGCGGGGGCGTCCCCACCGGGGAGCGGGACGCGGGCGGCGGGCGGCGCGCCCCCGCCCTGCCCCCTCTATTCCCCTCCCCCGTTCCCCACCAGCTCCCACCGCGCGCCCCCGCCCCAGGAGGCCGCCCCGGGACGCGGGACGCTGCGGGCGCCGGGAAGCCAGGCCCGCCCCGCCCGCCCCGACGGCGCCAAGAACCGAAGTCGACACGGTCGCGGTGAGGAGCAGGGGGGCGCCCCGCACAGCGCGCAGCGCCGAGGGCCGCTGTCTCCCAGTCGCCTGGCGGCGTCCCAACGGCTGACACGCTCTCCTGGGCCTGTGTCATTTTTGTATTCTCCCGTATCAGCCTGCCAAAAATATTCTTAGAAAGCTCTGTTGCCTCTACGTAACTTTAAGTATCTTCGTCAGACAAAGCGCCCCTTAAACTGCAGAGCGATCCGGGCACAGTGGCAGAAAGCACCGCCCGGCAGGTGCGTGCTCTGTGGTCACCTGAAGCGACACGATCTCAGCCGCCACCCCACCCCCACCCCCGCGCCTGCGCCCCAGGAGGGGCTGTCTCCTGATGCTACTCAGAGGCGTACCCGGAATTAAGGTCTGGCTGGTGCCAGCCTCTCTAGTATTTCACACTCAAGGCTGGGGCAGAACGAGCCTGTCTTCCGAACCAAAATTCAACATGCCAGGGCAGAAAGACAATATTAAAAACACCATCCGGAAGAAAATCCAGGATATGTGGTGGCTTTGGTTGTGATCATTATTGTGAAGTAAATACATTTTGTTTCTGGCAGCAAAAGTATGAAAATCCTGAAAAGGAATTGTGACAAAAAGCAAGTCCCTTCTAAAACAAAATCCAGAGATTTCACCATACGCTTTGGAAGGAACTGTCCAAGTGGGGAGGGCTCTGTGCTGAGAATGTCACCTTCCCCTTGGGAATTCCCTAGGGAGGAAGGGGTGGGGGTGAGCGGCTCTCCCTTGAAAACCCCTGCCCAGCACTTAGAGGAAGGACGCTTTGTGATTCTTCTTAGAAAAGGACGCTTTGTGAATCTTCTTACAAAAAACATGGGAATTTCACAGGCTGCTCTAAATATTAGGAGAAAACCCTAAGGAACCAAGACTATACACAAATCATAAACGGTGACGCTTATAATGCAGGTACCCTACCACACTTCTTATCAGAGGGCTTTACCCAGCCTCAAACACGACCTTCCTCATTCCAGATTTTCATGGGCCAGTACAGCAGCCACTATGCGTAGGGCTGCTTGTAATGTGGATAGTGCCAACAGATTAAAATACATACTGAATTTTGAGGGTTCAGTATGGAAACAAAAACGTAAACTATCTCAAGTTTTTATACTGATTATGTGTTAAAATGATAATATGGTGGGTGCACTGGGTTCAAATATTAAAATTAATTCCACCCGTTTCTTTTAGCTTTTTTAATGTGCCTACTAGAAAAGTTTAAATTACATGCGTGGCTGGCATCTTTCCCTGAGACTTCGTGGGCTTCTGCTCTGTCCTGTGGCGGGGTCCCAGGCATCTGGGATGGGGCAGGGAGCTTTGGCGCACGCCCTGTCCGTGGTGCTGTGGCCGCCCAGCCCCCTAGGTGCTGAGGACTGCTGTGCTGCCCGGAAGAGAGCGCTGAGCTGGGGCCAGGGCTTTGGAAGTGCTCGCCCTAGGAGGAGCTGGAGAATGAGGCAGACAGATTGCGGCGGGGGGGCAGGGAGCAGGGCAGGGGACACCAGCATGTGAGAACTGTGCCTTTGAGGTGGAGCTAGTGGAAGGAGATGAGCAAAGCAGACAGAGCTCGGAGCCGGAGGGCTGTGTGAGGCCAGGGAGGCAGCAGCTAGAAGCCACCCTACTTTCCTTTCTCTCAAACCCATATTTAACCTGTCAACAAGCTCTGACGATTTTCTCCAATACATTTCTCAAAACCAAACTGTTGCACGTTATCTGCTTTAATCTGTTTTCCTGCCCCTAGATTGTTAAGTACCAGAGTAGGGACACTGTCACCCTCGTCACCCCAAGACCTAACACAGTGCCTGATATGCAGACGGTGCTCAATGATTGCATGTGGACCTGAATTACTTTCTCAGTAGATGAATCTGAGCTCCGGTTTACTGCAGACTGAGGCTGAACAGAGACAGTGATAATGCCAGCCAAAGGGCAATGTCATGACCACAGAGACAGATCTGAGAGCCAGCTTGCCACCGGCTGCATTCATGCCCTCCCTGGGTCCATCCATGGCCACCTCCAGACAGGTGGGCTCCCCGAGTCAAAGGCCCCCTGGGATAACACTCCTAGTGCCCTCACTTCATCCAACTAACTTTTCAGCTATAGGGGTCGGTTCTATTTCTCTGTTATGGGGAGAAACCATTACCACGACGGACACACAGAAAATAATCTTATAAGTCATTTTTGGCAAATGAAGACACATGCAAATGTTTCTCTGACTGTCACCGCTTCACAGGACATGGGAAAATGAGGAGCCGCAGGAGGAGAGCTAGTAGAAACCAGGAACAGCACTGTCAAATCTACAGCTCTAAGTAACCTGAATTTGGAATGCTCCCTCATAAAGAAAGCAGCAGGCTCCTCCCAGGAGAGGCCGAGATGGCAGAGTCCGGGGGGGGGGGGCAGGGGGGGCAACCCCTGTCACCGAGCAGAGCCATCTTAGGTGAACAGGGTTCTCTCTGATCCTTTGTCATTTCTTCCCCTGCCCAAAACGTCTTTGTGATTTTTTACGCACAGATGTAAAGTGAGTCTTGGATACGTCATGTCTGCCTTGTACATCTATTTGTGAGTGATGGGAACTGCGAGGACAGGAGGGAGTCACCTGGGCCTGCGTCTCTTTCAGTCATGGGCTCCTGGCTGCCCGAGCACCGCCTGCTCGCACCCTCCACCACAGTTGGACGTCTGGCCAGCTGTTGGCAGGCCCCTGGCCTTCTCTCCACCTGACACTGCTCCCTCCTGACTCTTCCCTTCTCCACCTCCTAGAAGCTATATGGAGCTGCAGGGTGCTGGGAGAGGTCAGGGGAAGGGGACAAGGAAGAGCAGTGATGTGCAGTGGGCTGAACTGACGGGAAATGCCCAGACTGGGGCGAGCCTACCGATGCGGGATGCAGATGGGTCCTCTGGACAAGCCCGAGTCTGCCGTCTGCCCTGCCTACGCCCCGTCACTCACTCTTCTCGCTGTCACACCCACCCCTCTGCAGCAAGGGCCATGTCTCCTTTTCCACAGCACCTGTGATCATAAGCTTTGAGGAAGAAGCTTAAAGGGGGAGAGCTGCCCCAACCCGTTCTTCTATATCTTCGTTCTGGAAATTAGGGCAAGGTGATAAAGGCAGGGGCTGGAGAAAGCTGGGGGCCTCTGGAACCCAAGTACTAGCCTGCAAGGACGGCCAGCCATCACGCGCCAGTGCGGCATAAAGGTGCTTCAGAACTGGTCGTTACCTGTGCCATCCTCACTGTTAAATGTTCGTAACGCTACCCTTGGTTATAGCCATGCTAGAGTGGATTCTAATATACTCACTGGAAATCCATAAATGTCACAGGCAAAGGCCCCTAAAAAGTAGACATTTGCCAGATACCAGAGTCCCCTCTGCAGCTGTCCGTGCCTTGGCCGTAATCCGGGCCAGCTCCTCCCCGAGAGCACCCTCCCTGGGCCAAAGGCAGGTTCGCTTCCCCAGGGGTCTGGAAGCCTGCAGACGGATCCCTGGGGACTTCAACCAAACACCAAAAACCCTGGTCTCCATCTGGAAGAGACCTACAGTCTGGTAGAAAGAGAAACTAAACTGTACGAAATGAATAGAAGTAAAACATCGAGCCATTTTAAATAAAGCACTCAGTTTCCAATAAAGATGGCAGGTAGAACACAAATAGTAACTTCTAGTCCCTCCTTGAAATCCCACTAAAATGTAATGGGTTGTTTTTTTTTTTGGTAGTGGGAGGGGGGATGATATTTTTGAACACTGGAGAGCAAAAGTCAAGTGTCAATTAATTTGACAAAAAAAGAAAAAGAAAAAAAAATCCTGAATTACAGAAAGCTTAGAAAGAACATATTTACCCCGCATAACCCTTATAATTTCAATGACTGGAAGATGTGGGGCTCGGAGTGGGGCTATAAACAGGAAGGTCAGGTTGAAAGTCGGTTTAGGAAACAAACAAGCACAACATCAGACAGCTGTGCCCAGGGACACCTGGAGGTTTGCTTCCTGGGGGAGGCGGGATGGGGCCAAGACAGGCCAAGACAGGCTGCTCCCCTCCTGAAAATAGAGAGCTAAGTCAGTGCCCACCCCTTGACTTAACACTTATTGGAAGTGAATTCTCATATTCAAAGTCTGTTAAGTACAAGTAAACCAAAACAATATTTTAAAAGATAGCTGTTGTAACAGTGCGAGTCTCACAACCCCTACCCAAAACCCTTGAGGTCAGACACGTCAGATTCAGAAAACATGTTTGTTTATCTGTTGGTTTGTAAAACCTTACACTCCGAGTGGGGTTGGGGCCGCCCCTGGTAATTAAACATTAATATTTCTGCAGTGAGATCTAGGCACGGTCACAGAAAGTAGAATAAATAAGGAGAAAAATTAACCTGTCTATTGGGTCAAGTTTTGCTGCCAACTTAGTTTTAATGCCAAACTTTTAAGAAACAAAACAAAACAAAACAAAATCAATCTTTGGTTTTCAGCGCTTTTTGGATTTCAGAATTCTAGAAATGCAGTTATGGACACATGTGGACCACCCTTCTATCCTGACGCAAGTTTTTTAAAAAACTCTCGTTTTCTGTGCCTTATCTTCGTCTATAGAACAAATTACAGTGTTACAAACATCTTCGAAACTGGATAAGGAAAGGTTTGAGCTGCTGCTGCTCTGGCTGAGTGTGTTATAATTCAGGTGACTGACCAGGAAAAGCTGGAGAGTTCACCCAGGGCAGTTCTGCTAACCAGCACCGTAGCCCTTTGGGTTGGCACCATGCACTGAGCGCTCTGGGGGGAGGACCTGCCACAGCAAACGAGCTCAGTCCAGTCCAGACAAAGAGGTGATGCGAGTTTGATGTCAGTTTCCCAGGCTGCTGTTCCCCTATTTATGCCACTCCCTTGGCATCTAGGACCTCACTGTCCCCACAGCCCCCACACCCCTGCCTCATCCAGGAGCCTGCCGCCCGCCCTGACCTTGCCCAAGCCCTGTCTCCAGATCAAACCTGTGCTATGTCCCATGGGGTCCCTGAGGGTCGCCACCAGTTCACGCTGAGGTGTTAGGAGTGTACTCAGTCCATGAACTTGCTCTCCTGGATAAGAATCTGTCTCGCCGGGGGGCATTCCAAAGACAATGCAGAACCTGAGGAGGTATCTCTGGGAAGGGGATTAACCCCTTACTAAGAGTCTATTATTTCTCAGGCGCTATGCTAAGTACTTTGCATAAATTATTTCGTTTAATCCTCATTGAATGTCCCCGTGACAGGGTGGTATTATAAAGCTATTTGTCGCAGATGAAGAAACGGAGGCTCCGAGAGGGTAATTTAAGTCACACGGTCAGTGCTCCACCCCAGCTCCCCGAGGAACTGAGGGTTTTGAAACAGGCAGGGACTGTGGCTCCCAGGGCCAACCATGCTGTCCTGCTAGCTCCCTTTTTCTGAACGTCTGCTTACCCCTGAGGCCACTGACCGGTACATTAGGCCTCACACAAAACAGGAGGCCTGTCTCACAATCATGATACAACAACTGCACACAGCACAACCCTGAGGAGAAAAGACGGACAGCTAGGGGTGGCCGCTCTCCGCGGAGAAGCCCAGACGGGTGTGGAGGTGAGCACGCGCATCAAAAGTGTGGTCCAGAAAGCGTTCTTGACACAGACGGCCAAGCCTGGCAGATAAAAGACTCCCCAGTTGGGCACAGCCAAGTGCGGCCATGCTGGTGTCACCTGGGGTACTCCTGGGGGGGAGGGACGGACCCCTTCCCTACCTGGGCCCTGACATCAACCCCATGAGGCAGGAACGCGCTGTCCTCACCGCTGGACCCCCAGTGTGCAGAGCAATGTCCAAATCAAGGCGGCCGGAAGCGGAAGCGCTTGCTCCACAAACGAATGCATTTCTCCATCTCCCGTCTCCGGGGTCCCTCAGAGCCTCCTCCCCCATTTCCAGTGGTCCCCCCCAGTCTCTAAACTCCTCCCTTATCTTTTCTCCTCTCCTTCTTCCTCCGGCAGAACCAGATTTAAAACAAACGAAAATATTTTTACTGGGTATACGTGTATTTTAGTTAAGAAAAAGAAACAGATTACTTAGATATGAGCTAAAATGCAGAGAGAGAAAACATATGGTAAATGTATGTGCATTCAATTCTTATTAAATGCAGATACATATATACTGAAATCACAGCAGCTGTGTTTATTTCAGAACTTAGGCATTTGAAAAAAAGTGCAATGTGTTTATTTTAATGTCGGCTTGATGTCGAGTTTAAAATATAACATAAGTTTGTCTACGTGTTTTACCTCTTTTCCTAGAGAACCTTTTAATATGTAAATGTCACCTGTATCCCTAATTCCCATCACATGTCGATCAGAGCTGTGGTGAGTCCCTCATAAACATGTTGACAGAATGCTCTAAATTATATCCTATATAATGAAGTTAGAAAATAAATTTGGTAGCAATAATCTAAGCTTTGTTGTATTTCATGAGATCTACATTTAAAGGAAATGAAAACGTCATGTGTACAACAGCACAGGGTTACTATGGAGACAGACTACATTTTTTATGTTTACTCTCTAATCGTGGTACATACAAGCTCTTACAACCAAATTATGTCAACATCCACTTCCTTCCAATTATACAGATGTTTCTGGAACAAGTTGTACTTACAGTTCAAGGAATTCTCATTTCGTAACAGAATCTTCTGTCTTTTCTAGAAATTATAATTAAAAAACATATAATAATGATTAATATTTGGCACTGGGGTTAAGTTTGTACCGTCATTTAACTCATGTAAGGATACTCCCCAAATGACAAAAGAAACATAATAACAAGTGTCAATTTAAACATTTAAAGTACTGGTGTGTATGTGTGTGAGGGTGTGCATGCATGCATGCGATTGGGTGGGTGTGTGCATGTGTGTTTTTGTGTGCATGTGTGGGGGTGTGTGGGAGTGTGCATGCGTGAGGTGTACATGCATGAGTGTGCATGTGACTGGGTGTGTGCATGTGTGTGCATGTGTGCAAATGTGTGAGGTGTGTGGGAGTGTGTGCATGTGTGTGCGCATGCGTGGGGTGTTGTACATGCGTGTGTGTGTGTACTAATAAGGTTGCCCTGGGAAATGAGCAGAAGCTGGGAAAAATGCTTGCGGTTCCGCTAACTGGGCATACAAAACAAAGCTACTTTTCCCACAGCACTGCTAATATGAACAGTTCAGAAATACCTACTGTCCTGAGCTACATAATTCTGTAACCCTCACTAGCCCTTGATTTTCCTCTTTATCTCAGAGCGTCCCCAGCACTGCCTCTGGGCACATCTATATCACCACCGAGCACTGCCCTCTCCTCAGCCCTCTCCCCAGCCCCTTACATGGAGGGCTGGCTCTTCAAGACCCTATGACCTCTCCACCCTTCCCAGCCAGCCCTCCAGCCACTGGGAAAATCAGCAGCCTGTCAGAGTCTCACTGTGGACCAATGTGAGGCATCCACAAGTCAAGAAAACAGGAATCTAACGTGCATCAAAAGACTGCAGGCTGGACAGGAGGAAGATGTAATGAAGAATAAAGGACTCTCCCAGATGGGCGCCTGGGTCACGCAGCGGGCCCTTGTACCAGCCTACACCACACGAAGTTAGGGGATTCAGGGCAACTGGACTTCTGGTTAAGACAAACTGAAGGAAGCGTGCATCTGCTCCCCACCCGCCCACAGGCATGCTCTCCCCAGCTCAGGCAAGGAGCGTGGCCCTTCAGGTTACACTGACAAGATTTTCTCCAATTGTTTTTTTTTTTTTTTAAGAAACCAGCTGAAGTCCTTCTTTAAATGCCATAAAAACATACCTGCACTGATGACTTCCACTGCAAACGGATCACACCCAGTGTCGTCCAGTCGAGGGAACCACACAGTCATTAGGCAACGAAGATTCTGTGGGGAAAAAGGGGACAGATTTCATCTCACACCGATTTAAGCTGTGAATGGGAAGGTGTGTGAACGTGGTATCTGGGTGGGCCTGATGCCAAAAGCCTGCCTCTGAAGGTACTTCAGCCACGGCAGGAGCCAGTCTGTCTCAGTCTGTCTCAGACCTCTGTCCCCTGTTAGCAAACTGCCCAGACTCAATGAAAAGGCTCGTGTACATCCAGGTAAAGCGCTGTGTGGCATGGCTCACATTTTCATAAGTGTAACCTTAACTGCGGACACATATGTATAAGCGGTACCGTCACAGGTCACAAAATTTAAGCCGGCATCCTTTCCTGTGCCGTGTATAAAACATGGCAACTACAGCGACTTCAGTCTTGCAAATCGCTCCTTCCACATAAGAGTATCTGGGGGGAAAATCCTCACAGGTGATGAAGGTCCAAACCACACAGGATGTTTCCTGTACTCACACACCTCTAGCAACACGGACAGTTTGGCTCCTCTGGGGCTGTGTACGGCTCTGCTGCATGACCCCACTGCGTTTGCACTGCCTCACACAAGAGCCACTGGCCGGGGAGGGAGCAGGTGTCACTTGTCCAACCTAGCTGCACAAACCACGTGGCAGCCGCCACTGACTGTTTCTCCTACTTGCCTTTTCTAAGAACACATGCACCATTTCCAAACCAAGTTTTTTCTGTTTTTCTTCTAAGTCACATTTGTATAAACACTGCCTATAATTAATTTCCACACACAAGCCATCCCAGACAAAGCGTTGCTAACCTCATAAAATATTCAGAAGCTAGTAATTTATATTTTGTACATGCAACAGTTTTGTTTTGTGTTAGTCTTCTCTCCTCAGTGGGAAGTAAGTTATTTGATGAAGGGGATCTGTTTCCTCTAAAAAGCTTTCCAAAGCTTAATTAATGGATGCTTGTTTGCTACTGCTTCCGACGATGGTACAGTCAGGGCAGAAGGGGGCTTAGTCTTCCTGACTAGCGCCTTAGTGCAGTGTCTGCTCAGCTTTGGGGTCAGGGACCCTGCCTCCCCAAAAAGCTGATCAAACCTACAGACTTCCTTCCCAAAAAATGGTACAAGAAGACATGCAAAAAAATTTGCATACAGTTTCAGACTATGGACCTTGGACTAAGATCCCTGACCTAAAATGACTTCGATTATCTTTCAAAATTCCCCCAAACAACAAATGCTTTTTAATTTTTTGAATTGGCATGTTTCTTTGGTGCATCTAGTAGAACAGAAAATCACAGCAGTAAACATGTGATTGATTATTCACCAAGTTTACAAAAGTGAGAAATGGGGTGCCAGACCCCCAAAAGCAGGCTGATGACTGTGAGCCCTGGCCCTGAGACTTCCCTGCAGGGACCACGCTGGTCCAGAGAGAGGGACTGTTGGGGCGAGGTCTAAACCTCCGAAAGACGAGCTGGGAGGTGGAGAGGCCCAGGCACCCCCGGGTGCAGGAGGGAAGGGGCACTGGGAAGACAGGAGACTGCAGGGCTCGGAGCTCGGGTCCCTCAGTTCTCACTGCTTCTGTCTCCAAGGGAGGGGACATATGCAATCCCCTGGGATCACTAACACGTGCGGTTGACTTACAGAAAAGAAACTTGGCATAATTCATTTCTTCTTTAAGACACTGAGCATCCTAAATATTCTTATTTACTTAGAATTTTGCTTAGAATATGAAAAAACCATATTTTCATTTGTTGTATTCACAGGTGGGTTTTTCATTTCCAAAAATGACAGTCTTTAGAGCTTGAAGGAAACTTTCGCGTCGACCAGTTGGACTCCTTCCTGGTCTTCTTTTCAGAGCCCTTCTCAGTCTTTAAAAATTAAATTCTTCAGGTGATATTTTTCCGTGGTTTAATCTTCACTGTCCCCTGCTTTACTATTCTCATGTCTATGTGCCATAATGCGGATGAGGAAGGAAAGGGCCATGTGCCACATACAGGAAATAGAGAAGGTAGAAAGAGTTAAAAAAAAAAAAAAGGCAGTCCATCTCTACTTGTGACATAATCACTGTTTGCCTGCCTCTTCATTCTTCCCAGGGTCTATTTAAATTGGGAATCCAAGTATCATAGGTGCTCCATGACAGTTTAGACTATCGGTCGCAGAGGTGGGGGCAAGGAACACTGCCTGCTATGGGTCCTCCACTCCCACTGCTGAAAAGCATCACAAGATCAATCAATTGCACAATATCACCAATGTGAGGCAGAAAAGCCTGAAAAATCACTTGTGCATGTTAAACTGGAACTTTTATTCGTAGCAAATAAACACAACTTACCCACTGGAATCCCAAGAGATCCACAGAGTTTTCCTAGTCGAAAGGCCAACCCCGGAGGCCACAGCAGCGCCAGGAATCGAGGTCAGTGCCTGCTGAATCTTGGTTCTCCCGGAGCACAACAATGTGGTGGCATCGGCTCTTCCCACGGCATCAGCTTTTCACCCAACCTTGCACTTAGAAAGTGAAGATCAGAAGTGATCCTGAAAGAGTGCAAAGTCTCGGGTGGGCTACTTAAACTTTCTGGGGAAGTAAACCTTATGTCACTTAGTTTATGATCTGCTCTTGCCTGAAGTTTGAAAGTCAAAACCTACTGGCATCTTCCTTGTGAATGTCTTCCAAAAGTCGGCTGAGTCCCGTGGCATGCCAGGAGTGGGGTTTCTGACAAACCACAGGAAGTGCCTTAGTCTGTGAAGCAGCAGGTCATGAGAGTAAAATTCCCCCCCAGCATTTAGAGGGGGATCTTGGAAAATAACAGAGCAGAGCCATGAGGGATGCTAATCGAAGGTCATGTGGTTTTCCTTCGTTGCCTCTTCATTATGTATTTCTAAAATTCTGTCTTTGTTTTCTTCTAAAATCATGCTTAGTCCATGGCTTTCTGTGAACAAGCCACGGTCCTCCCTTTAACACTGATATGAACTCTGTCCCAGTAGGTTAAAGTTTGGTGCCAAATCAAAAATCCTTTTCTGCCTCCTTTTCTTATTCTCTGTTACATGTGAGGCACTCTTTGGGGTATGCGGTTTAAGTGAGCAGCTTCCAAAGACCCTCATTTCCAGTTCTGTGGTTGAATCTGTGCTCTCAGTTGGAAGTGATAAGTCTTCATTTTCTATCAATAGCTTCTCTATCGATGTTTCTGGACTGCTTCCTGGTCCTGATGCTCCTGCAGAAGTGGTGATCAATTTTATCAATTGTCCCCTGCTATCAGGACAGGCCAGCTTTTGCCATCGATATTTCTTTGGTCTCTGCTCACACAGAAACTCATGAGGTTCCTCAGGCCGGCCACCAAAATAGGGTTGTCTCTCAGAGCCCAACTGTGATCCTGGATCAGGTAAATTGTTTGAGAGAAAAAGCCCAGTTGTTCTTAGTTGTATTTACTCCCCGTCCCTTTCTTAGAACTTGATCTGGAGTTCTGGATCCATGCTGACGGTGCACAATCGTTCCATTCGGAGGACTTCTACCTACTGTCTCTCTCTTCTGTGTAAATGCGCACGGAGTTTCCGCAAATCAGTCGTGCGTGTCTAACACCACCGTATGCCTACTTCCTGTGTGCTTTTCCAACATCGTGCCAGGGCAGTCCTCACCTGCCACGCAGGGAAGGTTTTGAGTCACTTGCTGGACAAGTAACAGAGCTGTCATTCGGCCTCAATGACAAACTTAGAAACACATCATCATCTTTTGTATAGAGGTTAATTCTTTGGTGTACTGTTTGACTCAGCTACAGACATAACATTTGGAGAGCTGTCTTCAGGATTCATGCTTTCCCCGTCTCCCATCTTTACGGCCATCCCCTATGCTCCCGGGTCACTTCTCAGACCATTGGTGACAGCACATGCTTGCCTCTCTTTTGGTCTCTCCCATGTCTACCCCTTCACTCTGAGGTGGCTCGAGGTTTCACGAGTTTTCTCCCATGATTTCACTAGGACTGTTGCGCTTTTTCTTTCTTTTTCTGTTTCTCTTCTGCTTGGTTTTGCTGAGCCTCGGCCCGGTTTTCTTCGAATCTCTTTCTCTGTAATATAAAAGAATTAAGAAAATTTATAACAATTATCTGTAGAATGTTAACAACCTACTTACACTGTTACTGTGCAGACTTACAAGGGATTAGTACAAGAGATTCTAAAATGCGCTGATGCCAATGTCACAGAAAATGCTCCCAGCTAGATGGCTGCTCTCCAGTACAGCCACTCCCGTCTGTTCCCAGTGCGTAGGGCTGTCGGCTGAGTCGATTACCAAGGCTTTTTACACTAATCAGTTGTTACTATAATTATGGAGTTTGATTAAACATTCTGTGAACATAACATCAACAGGTAGAATATGAGGACCGAAAAAAGTTTCTATAAAGTTGAAGTAATGACTTCACAGAGGTGAGGTACTAAACAATTATTATCAAATCAAGTGTGGGCAGGATAACTACGAAGTTTGGTTAAAAATCATGAAACCTATAATTCTGTACTCATGTTGCTTTCAAGGCTTCTTTGGCTTCCCCCTCCAATTTACATCAATAGAAACTGGACATTCTTAACAATGCATTCATTACTGGTGTGGTTTATGTGTGAAAAAGGACAAGCTCCACTAAATGGAATCATACATAAAGATGGGTGAATGAATGTACATGTAAGCACGAGTTTAAATAAAATGTTTAAAGTACTATCATGTCTTACTAATTCCTCACTTTAATCAACTTTTTTGGTGAACTAATAGCCACCTGTCTCAATCCTGCTAGATATAAGGACTTTTATAGTGGATAAAGTGTCCAGCACAATGCCTGGCCCATGGTGGATACTTCATAAATGGCAGCTCTTATTTTTAATATATATGAACAACAAAAACGATAATTACTTGTCTAACTGAGACTCCCAGGATATAATTCATGATCACAATGGGGTGACGGCTAGTATGATTTATGTGCACAAAGAACAGGTGAGACAGGAGAGCTGGACATTCTCAGCGTGTGATTTATTTAATATAATTTCAAGTGATTGAAGTTTTTCTTTTAAAAATGGCCATATATAGACAAACTGAAAATTCATCATCTATATCAAAGGCTAAAACAGCTTCCTCAATAACTGATAGAACCAGACCCTTCCCCTCAAAAAAGAAAGAAAAAAAACACAGATATACAAGTCATAAATAGTACAATTAATAATGTTCAATATAATGGACAAATATAGAACACTATATTTGGAGAAAATACATTCTTTTCAAGCCCACTATAGGCAATTAACTGGGCCGTCAGGCTAATCCTCACAAATTTCAAAGAATTACTAATGTACAGACCAAATTTCCTGACCATAATGCAATTAACTTTAAAATTAGTAACAAAATTTTGGAAAAAATTTTAAAATGCTGAAAAATTGATAGGTAGAAAAAAATTGCAGTAGAAATATGTAGAACTGAATGACAGTAAAAAAAATTACATGCCAAAGTGGTACTTAAAGGGATATTTGCCATAGAGTTTACATGTTAAAACAGGAAAGATACAAAATTAAAGACAACCACACAACTGAAGAAGTTAGAAAAAGAACAAACCCCCAAAAAGTAGAACGGAGGGAATAAAAAGGACTGAAAAAGATAACAAACAGAAAATAAACACACTATTTAAAAAGATTAATAAAAAAGACGAACTTCTGTTAAGATTAACCAAAGGAGAAAAAAAGCAAATTAGTCTTAAGGATGAAAAAGGAGGCTCAATTGCCGTTCCAGAAGAGACTTTGGAAGATAAAAGGATAGCAGTATTATTTACTATAGCCAAGATGTGGAAGCAAACTAAGAGTTTGCTTAGTTTGGATGACTGTAGTTAATGATACTGTATTGTATATTTGGAAGTTTCTAAGAGAATAAATCTTAAAAATTTGTATCACAAAATAAACGTTTAACTATGTAGGGCGATGGATGTTAACAAGACTGATTATGATCATTTTGCAATATATAGAAATACCAAATCATTATGTCGTATACCTGAAACTAATATAAAGTTATATGTCAATTATATCTGAAATAAAAAAGTAAAAAAATAAATAAAAGGATAATACCATGAATAACTTTATATGAATCGAATTGAAAATTGAAATATGTATAAACAGCTATAAAATACAACTTATTAAAAATGACTAAAAAAGAAATAGAAAGCCTGATTAGTCCTATAATAGTAAAATGATGAAAGTTAAGTTTTTTCCCAATAAGAAAACTCCAAGTCCAAATGACTTTTCAGAATAGTTCTACCAAATAGTTAAAAGAACTATTAATTGTAAATACTATGCAAACTTTTCCAGAGAATAGAAAAGGAGAGAATATATCCAACTCTTTTCAGCTTGATAGTCAGGAAGTACACTTTCTAAACACAAAATCCTAAATAAAACATTAGCAAACTATCTCTAGTAATGATTAAACTAAATAACACATTATGATGTAGCTGGGTTTACCTTGGGATCTGCAAGATTAGTTTACACTAGAACATCACAAGGGACATTTTCCGGGATAGATCATATGTTAGACCACAAACTAAGTCTCACTATAAAAAAAAAGTCAGCTATGTGGAAGAAAAAGGGGTTCTATGGAAAGGAACCTCACAGGGTGATCTGGTCATGGATTCCTACCTAGCAGGTCAGGCTGGGTATTTATGCCTCACGCATTGAACTTCTTTAGTAAAAGGCTTATCCTTGCCTAAAGCAAATCCTGTCCATTGTTTCTGTGCACCTATATGAAATGCCCACTTTTAGACCCCTCCTAAAACATGAGAACATGTAATCTTAAGTGTCCAGTAATCCTATCCCTGTCTTGCTTTCTCCCACCTTCACGTAATCTTCCTTATGTTCCTTCCTTAATTTCAAATGCATAAAAAGAAACTGAAAAACTGTTATTCTGAGGAGCAATTAAGATTTTGCTTCCTCCCCACCCCCATCATATGTCATCAGTTTGGGCTCAAATAAACTCTTATAAAATTATTCACAAGTTTGGACATTATTTTTCTTTTTTTTTAATTTACACCTACAGCACCTGATCTTCCTAGGTGGTCTCCCATCCAAGTACTAACCAGGCCCGATCCTGCTTAGCTTCCAAGATCGGAAGGGATCAGTCGTGTTCAGGGTGGTATGGCCATAGTATGGATATTTCTTACATTAACAAATATCATACAAAGTATCTTTTCCCACCATGACAAAGTTAGAAACCAATAAAAGAAGTAAAAATGAAAATCCATAAATTTGGGAAAATTAAACAACACAGCTTAAACAACCAGTGGGTCAAGGAAGAATTAACAAGGGAAACTATAAAATAATTAAGATTTTAAAAAAAGGCAAAACATACCAAAACATATAGGATACAGTAATAGCAGCTAGAAAGGGAAAATTTTAAGCTATAAACACATTTAAAAAAAAAAAGAAAGATTTCAAATCAACAACTTAATTTTACAACTTAAGGAACAAGAAAAGGAAGAAGAAATTAAACCCAAAGCTAGCAGGAGAAAGAAAATATTAAAGATTAGAGCAGAGATAAATGAAATGGACAATAAAAAAAACAGAGAAAATGAAACTGCAAGTTCTTTGAAAAGATTAACAAAATTGACAAACATTTAGCTAAATGGACTAAGGAAAAAGGAATACTCAAATTAGTAAAATCACAAATGAAAATAGGGACTTTACTACAAGTTATAAAGAAATAAAAAAGCGTTATAAGGATACTATGGAAAAAACAGACTGAATAACCTAGATGAAATGGAAAAATTCCTAGAAACAAAAAACCTAGCAAGACTGAATCACTAAGAAATAGAAAATCTGACTAGACCTATAAACTATTAGGGAGATTGAATCAGTAATCAAAAAATCTCTGGACAAAAACTAATTCTAATCTTTCTCAAAGTTTTTTTTTTTTTAAATGAAGAGGAGGAACGCTTTGTAACTCATCTAGGAGATTAGCATTATCCTAACACCAAAGCCAGACAAAGGCACAATAAAAGAAACCTGCAGATCAATCTTCTTATGAACATTGAAGCAAAACTCCTCAACCAAACTCAGCAGCATATTAAAAAGATTATACACCATGACCAAGTGAGATTTATTCCTGGAATGCGATGGTTCAACATATGAAAGTTGATCAATGTAATATGCCATGTTAACTGAATGAAGGGAAAAAATCCACATGATCATCTCATTTGATGCAGTAAAAGCATTTGACAAAACTTAACTCTTTCATAATAAAAACACTCAAAAAACAAGCAATAGAAAGAAACTACCTCAACATTATAAAAGTCATATATGAAAAACCTCAACCAAGATCATACATAATGTTCAAAGACTAAAATCTTTTCCTATAAGATCAGGAACAAGATGAGGATCCTCACTTTCACTGCCCTATTCAATATTGTACTGGAAGTTCTAGCCTGAGCAATTAAGTAAAAGCAAGAAAAACAAATAAAAGACATCCAAACTGGAAAGGAAGTAGTGAAATTACCTCTGTTTGGAGATGGTATGATCTTATATGTAGAAATCCTAAAGGTTCTACAAAAAATTGTTAGAGCTAATAAATGAATTTGGCAAAGTAGTAGGATACAAAGTCAATACCCAAAAATCCATTGCATTTATATACACTAACAACAACCAATCTGAAAAAAATTAGAAAAACAATTCCATTTACAATAGCATCAAAAAGAATAAAACACTTAGGAATTAACCAAGAAAGTGAGAGACTCATACGATAAACACTACAAGACATTGCTGGAAAAAAAAAAATTAAAGAAGACATAAATAAATGGAAACACATTCCATGCTTCTGGATTGCAAGACTTAATATTGTTCAGATGTAGCAATATTACCCAAAGTGGGTCCCTCTGCAGTCTCTCTCTAAACCCAATAACTTTTTTTTGCAGAAACAGAAAAATCCATTCTAAAAATTCATAATGAATCTCAAAATAATAGCCAAAACAATTTTGAAAAAAAAAAACAAAGCTAAAGAAGTCACACTTTCTCATTTCAAAACTTACTACAAAGCTACATTAATCAAAACAGTGTGATGCTGGTATAAAGACAGACATATTAACCAATGGAATAGACTAGAGAACCCAGAAATAAACCCTCACAAATCAGTCAAATAATTTTTGACAAGGGTACCAAGAATATTAATGGAGAAAGGACATTCTTTTCAACAAATTGTGGTGAGAAAACTGGATATCAACATGAAAAAGAATAAAGTTGGACCTATACAGAACATCATATACAAAAATTAACTCGAAATAAATCAAAGACCTAAATGTAAGATCTAAAACTATAAAACTCTTAGAAGAAAACACAGGGCAAAAGCTTCATGACATTGGATTTGGCAATGATATCTCAGATATTGACACCAAAGGCACAGGCAATAAAAGGAAAAATAGACAAATTGGACTTCATGAAAATTAAAAGATTTTGTGTATCAAAAGACAATATGAATCGAACAAAAGGACTACGCACAGAATAGAAAATATTTGCAAATTATATATCTGATAAGGGATTAATATTCAAAATATATAGAGAACTCTTAAAACTCAACAACAGCAACAATGACAACAAACAACAACCTGATTCAAAAACAAGCAAAAGACTTGAATAGACATTTCTGCAAAGAAGATATACAAATGGCTAGTAAATAGATGAAAAGACATTCAACAGCACTAAGCATTAGGAAATACAAATCAAAATTACAATAAGATACCAACTCGTACTTGTTAGGATGGTTATGATCAAGAAAAAGAAAAAAGAAAAAGGAAAGCAGTGTTGGTAAGGATGTGGAGAAATTGGAACCCTTGTGCTTTAGGTTGGAATGTAAAATGGTGCAGCCTCGTGGCATCCAGACTGACAACCTGGTGACAGAAACGTGGCAGAGGGCTTTCCTCATGCTCACTTGTATCGGGGTAGAGCAGGAGTGGATACAGGTCTTGCATGATTACGTCTGAAAACTTAATTTCTACAATAATAATCCAGTAATTTTATCCCACAGCTTTTCTTACTAACACCTCTCAACATTTACACAATACATTTACAAGACAGAGTGATATTACAGGCTTACTATCAGGAGCTAAGCCCTAGTCAAGTTAAATCATTCTGAAGTGCTATAAACTGCAGTTAGCTTCAGATATATCATCTGAAAACATCTATCTAAAAATTTCTCATAATTTTTTCATAATTTTTTTAGTAATTTTCTTCTTTAAAATGTTATTTTTGACAATTATGATCTAGGATGTCAATTGCTAAAAAAATAAAATAGTGAGAGTGTCTAATATTACCTTATACTTAAGTATATGAAATACAATTAGAGTATGTTGGATCATTTCTACTTAGATAACTTCACAACTAAATTATTGCCATAAGATAGAACAGCCTAAACAAACATAAAAAACAGAATATATAATAATTAAAAAGAATATTTAAAATGCAGGGAAGTTTCAGCTTACTAAACTGAAAGTCCTCTAGATGACTCTGAGACTTTTTTCTTTAAAGCAAAATAATCTATTGATACGATACTATAAAATAATATTATTATATTCACAGACCAATCACAAAAACATTTCATTGAAAACGTGTGGTTTGCTTCCTTTACTTCATTTCTGCCTTCCTTTGTTGTTATTTTATTTTTGTTTTGTTTTGCTGTTTTTGAAAGTTGTATAATTATTATTCTTGTCAAATACAATTAAGTTAATTATTTTTTACCCACACCAGAGGAGATGAAAAACAGTTCTTGAAGTAAATGAACAACAGTTGGAAAGGAAAACAAACTAGATATTAAAAGATGTTCAGAACTTGCCACAAAGAAAAGCCCAGGCCCAGATGTCTTTACTGACAAATTCTATCAAATTGGTATTTAAAGAATAAAGAGCAATTCTTCACAAACTCTTACGAAAAAAATAAAAGAAGGAACACATCCCAATTCATTCTATGAGGCCAGTACCACTGTGATACCCAAACCAAACACAAAGACATCACAAGAAAACTATAGACCAATAATTCTTATGGCTATCGATGCAAAAACCTAAAGCAAAACAAAACAAAATACTAGCAATCTGAGTCCAATGACATATAAACAGGATTATACACCATGACCAAGTAGGATATATCCCAGGAATGCAAGGTTGGTTTAACATTGAAAAATCAATTAGTGCAACACACCACATCAACAAAATGAAGTACAAAACCACATTATCATCTCGATAGACATGAAGCATTTGAAAAATCCAACATTCCTTCATGATAGAAACACTTAACTAGGAATAGTGGAAACATCCTAAACTTGATATTGGACACCTATTTTAAAAACCACAGGTAACATCATACTTAATGGTGAAAGACTAAATGTTTTCCCCTAAAATCAGAAAGAAAAAAAAAGGCAAGGATATCTTTCCTCATCATTCCTATTCGACATCGTACTGGAGGTTCTAGCCAGGGCAATTAATCAAGGAAAAGAAATAAACTAAAACTATCTTTATTTGCAGATGACATGATCTTATACATAGAAAATCCTAAGGAATGTATTAGAAAACCATTAAAGGTACTAAACCATAATAAACTGATAAACTAGATCACTGAAGTTTCAGGAGATCTATATACAAAAATCAATTCTATTTGTAAACATTATCAATGTATGATCTGAAAATTAATAAATTTCTATTTATGATATCAAAAAGAAAAAAATACTTAGGGCTAAATTTAACAAATTAGCACAAAACTTGTACTTTGAATACTACAAAACATTGACATTAAAGACCTAAATAAATGGAAAGATGTCCCATGCTCATGGGTCAGAAGATCCAGCATTCTTAAGATGACAATACTCCGCAAATCAACCTACAGATTCGATGCAAACCCTATCAAAATCCCATTTGCTTGTTGTGCAGAAATTGGCAAAGCAATGTTCAAATTCATATTGAAATTCAAGGGACCCAGAATAGCCGTAACAACCTCAAAAAAGAACACAGTTGGAGGACTCGGCTTTCTAATTTAGAAACCGGCTATAAAGCTACCAAGTGACCAAGACTGTGTGGTGTTGGCATAAGGATTAACACAGAAGTCGATGGGACAGATGTCAGGTTTCAGAAACAAACCCTTATGTTTATGGCCAGCTGATTTTTGACAAGTCATTCGATGGGGCAGGAGAGAACAGTCTTTTCAACAAATGGTGGACAACTGGACATCCATATGCAAAAGAATCAAATCGGACGCCATCTCGCACCATATACAAAATTTAACTCAAAATAGATCAGACCTAAACATGAGCTGAAACCATAAAACTCCTGTTAGAAAATATAGGTGTAACTCCTCATTACCTTGAATTAGGTAGTAAGTTTTTAGATGACACC
Organism: Eidolon dupreanum; assembly: GCA_028627145.1. Lineage (NCBI taxonomy): Eukaryota > Metazoa > Chordata > Mammalia > Chiroptera > Pteropodidae > Eidolon > Eidolon dupreanum. The sequence goes on along the minus strand of CM053508.1, from coordinate 82,673,443 downwards.
AAAAGCATGAGTAACCAAATGAAAAATAAATTGGACTTCATCAAAACTAAAAACTTTTCTAGGAAGACCAGGCACTGTAGGCCTAAGAAAATAAATAAATAAAAAATAAGGGATCGTAAGCTGACAAGGTCCTTGCAATTTATGAGGTCAACCAAGGGTTGCCTTGCCTAAAAACAAAACAAAACAAAACAAAACAACAAAACAAAACTTTTGTGCTTCAAAGGATATCATCAAGAAAGTAAAAAGACAACCCACGGAATGGGAGAAAGTATTTGCACCCAGAAAACACAAAGAACTCATCTGCCGTTTCGCTTTCGACGGTTTCAGTTTCCCACAGACAACTTCGGTCTGAAAACACAAAGTGAAAAATTCCACAAACAAACAGTTTGTAAGTTTTAAGTTGCACATCGTTCTGAGTAGCGTGGTGCAATCTTGTGCCATTCTGCCCCCTCGCACCCGCGACATGGACCATCCCTTGGTCCAGCGTCTCCACACTGTATATGTCACCCACCGGTTAGTCACTTAGCAGGTCCCTTGGTTTTCAGAACCACTGTCGTGGTACCACAGGGTGTGTGTTCATGTCACTCTTATTTTACTTAATAATGGCCCCACAGCCCAAGTGCAGTGACATTGGCAATTTGGAGATGCCACAGAGAAGCCATAAAGTGCATGTAAACACAGGAAAATCTAGGGTCCAGTGCTGTTGAGTCCTGAAGCGTATCCCCCTCAGATGGGAACAAACTGTAATAAAAAGACAAACCAAATTCTTAAATGGACAAAGGATCAGAATAGACCTTTCTCCAAAGAAGATATACAAATGGCCAATAAGTACATGAAAAGATGCCCGACATCATTAGGCATCAAGGAAATGCAAGTCCAAACCACAATAAAATACCATTTCATACCCACTAAGACAGCTATAATAAAAAAGACAACAAGAATGGGTAAGAAGGTAGAGAAATTGGAACTCAAAAAGTCTGAATTACGTACTCCTTAAAGGTTTGAACATAAACCTTTTTTTTACACACAATCAGTAGTTATTATAGTTACAAATAAAGTTTATATAAATCATTAATTAAAATTTTAGAAGTAAAAGATAAAATATTCAGATAATAAATTTGAGTTAATACAGTACAAAATATAATTCAGGAAAATAAAGATTAAGCTTGTTAAAATGCTCACAACATACTGAAGTGAAACAAAACCTAAAATATAAGACAGCAATAATGGCTCATATTTCCTATATACCTGCTATGGGGCAGATATTTGTTAACATACACATATATATAAAATTTCATTTAGCTCTACCTAAGAACAGACTATGAGGAGAGTACTATCATCATCTTTCCCATTCAACAGATAAATTAAGACATAGAAACTTGCCCAGTTCACGTAATTAATAAATATATGACATTAGATCTAAACTCAAGTCTCTCTGATTCCTAAGTTTGTTCTCAACCAAGTTTTCTCAGCATTTAAACTTCTCTTTAGAATAACAAATCCACTTATGGATTTATTGAGTGTAAACTTCAATTAAGAAATATAAACTTATCCCCCACAAATGAAAAAACCCAGCCTGTGTGTAAATTCAGTTCTAGCTAATAAGACTCAACAATTACTGTTAAATGCCCACCCATCTTTTCAAAAGCTCTTTATTACCTGGTGACTTCTCTACCTCCTCACTAGTCATGACCAAGAATAACTCCAACTTGAACTACAGTGTGGTACATTGAATCAATTTTTGCTTCCATCACATGAGCTTTCAAGATCTCACTCAGATGACAATCCTTTAAATTTTATTATTGCCAGAAATAACGGCAAGCCCTCAAAGTTAACTAGTTTATCCTTAAATGGATTGATTTCATAATGTTCACCCTTGGACAAAATTTTTAAACACACAGAGATAAAGCAGCACATATTTTAAAACATATTAGATAAAAATCACCATTTTCCCAGAAGTTAAATTCCCCAAGGGAACTAGTTAATTTCCAAATCTTCTAACACCCTCTCAAGAAAATTCTCATTACTGCAGTGGGATTGCTTCAAATACAGAAAAGTCTTTATTTTCTGTTAAGAGCTCACTGCTGTCTGCATAAAATCCATGATTAACAAGGTAAAGAGTTCAATATTCTAATGTATTAACTCCAATTCTGTCAATCACATTTCCCCTGCTCTATCACAAATATAGTTTAATTGCCAAGATTTGGACAATCCACTCTAATTCTTTTTAAAAATACTTGCCGTTTATTTTCATGGCTAAGATAACAATTCACACTGACAGCTCCGCTTCATAGATGCCATCAGATGCTTTCTATTGACTAAGAAGAAGGTACAGCTAAATACGACTTATTTTGTTATGTCACATAATGAACACTAAAAAACTGAGAGTTGAATTTCATGTTGTTCAGAAATTCCCCTAATAGCATCTTAAACCAAATGAGGAAAACTAAGGTGCTTCAATGTCCCCTTCTCAGGGAAAGCTTCCCCCGATCCCCCCTTTAAAACTGCAGCCACGGCGCCTACCCCAGCCAGGCACGCCCTATACGCTTCTGCTCTAGTGTCCGCCTGAATCTCGTCATCTCCCAGCATGCCACGTGACTGACTTGTCCCCTCTGACTTCTTGTCGAGTCCCGTGTGTTTTGCTCCCTGCCGCCCCCAGCACCTTCCACAGTGCCTGTGACACGGAGGTGCTGTTGAATGGGCAGTGATTTTACCACTGGGTTAACAGTGAGAGCTGCTGCTTCGGTTGAGCTCATTTGGTGACTTACACCAATATGTGGGATATGCACTGTTTAATTTTGTAATCAGAGTAAATTCACCCTGCGACCTACAGGAAAACACTTTCTTGGTTGCCCCACCTGAGACACACGAACACTTCCAGGGTGTATCCCTAGGAAGCGGCTCAGAACCTGAAAATACAAAACCAACCGAGGCAGAGAAAACGCCTGGGTCTGGGATTCGCAGGAACAGGGCAGGGGCTGCCTTTGCTTTTCAATATCCTTTGGGTCTCAAGTGACTCTTCTTGCTGTTATTGTTCTTCCTGCTATGCCTGCCACACATGCTTCGCGTGCTGTGTCAGACAACCTGCGTGACCACCCCAGGAGGCGGACCCCGCCATCAACCCCAATGCACAAGAGAAGACACCGAGATTCAAGTAACGTCCCCAAACGTCGGGCAGGTGGTGGGGGTCTCTGGCATTTAAAGCTCGCCTTCTTGAACCCCTGCAACACCCCGCACACACACACTCATCACAACAAACTACACGGTCATGATGAGTTACGAGAATTCAGAGATCCCAGCATCGCTGTTATTACTTGGGCAGCCCTGCTCATGCTGTACGAGACAGAGACCAAATACAAAAAGGGGAGACAAGTTCTATGGAGGCAGAATAAGCTCTAGTAATCTGAAATTATTAACTATATATGTTGATGAACTAATCATACCAAAGAAACTTCAGACTACAAAGTAACTAAGCCAAAAACCAAGAGAGAAAAAAAAGCCAACAAAAAAACCCCCTGAAGTTCACAACAGCAACAACAACAAAAAAAACCTGCAAAAAGCATTATTTACTTACCAGAAGTTCTTCCTAATTGAAAAGGAATTATACATATGGAAAAAGAAACACTGCTTTGTAAAAAGTCATATATCCCCAAAGAAGGCCGAAGTGATAATGTGAGCAGCAATGAATAGTAAAACTAAATGAGCTTCTGAAAACTAAAAGTAAAGAAAAACATATTATGAAGCCCATTTAATTAAACTACTTGTCTTAAGCCTGAGATGAGATATGTGATATCACCCCTACTGCTTTAGGATTTAGCACTTTCAAAAGATGTTATTTTAAACATTCTGAAATGCCAAGATGAATTCTTCAAGATCATTTTCCCTACACTTATCCTAAAAGTACCTTTAGGCTCAACATGTGTTTTCTTATCAGAAATTAATATGATTAAAGTGAGAATATTATGCTTGAAAAGAATATTAAAGCCTTTTCAAATGGAAAACTTGTACCTACTTGGTAAATCCCATTAGCAGCAGGCACTAGTAAGACAGCCCTGATTTACTACAAGCTCTCAAATTTTTAACACGTTTGACACATTTAAGTTACAGCTGTTGTTTTAAAACAAATATAGCAACTACATTTCTAAATCTTTTCAAATATGAAATTAAGAAGTATCATGTCCTCTAAGAATAAAAAAATTCTAAAACTGAATGGCCTCCTAAGCACTAATTTAAAATTTCATACACTTAAAATTGGGGATTTTACTTAAAACCCATCATTTGTGCAAATAAGCATGCATCAAAATGTGTACATTTTTGTAGCCCTTATTTTCTAATAAATAATCACATACAACTTGGCCATTGGACAGACATCAGTAATTCCATTCACTGAGGGATGGCTGACGCCCCTGAGACCTTTAACGATCGGGGATGTCAGTCCCTGCCTTCCACGTGCTGTCACTGTGAACGAGCGACCACACTGTACTGAGCTGTAGTCAAACCTTAAATGACTTCAAGCGTATGGGAGCTGCTTCCTGGCTCTCTCTCAAACAGCCCCGCAGATCAGCTTTTTGAGTTCTTCTCTCTGCATTTTATGGTGTTTTCATTCCCTCAAATGTTCTCAGCCCGTCAGATTTAATTTCTCTCTGGAACGCCCCCAACTTTAACTACCACCACCTGCTACTGCTAAAACACTCGTGGAAGGAAAGCCATTAAAAAAGCCTTACTGGCATTTGGTACAAAAAGTGTGAATTTCCTCAGAGAGCCTTCGAAAGGTACAGAGCATGTGACATCTGCTTCGGCAAATCAGAAAACCCTTCTTTTGAAATATTAGTCATATTCCAAACAAAATTCGTAAGGAAGTCACTACTGAATGAGCGAATTTGTGTCTGGAGTGAGAGCAGACACAAATTCCAGTGCAGGATATGGAACGAGCTCGCTCCTCAGTTAACGCATGTGAGTGCATGCATGTGCATGCGTGCGTGTGCATGCGTGTGTGTTCCCCCAGACACAAAGGTCCTGAAGGATGCACAGCAGACTGTTAAGCCTGTCTTAACAGTGCAACGTGGAGGGGGTTCGGAATGCAGAGAACTGCTACCGCTGCTTCACCTCCTTCTGTGTGGATGTTTCTAGGTCATGCTCGAATTGTTTATATGCGTAATTTATATCCAGGTTTATGTATCCAAAGAGACAATGCTATGCAAGCACAAGAGACCACTCCCACACTGGGTGCTTGGGGTGGCTGTCCTCACTGTGTCCCTGTCACATGTGATGGAGTGGTCTCCTTGCCGCAAGCAATGCTCAGAGGGCGCAGCACACCAGGCACCTCTGCAGAGGGCCCCGGCACATCCGGTGGGGCCATGACCCACGCTGCGCTCCCTGTGGGGTGTGCCAGCTGCATCTGGGGGCCTCGCAGGGACTTTATATTTTTCTCTGTAATATTATGTTCCAAAGGAGAAACTCGGAAAATCAGCATCTGTGGTGGGGACAAGCCTGGCCATAAAGGTCAGACGCCGCCATTCTTCTGCAGTCCTCGCTGTTTTTTCTTTTTCTTTTGTCTTCTGTCTTCTGGGTGGCCTACGGCTGCCTTCTCTGATTCAGTGCCACTTCTCTATCTATTCCGTGCATAACTGTTGTATGTGAGCAGCTGTGTTGACTTTAAGTTGTGTGAAGGTGATGAAAACCTTGCCTATGTACAGTATATTCGTGTTTTAAATTATTATGCAATCTTCGTCTTCCTTAGGCCTTCATCTTCAGCCAGTATCCCAGCACTATTCACCAAGACAGTTGACAAAGTCTCACCAACTCCTCGTTTCTGTATGCCGGTTTCTGCACCTGCCCCAAACTACACTAAAGTCTCTTATCCAGCTTTCTTACCAAAATGCGGAATTTTGTTTAAAATAGCAGTCAGACAAGGGACTAAAACTGAGCTTATGTCCAATCACACTTTGTGCTGTTTTTAATATAAAAAGAAAGAAGGAAATCAACTTTCATGTAACTACCTTAAAACCTCCATGAATTGCTCTAGATAACCAACTTGGCAACTGCCAAGGATTCAGACTCAGTGATGAAATACTAAGACACTACAAGCTGATGTGACTCAGCACAAATGCATCCTGGGAAGATCTCTGTACAGAGGAGAAATGACTGGAGGTCCTAGTTTTCCCACTGAATGCAGAAAGTAAGTTATTGGGACTCAGTTTCCTCATCTATGTAATGTGAGATTTGAGCTAGATGTTCTATAAATCCCTTTCCCTAACACTCTAATTTTTAACATGTTAAATACTTTGCCAAATAGAAACCAATGATTTTTTTTTTTTTTCAGAATCCAGAGTATACCATAAATAGCATCCCATTAACATTCACTGTATTCAGGAAAAAACAAAAAGGTATTATCTTTATATATAACATTTGAGTCATGAACTGGGATAGCAACTTCATTGCAAAAAGGTCACAGAACTGGCCCGATGAGAACAATGACTAACTCCGTGTTCGCCATACAGTCTGTGTTGCTGCTTTGGCTGTCCTCAGAAAGCATGTGTTTCAACCCTTTGCGCCATCAGCCACTCTGCCCTCTCCTGTCCTCACTCCTGCCCTGCTCAGTCTCTCACTGCTGGAGGTCCCCCCAGAGTTCTCTCCCCCCTCAGCTCCACCGCTAGGGCACTCACCATTGATACTTTCTCATCCATTTCCTGCGGACATGCCTTCGGGCTCCTGGGGCACTATGTGTCTCATTTTCTACACAATTGCTATTAATTTTCTATCTAAATTTCAAGCCCATACAGAAGATCTGTCACTATCATCTCTACCTTTATACAGACCCAATACCTCCAAGTACCGAGTGGTTGAAAAAGACACCAGAGATTTTTTGTACCATTTCTATGATAGTTTGGACCTTTCTCTCTGTGGCCTTTCTTGCATTCCCTTCTAGACTCCCAAGCTCTTGGTCCTTGAAATCAATGAATGAAACTGGTTTCCCAAGTTCTCCAAAGACGTAGGCTTGAACTCCCCTCCTGCATGCTCCCACTCCTGGTTCCCCTGAGCAGAATATCCTGCCCCCGCTGTGGTCTCCAAGGCCAAAGCCTTGTCACTAACCTGTCTGACCAGGACCGCGACCAAGTGCATTTGCTCCCACCTCCCTGCACAAGTTCTCAGACTTGGCCTTCAAACCAGCTGACAGAGACACGTCTGTTAGTTCAGCACGTACATGTCGGAGGCTACACTCTGCTCCCTGTATCCCTGAAAGAGGAGAAGGGGTGCAAATCCTCACTAACCTCCAGCAGCAGAGGTGAGGGAGGCACTATTCGCCACCTAACAGGCTTTCCCGTCTCACACGCTCTCCGGGACCCCGCCTACCCCAGGAAGAATCAGGAGAAGACTGGAGGAGCGGCAGGTTCTGTGTGCGTGTAAAGCCTGCCATGGGTATCCAGGAGTCCAGGATTCTCAGAACTCAAAGGGCTGAAACAGTCAGTACACATTTATGGCCACACGGTGTGGCATACAGTGCTCTGGGCCCTCTCCTAATCCACAACGCAGCCCCTTCTCAAGGACCCCCAATGACCCTGTCAACTAATGGGTTAATGACAGGTACCCTAAGGGCGCACAGGTTCCCTCTCTGGCACAGTAACCAGCCTCAGTTCTGACTGGTTGGTGCCCACGCAATCAACACCCCAAACCTCATGCCTCCCAGACGCTGCCCTTGGCTCCCATCAGGGACTCCCCAGGGCTAGCCTGTGCTTTGCCTGCCTTCCCACCCACCAACCCTGGGGGAATGCAGTGGGTCTTGACAAGGAATAGAGCTGGCCCTAGCCACCTCGGCACCATGCCAGCTCCTGTTCCTTCGTGTTTTCTCTGGCACACAGTGGGAGACAAGGCACCAGAGGCGGTGGCACCCCAGCAAGCAAAGTCTGGCACCCGTGTGGCCCCTGACCAAAAGGCTTTGACTTCTCACTGTTAATTCCCCCACTGAATCCCACAAATAACCATAAGAAGGTGACTATGGGGGACTCAGTGGTGACAATCAAAGCCTAGACAGCTGGAAAGAGAACAGATGTGTCAGCGAGCCAACTGGCCCCCACGGCAGCTGTGAAATAATCCGAATGCTACCTCTGCAAAAAGGCCGATGGGACAACACCAATTCTGCTTATGACCACCCTCCGCCCTGAGGCTCGGCCCTGGTAAAGGAGATGCTGCTGACGGTGCCGAAGGGCGGCCAGGTAGCTGATGCGCCTCCCAGCTCCCAGCCGCGACTGCGTATTCCAAGAGGCACCATGCAGTCAGTGCATTTCCAACGAGAACTCTTGACTTTATCAGCTACCTTAAGAACATGGGCTCTGACCTGATAGGGTCTTCTCATCTTTCTTGCCCAAGACTCGACGGCCAGCCCACGTGAGGGGAGGCAGGGGTAGGTGAGGGTGGCGGTGAGTCCGTAAGTGGACGTGAACTCCTGCTTAGCCCAGGCAAGTAAGGCCTTTTTCTAAGCCAGAAAAAGAGGAGCCTGACTAAGTAACATGCTTGGTGACCTCGCCTCCCTGACAGATGGGTGCAGTTCGAGTCCTCCGGAGTATAGAGAGAGAAACCACATGAGTTCAGGAGAACCCTAACTTCACCAGAGGAATGCGCGTGCCTCTAGCAAATCAGAAAAACCAGGAACTGTGGCTACAGCAGGGCCAAGGTAGCCTCATGCAGCAGCTGTGCACAGGGCCAGCCACACCCAGGGCCGACTGCTCCACTCATCTTCAATTCTAATCAATTTAGACCAGCACCCTGCTCCCAAGCGTCTTGTCTCTTGCAGCCTATATACTGGACAGCTCATAGGACCCAGCTGATCCTGTCACCTGATCTGGAAGCCAGGCAACAACGAAGGTCATTCTACTCCGAGAGATGTCCCACCCCAACCCTCTGTCACCCTTGGGTCACCAATGAAATGCAGGTGAATAATCAAATTTGATCCATCGAGGGAGGGTTAAACGTCAGCCACACTGGACCGACGTCAGGGCCAGCCTGACGTGGCTTCCACAGCCGTTGAGTTCTGGGGGTCGACCGGAGGGGACACTACCAGGATGGTTGGGTGCACTTACCAGCAGCTTTACACCTCCGCCAAACCACCACTCAACAGATAGGCTGTCTCAGGCCGCGCAAGGCACTCGAGAAGCGTGACCCAGCGTTTGGCAGTGGCCTGCCAACCAGCTGAGAAGACGGCCCAAGATGTCCTCATCACTACCCTCGCTGCCAGTGTGCCCCATTCCAAACAGCACGACCCAAACTGGCATCCATGCTGACAGCAGTCCACAAGCAGTCTACTGCTAGTCCCCTACAAGAAGTACAGAAATCGGGAGTTTTGAAAATATTTCACAGTAATCTAACAGTAATTTTTATATCTGTTGGATTTAATGAAAAAATATTTGACTTGTACTTTAAAAATTTTTTCTAGTAATTCACATTTTATTATACTTTACTAAAGTATCAGACTGTTATGGATTGGAAATTTTATAAAACTTATCTTTCACCACAAACAGTTGGAAAAGAGCCTATCTAAAACAAATGCGATTATGACATATTGCTGCTGAATTCTCTTCAGTGACACCCTGCCCCATCTGCAAGACAAAGTCACAGTTAACAACACTGTGTTTCCAGGCTCCCTAGAGCAGGGCCCCCAACCAGTGTGCCAACAACACCTCAAACAAAGACTGCTGAAGAGAGCCTGTGGCAGATTGATCCCCAAGCCCCAGGATGATGTCAAAGGACAAAATTCGACGAGTAAATTTGAAGATCTAACTGGCTTTATTAAGCGACTCACGAGTCAGGCAGCAACCCACCTAGCAGCTGGAAGGGAGTTCTGAGGAGCTGTACACAATGGAAGGTTCTTGTAGGCGGAAAGATGGTGGGACAAGGAAGAGTGGATTATTTCAGGCAAGTCATCCTCCCTTAGGGTAAGGCAGGGTCTTATTAGGGAGATGACCTCACTGGTGCTGGCCAGGGAATTCCAGACTGACTGGTCTGAAATTCCATCCTGGAAGAGGCTGAAACTGCGGTTCAGTTAGATTGAATCTTAGTGAGTTTCAGCACAAGTGACTCCATCTTGGGCCTGTTGTTTCTTTTAAACAACTAGTAGTAGCCTTGGGAAGAGTAGCCTGGTCCATTTACTCCAGAAAATTCTAAAATTTGTGTTATAATGTGAGAAAGGTTGAGAAGAACTGATGGCCTGGAGTTATCTCCCATTAAAATGCACCATATTTTTTTATGCTTCACCAAGCCTGATTTCCACCCCCACTCGAACTTGTATTTTCACCCAGACCTCTCCCCTGCACCTCTAAACACACTACATATCGACATCTCCATTCGGACGTGTAGAAGGCATCTCACCATCTGAAACCAAACACCTGCTTTCCTTGCCAAACGTGCTCCTCCTTCATCACAGCTCAGTGACTCCATCTTTCTCTCACACCTAGTATTTGATCTATTTGGCAAATCCTGTCAGCTCTGGCTTTAACCATTTCTCACCACCTCCACCTTTACCCCTAGTTGAAGTCACAGTCATCTCTCATTTGGATTATTGCAAGAGCCCCCCAAGTGGCCCCTGCTTCCACTCTTGCCTCTGTAAAACTGATCTTCAAGAGAGCAGCCAGAATTGACTCATGTAACTTAAAACGCAAGTCAGGTCACGTCATCCTTTGCTCAGACCTCTCCAGTAGCTTCCCATCTCAAGCAGAATAAAGGTCTATGCTCCTCGGTAACTTACAAGGCCCACGTTAAAGGATTCCCTTGTCTCCTTTGAGTCTCTCTCCCACTACTCTGTGCTGTGCTCACACGGCTGCAGACAAGCTGCCCTGCTGTTCCTTAACCATGCCGCGCACAGCCCACCTCATCGCCTGCAGGACCCTGTCTGCAACGCTCTCCCCTCCCTGCTCACTTCGCTAACTCGCTCTCACTTTGAGTCTCTGCTCAAATGTTGCCTTATCAGTGCGGCCTTCACTGATGACTCCAGGCAGAGCGGCACTCATTCCCCAAGCCCCGCCGTCCCTGCCCCATTTATGCTGCTTCGATTTCCTCCAAAGCACTTGCCTCCGATCTACCAGACACTTGTTGATTAGTTTAGTCTGTGTCCCTACACCAGCTCCAGGAGAGTAGAGGCTTTGTTTTATCCACTGTGATGTCTCTATCACCTAGAACAATACCTGGCACACAGTAAGCACTTATGAAAACCTGTGGCGGAGTAAATACATGCGTGAATAAATGCCCCCAGGCCTCTGATCACTCAGTTGCTACTGCCTACAGGCCTTTTTCTTAGATCTTTCTTCCTTGCTGAATCCTACTTTAGGCTAGGCTTAGGCACCACCTCCTCCAGGAAGCCTTCCCTGAACCCACTCTTCTGTGTCTCACTCAGTACCAGTCCCTTAACTGAACAGCGGGAAATGTTTTACTACCGCTTCTCACTACTGGTTCATGTGTGTCAACCACATCCCTCCAGTCAGAAAACGCCATTCCACCCCTAGTGCCTGTGGCCTCCACCTGCTGTTTCCCTTGGCACTGAGAACATCTACTACATACCTGTGGAGAGAATGCCCTGAGTCAAGACACACCTGACGCACCTAGGAAAACAAAGCGTTCTGCCGTGCCCTGGGCGAGATTATTCGAGGAAGAAGCTTGGTTGTCTCCCGTACTTGCCATGTTCTCATGGCTGCCGAATGCTAGGCTGCTGCTCCCTGGCCCCACTCAAAGCCAGTCCCACCCGGTCTCAATTCCAGTGTCCCCCCCACCCCACCCCCATCAAAGATTCCACAGCCCCTGGTCCCTGAGAATGCTGACCCTTCACCATGCCCCTTGGCCGAGCCCTGACAACCTGAGACAAAGAGTGACAGTAAACTGTGGACGTTTCCCCTTCCACCTCCACCTCACCTCCACATCTTTCCAGAACAAGAGAAAACCCTCGTTCAAGAGAGGGAAGGCAGATGGGAAGATTCTAGTCCACATGTGCACCTTAAAACCAGTCCGCCCCACACACGACCGAGAAATGACACGCTGAGCACTGGCAGAGCACCCCACCACCACTCACGGTGACGACCGGCACCCCCAGCACGCACATGACCCTACTCACTCAGCTCCTAGCTCTCGACTGTCTCCCAGGTTGCCTGCCTATGTCTCCTCAGCATACTCTTTGGTGTTTCCTGAGGCTTTTAGTTAAGATCCATTATGGTTCTTTTTACTGCCTTGGGTAAGATGCTCACCTGCGCTTCAGGCCTGGAGACCTACTATGGGCTCTGTGCCGTCAGCAGGTCTAACCCAGATCCTATCAAGAGAGAACTCATATGACAAAACACACATTTCCACATCAATTCCATACCACAGCGATCTACCAATGTCTTGCTTAGAAAGTCTCAATGGCCAATTATTTAATTAAAAACCGGCTAGCTGCTCTTTCTTCTGATTTCCTTTCTCTATTAAAGACTATTTATTCTATGAACAACTTCATTTTCCTATAAGTGAATTGTTTCTAAATACAAAAATTTTTTCTACTTCCCTGTAAAGGTAGAAAATAATCTAAGTGAGTCAAAAAGAATGGTATATTGTTAAAATTTGGTCTAATTTTAAAAATAAACAAATGAGGTATTAGTAATTATAACTTAAAAGCTGACTCTTACCCTCCAACATACACTCTCTTCCCCTGTCTACTGAGTCTTGCGACAACTGTCACTTCCGTAACTCAATTATAAACATAGAAAACATTCAGTCATACTGATATTCCCATCTTAAATGACTCATTTCATAGGAGCCAGACTGCAATTAACTTAAGTTTCACGCAACCACAGGTAAGCTGATGTCACCCTGTCAGGTAAACAGTACATGGAATGTCATGCATGAAAAGCAAGGCGGAAAGTGGCTTACTACTTTCAGTATGCTTGACATTAGAAACAACAAAAAATGTTCCCTTTTCTCCTCTTTTAAAGAAATGGATTCATGTCAGCCAGCCAATATACTGCTCTGTGAAACTAATCACAACAAACCTGCCAGTAAAGATGGGAAGAACCCATTGATTGGATCATACCAACAGTCCATACAACACAGGTGATAAAGTGTCACGTTCGCCAAAAAGGCATCACCAGAAATTGCTGGCACTATTCCAGTTTAACTCCTGCTGCCTATGCTGAGAAATGTGAATATCTTTGATAAGAACTAAAAAAAAAAAAAAAAAAAAAAAAATCACCTTATCCTTCTAGATCTCATTGTAACCAGTATAAAATCAACTGCTTTGTTTCATTCTCTGCCCATCCCTAGCATATGTCAAAAGTGGAGAGATGAAATTACCAAAAAACAAAATCACAGAATTTCAAGGTAACAACAGGAGTCACTTCAGCAGGAACTCTAACATACTCATCTGCTTTAATCCATCCAATAACCCTGTTAGAGATTGAGCAGGTGTTACTCTCATTTAATTATAAGGAAAAGTTTCCAAAAATTAAGTGACTTTCCCAAGGTACAGCCAGAACTGATCTCCAAATTGTGCTCTCCTAAAACTGGAGGGGTCTGCCCTGCGCAACAACCCGAGGCGCCTAGCACATCCTAGACTCCACACTCAACCACACTGTAGGTGCCGTCACCTGCCCTGTAGGCCGCCCACTATATATTCCCTAATGACACATATTTCATTTTCAGAAAGATTGAATTAAAGATTGATCCAGTCAAATGCCCTCACTGGACACATGATGAAACTATCTTACAAAGTGTCTCTCAACTAGCTAATGTAACAACTGTGGATTTGCTAGGGCTGTGACAAAGTACCACAGACTGGGGGGCTTAAACAACAGAAATTTATTGTCTCACAATTTTGGAGGTTAGAAGTCTGAGATCAGGTGTCAGCAGGGTTGGTTTCTTCTAAGGCCTCTCTCCTTGGCTGGTGGATGGCCTTCTTCCTCCAGCATCTTCATGTGGTCTTTCTTTGTGTGTGTCTGAGTCCTGATCTCTTCTTCTTCTAAGGACACCAGTCATATTAAGTTAAAGCCCATCCATATGACCTCATTTTATCCTTATTACCTCTTTAAAGGCCCTAACTCCAAAGACAATTACATTCCGAGGTACTGGAATTTGTGACCTCCACATACGAATTTTGAGGGGACATAATTCAGCCAGCCCATAACATTATACCCTCTGGCTCCCACAATTCATGTTCTTCTCACATGCAACATAGTCACCCCAAAATGACAGCCCCAAGGTCTTAATTCATTCTAGCATGCAACTCTAAGTCGAAAATCTCATCCAAATATCATTTAAATCAGGTAGGGTGGACTTGAGGTGTGATTCATCCTGAGGCAAAGCTCCTCTCCAGCTGTGAACCTAGAAAAGCAACCTGCTTTCAAAATACATCAGTGGGGCAGGCACACAATAGACATCCTTGTTCCAAAAGGGAGACATGAGAAGAGGAAAGAAAGGGGTGAGGGGTCCCAAGCAAGACGTAACAAGGCAAATATCATTAGATTTTAAGACTGAAGAATACTCCTCTGGCTCCATGCTCCGTTCTCCAGGCCCACTGACTCCGGGCCCCGGCCTTCTATGCTTGCCACTGTGGGAGTCTCGTCCCCTCTGGATGCAGGTTGTGGTACGTTGATCCCATAGTGGCAGCGGCAGTCTCGCCAACCTCTGAACCACCTTCAGCATCATTCTCTTTATTTGAAGAACACATGTCCACAGCCAGATGGCTCTACTGGCTTGTCTTGCAGCATCCCAGACGTCTCACATGACTCCCTTCAGGTCATTCTGTCCCTGTCCCCTCAGTCCAAGCTAACAGTTTTCTGCTGACATAACTCCAGCTCTGTTCCTGCTGAGATAACCTAATGGATTCACGCCACATGGCTATCAACAAACTTGATGTCTCTAGAACACATTTTCTGATTTTTTGCAATATGCACAGGCTGAGAATTTCCTTAATCTTCAAGTCTTGGTTCCTTTTGTTTAACAATTCCTTCTCCAATTTCTCCTTTTCCTCTTGAATTTTACTATAAGCAGCAAAGAGAAACCAGGCCTCACCTTAACACTTTGCTTTAAAAATCTCAGCTAACTATCCAAGTTCATCACTTACAAGGTCTGTATTTCAAACACGGGGACAATTTAGCCACGCTCTCCGCCGCTTTCCAGCAGGACAGCCTTCCCTCCGGCTTCCAGTAACATGCTTCTCATTTCTGTCTGCGACCTCGGCAGGAGCTCCTCCCACATCCCTACTTGCCAGCACTGAGCCCGACCACACGTGTCTCCACGACAGCGGCCTCTCCTCAGCTCCCTGCTTTGAGCCCTCACCACGATCTCCCTTTACGTCCACATTTCTACCAACGATCTCTCCAGGCAACCGTGGCTTTTTCTGAGATGCAACTCAAAACTCTTCCAACCCTCCCCATACCTAGTTCTAAGGCCACTTCTATAGTTTTAGGTATTTGCCAGAGAAGCATCCCACTTCCCAGGACCAAAATCTATGTTCGTTTGCTGAAGCTCCAAAGTACCACAGACTGAGTGGCTTAAACAATTAATTTTCTCACAATTTTGGATCTTAGAAATCCAAGATCAAGGTATTGGCAGGGTTGACTTCTTCTAAGGCCTCTCTCCTTGGCTTGTAGATGGCTGTCTTCCTCCAGTGTCTTCACAAGGTCCTCCCCTTGTGTCTGTGTCCCAATCTCTTCTTAGGACACCAGTCACTGTGGATTAGGAACCAACCGTATGACCTCATTTTATCCTAATTACTTCTTTAAAGGCCCTTGATCCAAAAATAGTCACATTCTACATACTGCGGGTTAGGACTTCAACACATAAATTTGGGGGGGGGATACAATTCAGCCTGTAACAAGCTAAGACTACTCATATTCACTTATTATATGAATATTAAGTATCACTCTTTCCCAGCCATTGTGCTAGTTGATGACCATGTGATGGTGAATAAAACAGGTACAATCTCTGACTCAAGAGCTTAAAAATAATGGGGGAAAATCATATACAGGTAAACCTCAGAGATATTGCAGATTTGGTTCCAGACCACTGCAATAAAGTGAACATTACAATAATGTGAGTCACACAAATTTTTGGCATCCCAGCACATATAAAAGTTATGTTACACTACACTATAGTAATAAAGAGCATTATGTCTATAAAAACAATGTACCTATCCTAACTAAAATGCTTTATTGCTAAAAGTGCTGACCATCACCTGAGCCTTCAGTGAGTCATAGTGTCTTTGCTGGTGGAGGGTCTCGCCTCAGCGTCGGTGGCTGCTGACGGCCGGGGTGGCTGTGGCAGTTTCTTAAGACAATGAAGTCTACTGCACTGGCTCTTTCGTGAACAGTTTCTCTGCAGCATGTGATGCTGCTCGACAGCATCTTACCCTCAGAACTTCCTTCAGAACTGGAGTCCGTCCTCTCAAACCCTGCCGCTGCCTCATGGACAAAGGCTGTGTCACATTCTCAGTGCTGTGTTGTCACTTCAGTCTTCACAGCATCCCCACCAGGAGCTTTCATCTTAAGAAACCACTTTCTTGGCTCATCCACGAGAAGCAACTCCTTACCCATTGAAGTTCTGGCACAAGAATGCAATTCAGTCACGACTCCAGGCTCCACGGCTAACTCTGCTTCTGCTGTTTCCACATCTGCAGTGACTTCCTCCACCAAAGCCGTGAACCCCTCAGGGTCATCCACTGGGGCTGGAATCCACGTCTTCCAAACTCCTGTTCATGTTGATGTTTCGACCTCTTCCCATGAGTCACGAGTGTTCCTAACAGCACCTAGAATGGGGAATCCTTTCCAGAAGGTTTTCAGGTCACTGTGCCCGGATCTGTCAGAGGAATCACCATCTACGGCAGCTACAGCTTACATGATACATTTCTTAAATAATGAGACTTAAGATTTAGGATCACTCCTTAATCCGTGGGCTGCAGAATGGTTGTGTTCGCTGTCCGTCTCCGCCAGAGCTCTTGGGTGACCAGGCGCCTTGTCAACGAGCACTCGTGTTTGCAGGTCTCCACAGTGGGCTTAAAACAGTAAACCGCGTTGTAAACGGATGTTGTCACCCAGGCTTGTTGTTCCACTCACAGAGCCAGGCAGAGCAGACTTAGCGTCGTTCTTAAGGCCCTAGGATTTTCAGAATGCTAAGTGTCACCAGCTGCATCAGCCCCTAACGAGAGTCAGCCTGTCCTCAGGAGCTTCGAAGCCAGGCATGGACTTCTCTCAGCTACGAGAGTCCAGATGGCATCATCTTCCAGTATGAGGCTGTTTCGTCTATACTGAAAATCTGTTGTTCGGTGCAGCCGCCTTCATCGATCATCTTAGTCGGACCTGGACACCTCACTGCAGCTTCCCATCAGCCCCTGCCGTTTCAGCTCACACTTTGTCATGGAGACAGCTTCTCTCCCTAAACCTCATGCATCAGCCTCTGCTAGCCTCAGCCTTTTCTCCTGCGGCCTCCTCGCCTCTCGGCCTTCACAGGGCTGAGGACAGGCAGGACCTCGCTCTGGACCAGGATTTGGCTTGAGGGAGTGGGGGGCTGACTTCTACCCCGACCCCTGAGACGTCCTCCATCAGCAATAAGGCTGATTTGTGGTCTCACTCGTGCGCTCACTGGAGCAAGACTGCTACTTTCCTTCCAGAACTTTCCCTTTGCACTCACAGCTCAGCCAGCTCACAAGAGGCCTCGCGTTCAGCCCAGCTCAGCTCTCAGCCACCTTCCTCACTGAGCGCGGTCACGTCCAGCTTCTGCTTTAAAGTGAGACGCGGGACTCTTCCTCCCACGTGAGCATGTAGGGATTAGGCTACTGAGGGATAAGTGGCCTAATGTCACTGCCGTTGTGTCTCAGGGAACAGGAAAGCCTGAAGAGAGACGGGGACAGCTGGTGGGTGGAGTGGTCAGCGCACATGTTTATTAAGTTGTCATCTTATGTGGGTGTGGCTGGGGGGAGGGCCCAAAGCAATGACAATAGTAACATCAGAGATCACTGACCACAGGCCACCATGACAAATACAGTGGGAGAATTACCAAAATGTGACACAGACACAAAGTGAGCAAATACTGTTGGAAAAATGGCACCAACAGACTTGCCCAATGCTGTTGCCACAAACCTTCAATTTGTAAAAAACACAGTATCCGTGAAGCACAATAAAACAAGGTTTTATGCCTATACTCATACAAAATAATAAAGTACGCGAGGTGAGAGCAACCATATCACCTGGACCTCACCAAGCCTGCTACATCCGCACAGGCTCCCCCAGAGAGCCTTGAGCTGAAGGCTAAGTGTGAAGGGTGCATGCACACTGAACCTCCAGGAAGAAGAAACAGCACATTCAGGGATCTGAGGGGTGGCAGGCAGGGCTGGAATAGAGAGTAATGAACATGGGGCTGGATGGGAAGGGAGGGGCCACCGCCAACCCAGGTCCTGGATGGCACATCACGGCTTCCGGTCTTGAGCCTAACAGCTGTGGGAAGCTACCCCAAGGCATGTCCGTGATCACATTTCATCTTACAAAGATCACTTGGGCACGAGGGAGCCACCACAGGGCTGGTTACACCAATGTGTGCACCTGGTGAAAACCTGCTATGCACTTATAATCACGCACTTTTCTACATGTACACTGTGGAGAAAAGGGGTTGGAACAGAGCAAGTGTTGATGTGGGGGCCACAGTCTCAGGAAGAGATGATAATTTAAACTGCAAAGCAGGCAGTCAAAAATGGAGAAAAATACTCAAACGACATTTAAGTGGCAAAATCCACAGACCCAGCTGGTGGGTTGACCACAAAGGGGCAGGAAGAACCGAAGATGACTCCCAAGTGGCCGGCTCGTGGAAATAGATGGTAGAGCCATTCACTGGGTGAGGAAATCCTAGAGCTCGGGAGATGGGAGGGCTAAGTCCCAGGTTCAATTTTCCAGGCTTAAAAGAAATGTTGGGTGGGCAGTTAAGGATACAGGCTTGAGCTCAGGAGGACAGATTTCAGAAGATACATCTGAAGTCAGTAGTGTTAACAATAGCAGCAGTGGGTATAAAACCCTCCAGCCAGTTCTTAATAAGTTCCTACAGTACCACAGGCAGGGGTTTAGACTTTGTGGATGTAGCTATAAACAAAATAAACAAGTTCTCATGGACCTTACATGCTAATGCAGGAAGACCCACAACAAATCAGTATTAAATAACTTCAACTACTACTAAATACTATGATGAAAACAAGGCTGACATGAAAGGGTGAGGCTACTTTACTTCAGTCTGAATAGTCGGGGAAGGCCCCTCTGTGGCGATGACATCCAGGGGCGATTTGAGTGTTGAGTAAACGTCAGACATGGGAAGAGAACACCATTCCAAGAAGAGAGTTGTGCTCAAAGCAAGATCAAACCTAGCTTGTTTGAACAAAAAGAGCAGTTAAATGGAAGGCAGTGGATGAAGGGAGCTGAAGGTGCTGGGGGGTCAGGGCAGAGGCCAAGGACCAGATCATGCAGTGTGAGCAGGAAGCAATGGAAAACTGCAGAGGTCTCTAGTTGCTCTGTGAATAAAACTACAGGACGGCAAAGATGTGAGTGGAGAGACGCTTATGCACAGGTGAGAAAAGATGAAATCTCATAGGAAAGCAAAGAGCAAGAAGAGAAGGCAGCAAAGGGGACACGGAAGTACCCACAGAGACATGAACAGAAACCACGTCGAGGAAAAGTCCTTGAAGGAAAAAAATGATCTAGAGTCAAATGCTTGCTGAGTAGTCATATGAGGACTGAAGGATGCTCAACAAAGAGGAATATTCCGGAGACCTTAAAATCTAGTGGAATGGCAGGGGCAGAAGCTAAAATGGAGTGGGTTGAATATGGAGAGTAGAGGGGAAAAAAGACAATGGGTGTAGATAGTCCTGTAGAGAAGCCTGGCTATGAATGAGTGGTGTCAAAAGAGAGACACTTTGAGAGACTTGGTTGTTATTTCAATGTGGACAGACTGAAAAAGGCAGGCAAGATTAAAGCGACAGAGAGAAAAATAACTGACAACATATAAAGGATCCTGAGAAGGAACACGATGCAATCCAAAGTACAGGCGAAGGCACTAGCCCTAATGGGAGGAGGGCTACCCTCTCTACTGAAATTGGAGAAAAGGGGATGGATGCAAATTGGGGTACAACCTCGATGGTCACACCCTGACAGTAATGTGTTCTTTCCACCGAAATTGTGTTACAAAGATTCTGAAAAGTATTCTAAGTAGGACAACAAACTCATTAAAAGTTAAATTGAAGTTACTTACTCTGAAGCAAATAACTCAATACATACTATCCTTATAGCCTTAACAATTTCTTTCCTATCAGTCCCCAGATTTAAATTTTGCTCACTTTTTAATCCTATCACACGTCCTGTAAATACATCAATTTACTTATATTAGAAATATTTTAACCACATCTATGCCAGTGTTACATTGTACTATACTCCAATAACTCAATCCCATAATGTACGGCTTTCTAGTTTCCTGAACTAAAAACTACCTGAATCATGAAACCAGTGCTATTTCTTTTTTATGAAATCTTCCCTATTCTAACAAAAATTCCGCCTCTGATTTCCCGTTTAGAAACAATAAAGAAAAAAAATCCGCAAACTACCTTTAGGAAATGAAAAAAATCAGTTATCTAGTCCATTTTTTAAGTTAGCTAAAACAAAAAAAGGCAAACAGTCAATAGTTAGAATTCTTCATCTGTAGGGTTTTTTTTTTTTGGTAAAAGGTAATTAATTCAACACATTAATCCAAAACCTATTAGTTCATTGTTGTAAACTTAATTGGCTTGTTACAGTTCTTTAATTTTAAAAAATTAATTTAAACATAAACAAACAAAACCCCTTACTTATTCAGAAATTGAGAAAACAATTTCCATGACATCTACTATTAGCACACTTAAGTGGACAGAAAAAGGAAAATAAATTTAAACCACTTAAAAATAGTTTTGATCTATTTTAGGAAATACTATCATAAAATTAATCAGCAAAAGCTTATATAATTTAACAATCCATTTATTGAATACTACACATTTTAAATACTAATTAAAATCAGAAACTTTTAAATTTTAAACAAAGCACAACAGCATATGTAAAAATTCAACTGAAAAGATCGGTGAAACATGATTATCAATTATATCAGTTTATTTTTGTAAAAATCATTTAAACATTAAATTGTATAAATGTGTCTACTTTCAATCCTGACTTTTAAAAACAGCATTCTAAATAAATAGCCACTTACAGGTTTCTTCACTTCATTGATAAATCAACACACTTTCTATAAATCAAAGGCACAGTAAGACACATTCAACTCTTCAATGGAATTTTTCCTACCTTGAAAAAGAAAACTAAATTAAAAAAAAAAAAGATAACGTAGTATAAAAGATAAAATGGGATACGAGGAATACGTGTGATGCTGATTTTAATCCCAGCTACATCTCTCTCTAGAGAAATTACACTGGCTAAATTACTTAACCTCTTCAAAGTTTTCTCTTTGATCACTGTAGCAACACTGTAGAATTTGAAGACCCACTGTAGAAGCTGAACACAAAATAGCTACCAACTTTCCTTCAAAATCAGTCAGTTCTTTAAGTGGTGCAGATTCAAGAATCATGATGTAACAGTGAATTCTATAATAGTGAATTTCCAACTACTAGCCTACCATCAATCATGATGTTTAAGTGTTGTAAAAGAACTTTTCTCAAATTCATACATCGAAGTACTACGCCACGTTTATGGGAGTCCTAACAAATGAGTAACACAGTGACAGCCTTTTATAAATCTTTCCAAGTATTTTTTTGTATCTGAGTTCTACCTAAAGCACAGGGTCAGGAAACTAACTACAAAGATCTGTAAGTGTAATATGGTTAAATAAGGTTCCTAAGAAACAATGAGTTCAGTGGAAACAGGAGAGAAGAAATTACCTTCCTTTTGTCAGTCATTTACCATCCCATCATCTTCATTAAAAATGTTATGACGTTACACAGGATAGCTGAGTAGAAAATAGAAGAAAAAGAAAACATACACAGAAAGACTATAAAAGAAACATGGTTTCTAATATTAAGACAGAAAAAAAGCCCAAAGCACTTAATAGGAAGAACCCACAATTCTTTCCCAAAATCAAATTTTCTAACATTTTGTTATACTAAAAAAAACCTGAAGAGTTCTGAATTACAACCGAAGAGACAGTAAGAGAGTTCCACGATTATAACTACTAGTTTTAGGTGAATTAACCTCAAGTGCAAAACTTTAATTTTATACGTCCTATCTGAGAACAGTTAAAACTGCAAAAACAGAAAACTATCCAAATAAAGTGATTTCACTGGACTATATTGAACTTGAACACGATTTTAACCATGAATAAACAGATTATTTTTACTTTTATTCCTTAGGTACTAATAAAGTTGAGGCAAAGACCAACAGCTCATCTCAAAAGTTCTCAATCTTCCTATTTACAAAAAAAAGTTCAATTTAAAAAATACAGGAAAATATTAACTGGACAATACTCTTAGAGTCTTCAGTTACTCACCAAAGTAGGTATATGATGCTTGTGTCTAGTTCTAAGATTAGGGGTCGGACTATGGTGAGTCCATGCTAGATAAAATAATCTGTATTTCTCATATTTAAATTTAAGACAGCTTATTAAAGTTACTGGACTCTGTACTGGGAAGTGTACTATAATATGTAATTATTGCAATTATCACACCTGGAATGTGACAGGGTTATTATGAGAGAACCAAATTTGTAAGAAGGAAAGGGAATAAAATAAGATGATTTCTAATCTAAATGACAGACTTTTAAATGTATCAAAAAGTCAAACCTTCCAACAACCTTAGCTTCGAAAATAACTGCTTACTCTTGAGGATCTCTTTACAGTTATTTGTGCTTCTCCTTCCCCTAGTTTCTGTGCATAATTTGACAGTGACAATGCATTATGATTTTCCATAGGAAATACAGCCAATAATAAGCTTACACACATGCATATTCTATTACAAAGTTATGCCATTCAGTGTAGTCTAACTAAAGATAATGAATGTAAATTATAGCCATTCTATTACAAGTTCTCTGAACTTAGTTGCAAAAATCCTAATTTATTCAAGGTTTGCACTAAAATTCACAAACCATGCAAAAGTGAAAATGTTTTAGACTTAAAACACTTGACAATTTGAATCAATTGAATTAATTTAAATGTTGCTTTGTAAAGTAAAAAAAGTAATAAAAAAGACACAAGACAATCACTAATTATTTCTATTTCAGAAATCATTTCAACAAATTTACTACTACTTCTTACCACCCTTAACATACTTTTAAGGAGAAATCCAGTATGTATACAAAGACCAATTGTTTTAGTAGGACCTTAACTTTAAGAATAAAATAAAAATTGAAATGCTAATCTTATTTAATTGGTAAAGAGAAAGAACACCATCGCAAAAAAAGATCATTAATTCCTTAAACACTCTTTTCCCTGTAAATAACAATTATAGCTAATGATACTAACAGAAAAAATTTTTATAAATTGTAACCCATAAAACTTAACTCTAAAAACCACTAATTCAATCAGCTCTTTCCACTGCCTCCACATTTCTATTCTAAATGGTCACTGTAACAAAACTAACATTTCATTATGATTCTAGACTAAGAGGTGTTACTCTATTTATATGGGTTGCAGATGTTAAAACAAAAACACATGTAAGAAAACTTCATCCCTAATAACTGAATTCTCAGTGACTGCATTCATGTACAAATACTACATAAAACTTCAATAGAAGCTAGCAAACCTATCTGGTCAAGGCACTAATACATCAACAACCACATTTCTTCAACATTTTTCCAAAGAGACCATCACCAATTTTCTTTATAAATACTTGGAAAACCAGGCTCAGAAAATAGACATTTCTGCAATACAAAAAACTCGAATTTGGTCAAAACGAATATTTTACATCCTTTGAAATTATGAACTCTTCAAAATTTATCTATCTATATGTAACACTGGAAAATTCTATGATCTGTATTAGACAAGAGATAAGCAAACTTCAAATACTTATATCCCGCCCTATCATTCCAACAATATAATCCAATCTGTTGTAAAAAATCTTATTTTAAAAGACATAAAACATTAAAAAGCTAACATTTTCTTTTAGAAAGGTGACTATTGAAAATAAAGATGATCTATTTAAAAAGCAGTATCAAAAGTTCAACTTCATTACAAGTATTTATACTAACAGGATTATGACATACAAAAAATTATAAATTTGCTTATCAAAAAGCAATTTTTACAACAAGCCAATGAAAAAACAATTTATCTTACTGAACCAAACTAGAAACAAGATTGCATGTAACTAAAATGTATTTCATTTTAAATATAGTAACTAATGCCCAGTTTATTCTTTGTGATAGAGACCAACTCAGAATGCAAGATAGCCATCTGGCAGCTAATCCGTTAAGAATATATTTGAAACATATATATATGAGACTAGTAGAAAAAATTTTGATAAAAAATCTTTAATTGACAAATTTCCTATTTTTATAGATTTTTAACATCAAGAAATGACTTATAACAGGGATTTGGGGTATCTTTTACTGCATATTCATTCCTCCATTCTGTTACTATTCAAAATATAAAAATTAAAATTAGCCAGAATTCTTGGGGAACCATTAATTTGTCTTTAAAAAAATGAAAAGTCTTTCAGAATTGAATTTCCCTGCCTCAAAAAGCATTTATAACTTTTTTAAAAATCAGTAATTGGTTAATGCTCTCTGATCATTATTTAGTATTCAAAAGTACTAGGAAATGAAGCTGAATCTGTAATAAAATCTGGAAATTTATTTGACTTACTATCTAACACAAACATGGTTCCTCATAATTTGTATGTTCCAAAAGTAATTTTCTACTTCCTTAAAATAAATTTGACTAATCAATAGCCCATTATTCAAAACTATAAACATATAGTACTATTAGTGCCAAAGTTTTATAAAGACAAATGGGAAAAAAAGACACAGTATACATCTAACAGTTTCATCTATCCCTAAATTAAATTCCTCTGTGCTTTTTTCCAAAATGTGCTAATTTACAAAATAAAATATTGGGAAATGCAAGTCCAAATAACCAAGAAGTATTACTCTGAAACAAAAGAATATATGAAAATAGTGGATGAAGGAATGTGTGTATGTATAAATATGTATATACATTTACACATAAAACATGAGTTAGCATATTCCTACTACATATTGAGTTATGAACAAATACGTACAAACATACATATGTGTTAAACAAGATAAAGCAAGGTAATACCCTTTCAAGTGTAAATAGCACTGAAAATGACAAATAAATGGAAATAATATTCTTATCTCGCTAAAGGCAGTGGTGAAGAGCACTGTACAGTTTTGAATCCTACAACTTAAAAAGTAACATAAAATATGGGAGAACATTTTAGGTAAAGTGAAAAAGAACAGCAAAAAGCTTTAAAACAACATACAAAGAAAGATTATGGGACTCAGGATGGGCTGGTTTAGGAGAAAGTTTAAAGGCCATGGGATACTATCATGTAAAACATATGAAGGATCATAATGATATTTTTTAAAAATTTCATGTAATTAGCTGGTATTTTTTCCTCCTAAAAGAGTAAATCAAAGCAAAGATTACAATGAATTACAAGATCTCTGAAATAAATTTTATCCTAGTTTTTAAATTTTAAGAGAAGCACACTTTAACAAAGAAAACTATCCGGTGAGATAATGATTGGCTCTACAAAAAAATTAAAAACAGGATAAATAAAATATCCTACAGGACAAGTCTTATAATTAAAGCTAAGGAGCTCTCCAATATTTTTTTGTATTAGAATTATACTGTGCTAAATAGAAAAAAGTGATACATGTAAGAAATGCCTGAGGAGCTTTTCCTATATATATAGTGATTTCTTTGTCCATTCCAGAACTGTGGAGAGTGTGTGTGTGTGGGGGGGGAGGAGGCGGGGGGCAGAGGGAATGGCTTGAGAAGGGCGATGAATATGTGTATATTATGAATATGTACATCATGGAGAAAACTCCCACGTGACTAATACATCTATGGCATTTGATGGACAATTTTAACTGATATGCTAATTATAGCTTAAAAATATTTGTCACACAGATGAATTTGCAGAAACATAATTTTACCTATATAACAAACAGGAGAATCAACCATGGTGCCTATGAATAGTATTTCCTGCATATTTAAGGTACTTAAGGAAAAATACTTAAGTTTTATGAAAAGTTAGATTTAGGCATGAACTATAAAACTATTCAACACTATATAGAAAAACAGATAAAATTAGTTCAAAATTCAATTGTAGAAAAACATTCTACTTCTTACCCAGTCAGGTGTCTTCATAATAATCGAAGGTATTACAACAGATTATAAAAACATTTAAAATACAATTTTATATAATTTTTATTTACACTTTAGAATTTAAATAACTTGCTGGGAACACCCTCTGTGAGGCAACGTAGTCTTTTACTCGAAACCATTTAAATTTCAAGAAAGGCTCACTAATTTTTTCAAGTGCAAGCAACAAAAGTGTTAGCTGAAAACAGCCAACTAATGGTTATGCATGACACAGACTTGATTATGTGAGCCCAGAGAGCCTCCCCACCTCTGTGTCCCCTCCAAAGGAGGCCTGAGTGTGCTTCTGTGCCCAGGTTCCACTGAATTCATTACAATAGAGATGGACATTTGATATTCGTAACGATCCAACATCTGAGCAATCTTCTTGCGAGACACACCGTGTTTATTCCTCCTACAAAATAAGAAAAGGAGTTTAATTCTTTTTTAAGGATGTATAGGCTCAGAGATTAAGCTGTTTTAGAGTAACAGAGTGCAGACTCTAATCACATTTAGCAAGTACATATAGAAGATACACCTCATTTACCAACATTTTATACCAAAAAACTTATACTGGTTCTCTCAAAGTTTTTAACAGTATTTAAAAAGGTTTACTGATATCATAAATCAGAATAAAATGTTAATTGAATACACCTTCATTCACACAGAACCACTGATTCACTGAACGGAGTTAATATCCCATATTTATTAATAACAAAATCAAAGATTATGGGACACAGTTTTGAGAATTAGAGAACTGAATGGACCTGTAAGGCTTACAAAAATCAAATATCAAATATTTATCACTTTTTAAAAATTATTTTAGGACATTTCCTATTACATTTTTAAAACTTAATATCAACACAAAATTATTAGAGATATAATGATTTGAACATATCTCACTAACATAATGTTAAGTGAAAGAAACTAGACATAATGAATATATATTACGTAATTCTATTTATATAAGATTAAAAAAAAACTATTGTTTTAAGGCAAAAGGTATTTTAGAAAAAAAAATGCTTTAAAAAAAAGCAAGGAAGTAAGTACCAAGAAGTTGTTACTGGGAAAGGGAATTCAAATAACTTCTGAGGTGTTGATAATGCTCCCGTGACGTGGGCAATGGCCGAATGAATATTTGCCTTATACGCTATTTAAGCTGTATGTTTATATTTTATGTACATTTTAATGAGTTTAATTATGACAACAAAAAGTGGTTTTAAAGTTGTTCTTGACCCTCAAAAACTTTTTACAATTTATTTCACCCTAGTAGTTTTCTGTGCCCTGATCTGGACTTGGCAAAACACACGGGAACACATTTTTCATTTAATGTTACAGTTCCAGATTTACTAGTGCTAATTCATTACAGAAGAAATGTTTACTTTTCAAAACCATTGATGTTTGTGTTCAAGATGAGATGAAAAAGCAAAAGAGAGAAAACAGAAGACCAAAAAAAGAGATCTCAAGTTGAAAACTGGCAAAATATGACTAATTCCACAAGATGTCAAATTTGATGATTCAATCAGTTCTTTAAAAAAGTCAAACTATGCTAGACATCAGTTAAACTGACTTTATTTAGTAAAGTCAATTTTTATTAAGAATTATAATCAAAGTACCTCGAATGTAAACAAAGCCTAACTATATAACAATTTCATGAATTCATTTGTCCAGCATAATCTAAATATCTTTAGTATTTAAACTTGTCTCTGCCACCTGAGGTACAATACACGCAAAGGCACACAAACAATACCTGATATTAGTAAATCTTTCAGTTTATCTGTTCATATATGAACACATGGCATGCAAATCAGAAAGGGAAAGTAAGATAACCAACGGAATAAAAGGCAAGGGGGAAAGAATTATTAGTTGGATGCCACATAGAATAATAGCTTTAAGCCGAAAGAGGGCAAACTGAGGCGGGAGGAAAAGAATAAAGCTTTTTAAAAAAAGAGAGGTTGCCCATCTCTGTGAATTTACTGAAAACTACTGTTCTGTACTGTACACTTTTAATGGGTAAACTGTAAAGTATGTGAATTATATCTCAAAGTTGTTAACAAAGGCGGGGGCAAAGTGGGCAAAAGTGAAGGAAAAAGAGTCCTAGCCAGGTAAACCAGTGTGTCGGGGGAAAGAGATGAAGGTGAACACGAACAGAAGAGCAGGGCTGAAAGTAATACAAGTCCACGCTCCCTCACCACAAATCTAAAACCAAAATGCTCTGAAAACTGTCTCCTGCTGACTGAAATGGCAGCAAAATCTAACCAGACCTGTATTCATTTGGCAGCAGCATGATCTACTGAGAACTGATAAGAGATTATGTAGAGTCTTTCTTATCTATGTAGACTACTTAGTCATAATTTACTGTAGAAATAATAAGATGTTTGAGGATTATGATATGCCGCCCAAACTCTGCTAGGGGTGTTAGCATTAGGTATATACACTCTACTACCTTCGTAAATTCAAAAAAAAAAGAAAACCCACAGAATTTCAAAACACACTGATTCCAAGGATCTTGGTTATGGGAATAGGCACTGTAGTAGTAAAGATGGAAAAGAGGCTCAAGATGAAAGCACCAGGTACAAATGTGACGGGGTCTAAAATAGGAAGGCGAGGAAGTTACAAGAGCAATGCAGAGGAGTGGCCTAGCTAAAGACCAGAGGGAAAAGTCCTAATTTTTCCCTCAAAAGCTTCCTAGATCTCCACTAGCATTCAGTTTACTGTGAAACAATATAGGAATTGACATAATAGTAACAAACACGTCTAACAAGAAAAACTTAAAATGTAACAAGGCAAGCCATGTCAAAATCACTGAATTAAAGGCAATGTTCCTCTAGACAGAAAGGAAGAAGTAGCAGTCCCTATTCACAAGTAGCAAAGATATGACAAGCAAAGCTAGTAAAGAGGTTGATCATGTACAAGAAAAAAGTAAAAAGATAAGAATTCAAAATAAATTAGAGTGCCTTACTTTTCTAATTCTTCGGGATCAAATTTCCACCAAGTTTCAGGTTCATGAAACTCTACTCTGTATCCTTTTCCTATGGCCTACACAAAGGAAAGGAAGAAAACAAAAACCCAGAGAACACTTCTTAAAGTAAAAAGAAGACAGACAAGATATAAATTTCATTTAGACAATACTTCTAAATTTGCTCAGTCAAGAAAAATTTACTTTTAAAATAATATGGTTTATAAAAATTTTAAGACCACTTAACTGGACAATTTCCAATTACTATCAAGTCCAGACAAAACTCACAAAATGTGCATTTTCCTTAATAAGCACTGTTCCCAATTTTTAAAATCTAAGCAAACACATGTCTTTAGAAAACAAAGACACATGTTTTAATAATAAAGATCAAGGTTAACAAAAACTCCAGAATTTAAAAAAATTGACAAGAATAAAACATAAAACTTTCTCATCTCATATTTACCATTTCCACATATGGTTTCATTTCCCAAGCTTGTGTATTAGTGTTGTCTATTATAACTGGAGATCTCCCTTGATTGATAGCTTGTTTTGCTGAAATATAAAATAAATTTAAAAAACAAAACAAAAAAAGAGAGCTATTAGGTTAACATACACAAAATTTAAACATTCATTATTAAGAAACTTTCTACATCTCTGTACTGAAAACCACACTGTGCAATCTCTCGAGTCAGTGCCACAGAAAGGACTCTGCTCCATTAAAAGGGAACTATCTGGTAGACGCAACCACCTGCAGCGAGTCTTCTCCAGACCCAAGGCTGGTTTTCACTAACTGTAACGAACATCCTGGGGAAACATTTTCATGAACTTACAGTTAATGAAGCTTTTAGTCTAGAACTAACTTTCATTTACAGGCAACACAAGAACAAGTTACATTTGAATATGGTCTGAGTATGAAAAGAGGTGAACATTTACTGACATGGAAAAATGGAGATCTGTTAACTGAAAATGGCAAGTGGCAAGACAATACGTAAATACGATCTTATTCTGTTCAAAATATAAAGATCTGTGAAGAGTTACTAGAAGAAATCAAAAGTGATCTGTAAGTGGTGAAGATATTTTTATTTTATGCTCATCTGTATTTTCCAATGTCTTATAATTACAAATAAGAGTTTGACATAAGAAAGACTTATGTTAAAAAAGACAAGAAGTCTACAGCCATGCCACCCTGAAGAAGCCTGACCTTGTCTGATTTTGGAAGCTAAGCAGGGCTGGGCCTGGTTAGTACTTGGATGGGAGACCACCTAGGAAGACTAGGTGCTTGCTATAGGCCTAAAAAATAAAAAAATAAGGGATTGTAAGCTGACAAGGTCCTTGGGATCTGTGAGGTCAACCAAGGGTTGCCTCACCTAAAAAAAAAAAAAAAAAAAAAGGACAAATATAATTTAAAACCCATAATAAATGTAAAAGGCTGAGGCAAAAATGCAATTATGTGGAAGTTTTCTTGAGATTTACAATTCAAACCACTAAGTTCTACATAATGAAAACATTTATACAGAGGTCCAGGGCAGACAGAATTCTAAAGATAAGTCAGTTTAAGTAGTAATGACTATGGTGAAATAGATATTTGGGAGCAGATGTCTCTAAATACTAAGAGAAAGTTAGAATTTGCATAGTAAATAGGATACCAAGATGCTATCACCTCCCACTGCTCTACCCCTAATCATAAACAGTGATTAAATCTTTCATTAAAAAAAAAAAAAAAAAAAAAAACTTATTAAAGCAATTCTCCTAATATCTGTTAGGCTTATACCTCTGGGAGTTATATCCTAGAAGAGGAATTTATTAACCACTTAATGGGGAGACTGCTGTCTTTCCATGAATAATCATCATCCAATACTACGACCCAGTGCACTCCAGGAGAACAGAGGTCCTAAGTAAACAATGTTTGAATATGCAAATAATGAGCGGCACTTTCTTAAACAAATTAACCACCATGCTCAAAGAGAATAAAAATACCTTGGACAAGTATGGCTAGCATTAGGACAGAAAGGTGTCCAGGTACGCCCACCTAGTGACCAGCCCCAGAGCTCATACAGACCACTTCCCCTGACGTCAGGAGAGCCTGAGGCCCATGCCCAGCAGCAGCCAACCAGTCTCAGTGCCTACTCCCTCCCCACCGCAGCTGCTGCTTCCAGCTTGGCCTCTGTCCTGCCTGGTGTGGAGGGCCTCCTCAGTTGCTGAGGACCAAGAAGGAGGAGAGACCTATGCTGCCCTGTGATGGGGCCTGGGACTGTGACTTGAGCAGGGGCCAGTGTTGGGAGCTACCATTACTGGAGCTAGGGGCCCGTGTCCTGTCCTGTCTGGTTGTGCCCCTCTTAGGTGTGGAGAGCTGGAGGTAGATATTGCCACCTCCCACCAGGAGTGGGGTTGAGGTGAGTCATGGCCTCTTGCTGGCAAAGATTTATTGGAGGGGAATGTCCCCAAGCCCCCCATTCCTCCAGCCTGGAATGGGAAGTGAGTCCCAACCCCTCTGGTCATGGCACCTTTTGGACTAGGCTGCCTGCTCGGGCAGGATAAAAGGTGCTGGGAGAAGCATGGGCATGGAAGTCCTGCCAGCCAAGAAATAAAAGTCTACCTCAGAGCCACATCAAAAAAAAAAAAAAAAAAAAAAAAAGAAGAAGAAGAAGAAGAAGAAGAAAAAAGAAAACAGAAGAACAAAAAAGAACACCTTGGAGATGTTTTCAATTTATAAACAGTCTAAGATGAATTTAGAGTCTTCTTATAATAAAGATGAAGCAGACAGACATTCCTAGTATGGTTCCTAGCATTTAAAAGTATTCAATAAATATTTGTTGAGAAATTCCACCCTAAATAAGTCATGGTTATAATTTCCAAAATGTCTAATGACTGCTAGTTATATTACCTTGAAAAAAGTAAAAATTACCTGAAAAAGTCCATATTTTTATACTACTAATAAAACTAGATGTTTATCTAGACACCAATATTCTGGTCAGCACTGGAATTCACGAGCACAAACCTTTTGATGAAATGTTCTAGACTAGTTCTGCAAACAGAAAAATGCCCTACAAACAGGCTTCTCAGTCCGCCAAAGGACAGTGACTCCTATTCCCTTAACTTTATGCCAATAACGCCAAACACTGGAATTACAATACCACCACTGTTTGATCTAGGCAATAACATTTTGTGGCATGTAAAAAAATAAACAATTAATATTTGGGGGGATTTTATTTTGAGATTTTTTTATGCCACTTTCTAATATATTTGGAGAAATCCTCGAATGTCATAGAAACAATACTGGGAAATAGTCTTACAATCAAACTTATTTGACATTTAAACTTTCCTGTGAAACCACGAACTGTAACAGAGTGAAACTTTTTACTCAAAAATATCCTCACTAAAATTCCTTACTCTAAAATTCGAAGATTAAAAAGAAAAGCATTTATCCCGTTGTTCTTATATATACTATACTATAGGGTGACCCTACTTGCTAGTTCTAGTAGAGAGGAAGTTCTCATTACAGAACAATTTCAGCTATTAAATACGGAAGGAACAACAGACCTAGAAAATCACCATTTTGCAATCCTTAATGAAATAACTGATTCAGGAAACAATAACTCACTGTTGGATAAAACCATTAGTTATAAGATTTATATGGAACTTGATAAAGAAGGAAGCAGGCTGTCCCTCTGAAGCTACTGATCGATGTTAGCATCACTAGAAATGGAACTACCAGATCTTTGCTTACCAAAAAAATAAGTTGAACCTGATAAAGTCTCCGGTCTAGAGTTAACTTCTATTTAAGGCAATATAGAAAAAAAAAAAAGTTAAATGGTTATAGCAAGTATACAGTTACTGGAAATAGGACATTTTATAGGACAAACAACCAAGTTTCTATAACAAGTTAATGAACTTGGTATGAGGATGAAAAGAGGGAGAATTGCTATAGATTAACATAATTAAAAGAAACACAAAAACAAATGTACTGTAAGGACCTTGTTTAGATCCTGACTCAAATAAAAGAACTGTAAAGAAATAGTTACAACGACAGGGAAAACAATTACAGACAGGGTATTACATGTCAAAAAAATTGTGTTTTTTGTTTTTTGTTTGTTTTAAAGTAAAAAGGTGGTTAATTTGAAATGCATAAACTATGTCTAGAATTTGTTTTAAAATACTTTGGCAAATTAAAAAAAGGGAGAGGTGGAAACAAAAAAGGAAAGAGCAGATATGGCAATATCCTGATAACTGATCATTCTGAGTGATGAGAATATGGAGTTCATTGTAATCTCTCTACACTTAGTTTAAAATTTTTCATAATAAATCAATTTGTTTAATTGTCAATGCATTGTTCATGTTTAAAAAAAAGAAATTAACTTATACCATATGAATTTACCTAAATAGTTCTAGATCAAGGTTTCAACCTGACTACAAAATAGAATATCTAAGTAATTTTCAAAAAAATACCAATGCTTAGATCCACTCCAGACTAACTAAACCAGAATCTCTGGGGCTGACTCAGGCATAAGTTTTTTAAAAAGGTCCCTAAATGATTCAAATGTGCACCAAGGTTAAGAACCACTATTCCAAGGTAAAAAGAAACTGACCCATGTGCCAATAATTCATTAAATAGATTTTTCACAGGGTAATATCAAAGAGAAAAGTTTTCAATATTCACAGGCATTAGAAAATATTAACATTACTCTTAGAAAAATCACTTTTGGGAATACAGAAATATAGTATCAGAGTTTTCTGAATTTATTCAAGAGATATAAAATAAAGCCTACCAAAATATCCCAAATCTCTATTTTACCAGCTTATACTAGTACATTATTTACAGTTTACAAAATAGTCTATCTAGAGTCTCTGATTTCCACAACCTTGATCAGATAGGATAAGTATAATTCTCACTGCTTCTAACATGAAAAAAACCGAGTCTCAAAGGTTTCGAATGGCTTGTTAAAGTCGTTCAGCTGGTATAGGTCAAGTTGAGAATAAAAACCCAGGTCCTCTGACTCCTAGTCAAATATTCTATCCCAGGAGACCTGGCCCAAAACAAACCTCTGTTCTGGTTCCAGTCATGGGCATCACCAAGTTGATTAACATTATACCTGTACCCATCTTGATGGTGGAAATAGTCATCAGTGCTGAACACAATGCCATCACGACTCTGACCAAGCAGAACTCTGTTAATAAAAGAAATCATAAAGTGCAATTTATAAAATCTATTGCCATTAGAAATAAGCCACAAAGGAAAGCTTATTAAATGAATTTCTGGAGCATACCTGTAAGTATATCACAAACAACAGCAGAGCAGCTGAACCTTAAAAGCTTTCAGACTGCAAATATCACTTTATACTTAAACCTACACAATTACAGCCAGTATAAATACAGTGGTATTTATATTTCAACTTTTAGAAACATCCCAAAATTATATCAACTATTATCCATGCTTTAACTTCAGTGAATTTGTATTTGGTGTCTAAAAATGCCTAAATTTAACGCAACACGTAACCTAAAAGGCAAGTAAGCCTAAGTAAGCAATTCATCTGGGGGAAAACTATTTAACCCAAAAGAGCTCTGATAAACTCATTTCCCTGAAGCACAAACATAAAACCTGCAAGTGGGAGTCAGAACTGGCTTGAGGCTTAAGCAGTGAAACAGTCTGTGATCCTCCACAGTATAATCAAACTTTAAATTTTTAAGAGATTCAATTACTAAATTAAATTATTAAACACTAAACAAAAGACACTCTCAGAACAAGTCAATGGCAATTAAACTTTGTTCTCACAATAGCACCTTAATTTCTAAGATGCGAGATTAATGGATTTTCAGAGTGTCAGAGGATTCCCACTAGTGACTCCTAAAAAAGAAGGGGTTTGCTGAGAAAAGGGAAAACACAGAGAATGATTTAGATCCAACAGTAACAAAAGTATTTTGTTGTTTCTCATCTCTCCCTCGGGCAAGTGGATGGATATGGTTCTAAAATTTTTTGAGGGGGGAGAGAAGTGGAAGGTGGTAGAAGGGATTGAAAGTAAAAGAATATTGTCCTGGGATGATTCAAGCATAGTACTTCCTAATAAAAATAATAAAAGGATTTCAACGATTATGATAAACATATCTCTCCTTTCCTTAGCTTATAATAAAATTACATATATCAAGATTAAAAATTTTTAAATATCCATTTCCACTTAAAGAATTATGAGTCAAACTACCTCCAACAAACCAAATGAAAGTAAATGGTTTGTTTGTTTAGGATGATACTTAAACATTTAAACTGGTGTTGGATTTCTTTTTTAGGCAGTCATAATTTTTTCAAAATATATCCATCTAACATGTTTGGCATCTTATTTGCTTATATAGATAACCTAAAATATAAAAATGCCACATTAGCACTCCAAACTGAAGCTCAATCATCTAAAAAGATTTTGATCATAATCAACCCTGAGATGCCTCAATGTATTTAACGGTACCAGAACAGATACCATCTCTCCTAGATACCTTACTATGTCTCATGTTTTTCTGTTCTATTACTTCTAGCAGGTGACTTTTCAGATGTCAATAATACCATACTATTAGAGTACAGTGGCTTTGTATCCAAGAACTGTTTTAACGTCTCCCAAATAAAAAAAGAAAAAAGGGGAGGTGGGCACAGCAAATCAATTTACATAATTAAATCAAGTCAACACCAAGCATGGATAAACCTCTATGGAAGTTCATCTCAAATATATAAATCATAATTGTAGCAAATTATTTTAAGCTTGGAGAGACTTTTTTCTCCCAGACCGCAAAGACTGCTCATGCATCTTTTTAAAATTCCTTGAATTATTGTGAACTATGAAGCTTTATTTTGGGGACTTATATTTTTAAAATACCTTTATCAATCTGGATATATCAGATGTCATGCCAATTATCTGAACAAAAAATGAATTAAGAATATCAGTATTTTCAAAATTCTTATAGTCAATGTCTATCAGAATTCTCACAAGATACTAAAATGGATTCTCAGGCTGTCAAAATTTAGCACTCTGAAAAATCAAGTATCTAATTTTAAAAAGTCAGATGTGGGCCCAACTGGCCACTTGATTTGTGTTTTTTCAAAATAGTTATCTTTTTGAAAATCTATGTGGCAAGCATTTTATATTACCTATGACCTCATTTAATTCTCACAACAACCTCGCTAATTTGATATTAAACAAATTCAGAAAAGAAAATAATTTCAGAAATCAGGCCACCAGAGTTATTGAAATAGTGGTGGGAGAGATAAAACCAACAGCTTACAATGATCCCTGTTATTCGGGAGCCAGGGACCACTGTAAACGAGTGTATCATCTCCTCCCCTTGAGTGTGAGTTGGACTTAGAGACTAGCTTCTAACTAACAGAATATGGCAGAGGCGATGGAAGGTCACTTCTGAGATTAGGTTACAGAAAAAAAGTAGCTTCTGTCTTAGGCTCAGCGCTGGCTCACTTTCTCTCATCACACTCTGAGTTGAGAGAGGTCCAAGTAACAAAGAACTGAAAGGTCTCCAGCCTATCACCAGCAAGGCCCTCAATCCAAAAGCTCACAAGGAACTGAGTTCAAAGCAGATCTTCCCCCAAGGCAAGCCTTCAGACCAGAACACAGCCCTAGCCAACATCTTGACCACAGCACCGTTAAGAGACCTCCAACCAAAGAAACCCAGACAACTGTCCTTCAGAAACTGAGAAAATAAATGGTTGTTGCTTTAATGACTCAGTTTTTGGGTAATTTGTTACAAAGCCATAGATAACTACTGCATTTTGTGCTTATAATTTTTCACTTAAGGAACAAGTGAATCATGTTCCTTAAGCCCTGTGTTTTGGGAACCCTATCCCCAAAATGGCTTACTGTGTGAGTTAATTTCCATGGTTTATTTTTGAAATTTCTTAAGAACTATGCATTATTTTCTCTAATACATGCAAATGCATTTAAAAATAGAAGTAATTTCACCCCCCTAAGATCTGAGTAAAACAAAGACTTCATGAACCCTTTGCCTTCTCAAGTACTGAAGAGCCTTGCATACCCCTAGCCCAAGACCACTTTTCCTGGCAATTCCTTGAATTAAAAGAAATTCACAAAAACTCATATTTCCTCTGGAGTTTAAACTGAGATCTCCAAAAGCTGGTGGGGGGAGGGGGAGAAATCTCTTCTCATTCCTCTCTTTAAACTATAAGTGTAGTAGTTTTATACACTGCTGTAACAAATTACCACAAACTTGCTGACTTAAAACAATACAGATTTATTATCTTACAGTTCTGAAAGCCAGAAGTCCGATATCAGTTTTACTGGGCTAAAATCAAAGTGGGCGCAGGCTGGCATTCCATCTGGAGGCCCTAATGGAGAATGTTTACTTGCCCTTTCCAGCTTCAAAGGGCCACCTGAGTTCCTTTGGCTCATAGTACCTTCCTCCATCTTCAAGCTAGCTATGTAGCTAGCATCTTCTCTCCTCTCTGTAAGTGCCTCAACTATCTTTTATCTCTGATCAACTCTAGACATATATATGAAATTAGTGGCCTATTTCTGAAAATATACTCTCTCGGTGAAATCTTTATTAAATATGGATTAGCTAAAATATTTTAGATTCACTCCTCCCCTTCGCATAAACAGAGTATAGGAATCTAGCAAAATCTGTATCCCACACCCCTAGGAATGACATTCAAGGCTTGATCCCTAACTGGTCCTGTGGATTCTGTTTGGCTGCGCCAACTACAATGGTAACAAAATTCTACCTCTACAACACTGCTGAATTCTACCTCACATGAACCTTTCATCAAAGTGCTGTCAGTTTTCCTAAAAGGACAAAGAGTTGGCACTTTATCATGCTTACGAAGGTTGTATTAACTGTTTTGTACTAGCTTACTCATAAATATTCCAAGTCTATACTTGTGTTAAATTTAATCTAATATTGATTCCATTAAAATCTGTTAGCGAACTTGTGGGTAAACAGCTAAGCTTCAGCCACTTATAACCATATTGGCTTGGGTAGGTTATAAATAAATAAAAAGATAACGCTGTATGGTGTAGCTTATGCTAAATGCAAAGAGTGATAAAGGCAAATAACACCTGAGTTCAGAAGAAGGATTACTGAGGGCTAAAATAAGCCAAAAACCTCAAAGTGATGGCACTTAAGGAACCTTTGAATAAGCGATGTCCTGAGAACAACGAATGGACAAGTTATTATGTCTCCTGCAGTGAAGGGCAGATACTAACTCAAGTGCAGACGGCTATGAAGATGAAGAGGTGGGTAAGGACTAACCTTAGGAAGAAGGGGATGACAACTGCCACAAGTTACGTGAACTTTAATACCCAGATTCATTACCAGATATCAATACTAACCAACGCTATCTTTTAACTTAGTGCCCAAAATCAACTCAACTCTGATCTACCAAATCTTTACTTTTTTTCTTCCAAGCTCATTTTCAAAGCTAACTCCTATATTAAGCTATTCCTCACCAAAGAATATGTGGCTTTATAGCCAATTCCAAACATACAATTCTACTTCAAAAACTGCTGACCTAAAAGAAATACTCCTGCTTCCTTAACCAAGCTCCTTGCAAGTCAGGAATCATGTAGAGCTGTGCACGCAACAGATGGCAGAGTGAAGGAGCAGGGAAGAAATACATGGTCATTTATGTCCCTCGTTTGATCTTTTACCAGTTTTTGGAACTTCTCTCAAGTCCCTTAAGCTGAATTTCTCCTCTTCAGCCTCGGCTTCTTCCACAAAATGAAAAGAATGCAACAAATCTTACAAGATTTTTATATATGAAAGTACTCTGTAAATCATGACACGAATGTTAATTGCTACTCTAACTTCCATTCTTATATCTAATCACTCAATGAAGAAATATACATATCATACATAATCACTTATCATCTCCCACTACAACTAAGTCTCCCTAGAATTACACTGAATTACTACTACTTTATTCACCTTCTGTTTCAACATACTAAAATGTTATCCCAAACCTAATCTATGTTTATTCTATACTAAATCTTATTCAAGATCCCTACCTAGAAAATCCCTTTATCCAATTTCCAAATCTAAACTAATACTTTTGTCTGATATATTTTAAATCTAGAAGATTGCTCCTGTTTGTGACAATTTCACTCTTAATTTCTATCCTTTCTAAAGAGTTGAAATTTCATCCTCTTTGCAAAATCTTCACTAAAGAGGAATTAAAATGCAAAAACTTAAATTTCAATTCATGTATAAAGATCACAGTTTACAATCTAGTTTGAAATGTCTATAAATTTAATCTTTCTCTAATTTCTTGCTTCAGAAGAAACCCTATGTTTAGACTGTTTAGGTTGTCTCACAAATAAATATAAAACATTTACAAAATGGGTCCTTGGAAATTTTTATCCTCACCCAAAGATAACACAAAAATTTTCTTTCCCCCTTATTTGGCATAAATCTTGAATCATTCTACATAAATTGCAAAAAAAATTCAATTGTTTTTCTTTGCGCTATTTTTCGCAACTGCACAAATGTATTCCAGCGCATCAACACTCTTTTTTCAAAAATGTAAACAAAACCAGAATTTAGGATAAAACATCACCAATTCTAACTCCATTAATTCAGATATCGCTCACTTCAAAGTCTTTAAAGACACCAAAAAAAGGATTCCCTCTGCCAGTCAATAGTATGGACAGGGTAGTGCTTCGAACACCCTCAAAATTCCTTTCCTTGGGTTACCTCATTTGCTTCTCACAATAAATTTAAAATAAATAAATAAATATTCATTCTATTAACACATAGCAAAATTTGTCCACAGTCGTGAAGTGAAATAACTGAGTCAAAGCCCAAATCTTCTAAGCCTGATTCCAACTATTCTTCAATAGCTGACTTAAAAGTGAAGGCCAGCACAGTTCTCAAATAGCATTTGCTTTCACCATGGTCATAATTATACATGGTGTATCTCTTTTAAAGCCTTTAGGAAATTTCTAAATATGCCAATTCTCCCCTCATTAGAAAACATCTTTTAAAATATTTAATCAGATGCCATTCTCAAGTACAACAAAGTTTTACTAGAAACATGAAAGCATGTGTTGTTGATTACAACTATCACAATTTTTAAGTAATGAACAAGTATTCGCTTGGTATCTTTTACTTACCGAGACAATGTTGTTTTCCCAGAACCAGGCAAGCCTCTTAAAAGAATAAGTAATTTCTGCAATTTTAACTTTTCCTCTTGAAACTGCTGGTTCATAAACCTGTCTGTTCTATTATACTTGTCCATGGAAGGAACTCTCCAGCATTCTTCGCTGGTTTCACAGAAACCATTACTCACATATCCACCTTGCACATTGCAGCCATTTCTATACGGATGATCACTACTGATAGCCTCACTACAGTCAGCATATTCACTGTTCTGATCAAAAGTCAAACAACTCCAAGGAACATAACTATTTACGTAACACCCATTTCGAATCTGAGAGCCATCTGGGGCATAGAAAATATCTGACAGTGGACTTGGTGGAGCACTGAATCTTTGAATATTTAAATGATAGTTAGAACTGGGAAGAGGAGGACCTCGGGGTACTATAAAAGAATGCAATGGTTGCCATTCGGGGGGCCTGAAGGAAGTAAATAACTCGTCACAAAATGAAGGTATTACTTGTCCACTATGAGGATGTCTGCCTGGCTCATTCTCCACATGCTGTTGATAATCACGGTGTGACTGAAGAGCATTAATAAGATCTCTTTTCTTTTCTTCTTCATATTTTATCAGATCATTATTATGGCCATGATAATATGGAATAAATTGTTCCTCAGGAGGCTCGGGGTCCTTACAACTGCCTTCCAAATCATCTTTTTCATTTTCAAGCTCTTCAATTTCTTTGTAAAACTGGAATAATTCATTATCAATCTCTGATTTTTTGGAGTTAAATTTCTGCTTCTCTTCTCTTCCTCCTTTGCCACCTACACCACTGATAGTATCTGCTTGATTCCTCCTTTCAGTACCCTTCCTTTTCTCAGGGGGTTTGTAGATGGGTCCTATAAATGCTTTACTGGTGCTATAGATTTCATCATCTGTGGATACCAACTGACGACTTGCAGCTTGTAAAACTTGCGAATCAATGGACCCAGTAACATCTGGTCTATTACCGGGGATCTCATCATGCACAGGTTTCAGCAAATCTGTAGTTTTAGTTTTGGTTTTGTCTTCCTGCTGATAGCTATGTCCTCTGACATCAGCGACAACCCAATCATTTCCAGTTTTCTCTTGGATTCTGTGAAAATTAGAACTACCATGATGGGGAAAAACAAAAGCCCCTTCAGCTGACTTTAATTTTTTATAGCACGGTTCACTTGTTAGTTCCTTCCCATGTCCCAAGGATTTAGCTTCAACTTCACCATAAGGCATCTGAGGAGCAAAGAAATCATGTAATTAAAAGCTAATATTTTAAAAACCTTAAGAAAAGTTTCCTCAGCAACAAGCAAGTAGAAAAGATTTAAATTTGTGGTATGAGCATTAAATGGTAACATCTTCCCAAAATACAAAAATAAGAAAATTGTAATTTTGTAATCACTTACTAAAGTGTTGCTACAACAATTGAAAGGGATCGCTTTGAAAGTAAATATCGTTTTTTAAAAAAGATATATCACACCTTTAACCTAAATGATGCATTTCTGAATTTAGAGAACTCGAAGACCTAGTAAGTTTGGAAAACTGAAACAATATACATTTTGGTGAGACAGACACACAATTGTGCACTAAGAAGGAGAGTAAATCTGCCAACCAAACTGACACATATCCAAACTGGCTACAGTAAATTGCATCCTAAACGTCTTCCTATTTAAAACTACCATGTACATCGAGAGTAAGTGAATCTAGTTACCAAACCTGCCCGCCAGCCACATCCTCCTTAGCATCAAACGGCAGATTAATTGGAACGCCAGACTTTACCGGCTGGCTCCACTCCCGCGAACAGTGCAAAAAGTGGTTTCCATTCATTTAAAAGGAAAGAAACTTCGACCGCACTGAAAATGACGCAAGTATGTCATATTACGTTTAGAAAAGAAATTCCGGCAGCTCCCAAACTCAAAGCGCTCATCTTTTCCAAGTGGCTGGTCTATGTCGAGATAAACTCTGCTTCCCTTGAAAACTCCGACGGACCCTCAAGAGCACAATCCAAGAGCCTGCTTCGCCCTGTCGCCCTGCGCTCGGCCCCCTCCCCGGTGTTCCTCTAACACGAGAGGAGAACAGGGCCAAAGAGGCGGAGGAGAGAAGCCCAAGGAAGAAGCCGAACATCCGGAAACTGCGCCCTCCTCGGACACCTGTCACTTCTCGTCCCCACATTCTAGCCTCGTTAAAGTCCCGAGTAAGAGCAGGGGCTGCGGGGACGGCGCGCGGCCTACCTTCAGCCCGACCCCACGGCCTCCCGACCTCCCCGCAGGGCAGCCGGGGAACGTGCGCCCCGCTGTCTCCGTCCCACCGGAAACGAGTTCAGGTTCTGATGCGAATTCCGTTACGGCCAACGGAAGGGGTCCGGCCGAGCGCCAGCGCGAGGAAGAACGCGAAGCGGCGCCCCCACTCCCCCGCTCCTGACACGCACATACACACACAAAGGGGGTGTTTACTCACCTTACCTGGCAGCTCTGCATTGACCTTCACCTCCCAATAAAACCTTCTAGTAAGACACGGACCTCTGAGAAGCTGAAGGAGACGCGGAGACACGGCCCCAAAGCAGAGACCAGGACAGAATCAGAGACCAGCCCTAGGTAGCCAGGAGTCGGGCCTCACCTCAGCGCGCAAGATGGCGGCCACCTCGCGGTTACCCAGAAGGCAGCGCGCGCTCTCGCCAAGCATTGTGGGAACTGACGTCCGGCGTCAAGCCGGTCCGGACGCCTCCGCGAACGGCGACTGGGTCTCCCAGAATCCACTGCGTCATAGACGCAGTACTTTAACAGCTTGGCTCGGACTGAGTTCCCAGACCTGGAGCGGGCCGGTCATTTAGGAGCGTCAGTTTTGGTGGAAAAAGACAGCGACGTGCCCTGAGGTTTACACCTAAAGGGAAGGACAACGCGAATGCTTGGCACGTGGAACTAGACATGAGTGGGTCTCAGTGCTTTTAAGCTTTTAAGGCTTTTTAGCGGACAAAGAATCAGGCTTTGCAAAGGGGACTCTCGACCTTTGAAATCGCCGAATAGGATCGCCCACGTTTTTACGAAAACCGCTCAGTAATTACAGGCTCGTGTTCTTCTGTTGGAGAAGAGCATGACCGGAGCAGAGCCTCGGTAACAGATAAGAGTGCTCGTGAGAAAACTGCAGTGTCTTGTCCGTGTTTTGTTTGGGGAATAAAGACCAATCACTGAGCTTTCGCGTTCAAAAAAATATGTGAAAAGCGCTTAGAACCGCGCCTGGTAACAAGTGCCGTGTGTTCGTTAAATAAAGAATAAATACGAACCGAACAACTGGTAATCCTCAGGCTAGGGTCCCCTTTGCTTGGATCCGCCTCCTGCCCAGCATTTTTTCCCGTCCTGCAAGAGGAACTGCCGATTTCTTCGTAGTCAAATAAATCTTTCTGTTAACGGTAGCGTTTCAATTTATAAATGCAACAGTTAAAATCACCGTCTGGAATATTTGCATTTGAATATTTAACAGCTTTATGTCCAAAAGGGCTCAGCAAAGCAATCCAACCCCTCAAAAACAATCATCTTCAAATACAAGTTCCCACATTGACCTCTGTCTGACTTTTCCTCCGGATTAAATTCAAGTGTGTCTTCAGGATATTACACCCAGAGGCACAGGATGTCTGTCCATTATTAGGTGATATGTATCTTTTTCACCCTCAAGGTGTTACTGAGTTTCTCCACTGTGTATTTT
Source organism: Eidolon dupreanum (assembly GCA_028627145.1). Classification (NCBI taxonomy): domain Eukaryota; kingdom Metazoa; phylum Chordata; class Mammalia; order Chiroptera; family Pteropodidae; genus Eidolon; species Eidolon dupreanum. The sequence continues at coordinate 82,629,323 of CM053508.1, read as the reverse complement.
CCTCCTTGCAACTAATGAACAATCCATGAGAAGACACTTTGAAACCAAGTAGATATCTTGCTTCAGATTAGACTCTACCTTGAGAATCTGCCTGTACTGATGATTCTTGCAGCAACCAATGTTTACTGTGATGGTTAGGAATTGTTGATTTTTTTTCTTTCTAACTCCTTCACGCACTTCACATTTATTAGTCCTGGTGATGCTATAAAGAACAGCCTTCCTCATTTATCTCTTTACTATCTTTACACCTTTTTGTTCAGAAGTTACAATCCAATGCATTCTATCTCCATATTTATTTATTAGACTTTTTAAGACAGTTTCAGTCACAGAAAAATTGAGTTAGCAGTAAAGAGTTCTCGTGTAGCCCCCTATCCAAACACACACACAAACACACGCACACGGTTTTCCGTTACCTCTTACATTATTATGGTACATTGTTATAATTAATTAACCAATATTGATACGTTAATATCAACTACAGTCCGTAGTTACTCAGATTGCCTTAGTTTTTTTTTAAATTTATTTTAATTAGTTTCAAGTATACAGTACATTGGTTAGACATCTATACCGTTCGTAAAATGATCCCCCCAATTGCTCCCTCTCTCCCCTGACCCTCAACCTAGCCAACGTATTAATGCTAACTGCATTCCCTATGCCGTGCTCCCCATCCCCATCAGGTAATCATTTGTACTTCTTTAACCCTTCACTCCATTCTCCCAGTTCCCCAAATCCCTCTCCCCTCTGTCCATCACCAAATTGTCCAATATATTTGTGAGTCTGTTTTTGATTAGTTTGTTCTTTTTATTCCTTAAATTCCACATATAAGTGAAATCATATAGTGTTTATCTTTCTCTGTCTTACTTAAATGCCTTCTAGGTCCATCGAAGCAGTATCTTTTTCCATTTCCTTCCTTTTCATATGTAGGGGTCTTGTTTTCTTATCCTTTCAGCCGCCCTATCTTTTGGATGGAGCACTTAATTCTTTTCCATTTAAGGTACTTACTGATAGGTATGTAGTTGTTACTATTCTTTATTCCTGTTTTTGATACCTGTTTTTTCTTCTTAAAGAAGTCCCTTCAACATTTCCTGTAATACTGGCTTGGTGGTGATAAATTCCTTTAGCTTACTTTTGTCTGGGAAGCTCTTTATCTGTCCTTCAATTCTAAATGATAGCTTTGCTGGATAAAGTGTTTTTGGTTGTAGATCCTGGGTCTTCATCCTGTTGAATATTTTTTGCCAAGCCCTTCTGTCCTATATAGTTTCTTCTGAGAAATCAGCTGCCAGTCTTATGGGTGTTCTCTCATAAGTAACTATCTGTTTTTCTCTTGCTGCTTTTAATATTCTTTCTTTGTATTTAAACTTTGACATTTTAATTATGATGTGTCTTGGTGTGGGCCTCTTTGGATCCCTGATTTTGAGAATTCTCTGAACTTTCTGGAGTTTTATGCCCATGTCCTTCACCAGGTTAAGGAAGTTTTCCATTATTATTTCTTCAAACAGCTGTTCAACATCTTGATTTTCTTCAGATGTGCCAATCAGATGGCTATCAGGACCCTTAATAATGTCCCATATGCTCCTTAAATTATTTTTATAGTCTTGGCATCTTATCTCTTGCTGTTCCGATTGCATGTCTTTAGCTTTCCCATCCTTTAGATAAAGCATTTGATCCTTTTCTTTATTTGTTTATTCCTTTGTTTATTCCATTTAATATACTTCTCAGATAATGTGTTCTTTATTTCAGACTGGTTCCTTTTTATAATTTCCATTTCTATTTTTATGTGTTTTTTTTAAATCTCTTTATTGAAGTTCTTTACACTTCCCAAAGGTTTATTGAGCATCTTTATAACCTGTGTTTTGAACTCTGCATCTGTCAGATTACTTAACTCCATTATATCTGGAACTCTGTTCTGTTCTCTCAAATGGTTTCTACTTCTTTGTCTTCCCATTTTGGCTGCCTTTCCATGTCTGTTTCTATGTATTAAGCAAAGCTCGTAAGTCTCCCAGTCTTATTAGTGTGGATTTGTGAAGTAGGTGTCCAGTGGCACAGTCCTGAGAGGAGTTCAGCTGTAGGCCAAGTTTAGCCCAAGCCTCTGTGCCTCTACGGGGCCACCTGTTAAGATTCAGCAAACAATCTACAGATGCTGTGCTTATAGGTGCCTCAAAAGGCCACATCAGAAACCGAGGCCAGCTGGCTTCAGTGTGAATCTAGGTGCTACTCAACAAGGAGCACCTAACTCGCTGAGGATACCTCCAGATGTGGCTTGAGTGGGGCCATGAGTTGGGGGAAGCAGGGTTTCAGGGACTCCTCTGGGCAGAGTGACCTCTATTATCCAGTTTGATGACATCTCGGCTATGGCAGAGCTGTGTCCAGCACACTGGTGGTAGTGAAGAGGGCTCAACGGAGAACAATAGGTCCACTGGCACTTCTGTACCGAGTGGGTCTCACCTCGGCCCTCACTCTGACAATGGCTCCCACACTGTAAGCCCCTGGTGCCCTCTGTGTGCAGCCGAATCAGCACTGGCACTCAGAGTGAGCAGATCTGTCACCGCGAAAATCCACTCCCGGACACGGCTCCTTTAAGAGGCGTCTGCCGCTCCCTCAGTCTGTGTCCCCCTCAGGCACTCGGGACCAGGCAGCCCTGCGTCCTCGCTTCGTCCTACCTTTTGCTGTTGTAGGGTCATTTCTTCCTAGTTGTATGGCTTGTTCATTCCAGGTGATTTTACCTTGCTGCTGCTGCTGCTGCTGCTGCTGCTGCTGCTGCTGCTTGTTTCCATCACAACTTTGATTTGGTCACCAGAGGGATGAACAGAGCCTCTATCATCTACGCTATTTTTTTTCCTCCCAGATTTCCTTAGTTTTTACCTAATGTCTTTTCTATTCCATAATCCCATCTGGGATACCATATTACATGTTGTTATCATGTCTCCTTAGGCTCCTCTGGCTGTGATGGTTTCTCAGACTACTTGTTTTGGATGACCTTGACAATTTTGAGGAAAACTGATCAGGTATCTTGTAGGATGCCCTTCTACTGGAATTTATGTGATGCTTTTCTCATACTTAGATTGGGGGTGTGGGTTTTGGAGAGGAAGATCATAGAGGTAAAGTGTCATTTTCATCATATCATAGCAAGGGTGCAAATCACCAACATAATTTATCATTGTTTAGGCTGAACTTGATTACCTGCTAAGGTAGTAGTCATCAGGTTTTCCCACCTTAAAGTTACTCTTTTACTGTCTTTCCATAGTGCACTTTTTAAAAGTCACTGTGTCCAGCACACAATTCTGGGGTGGGTACCCCCAAGCAACTCATTGTTCCCACCACATCCATAAAGATTACACCTACCAGCAGGGTCCTGAGAAAAGTGACTGAAACCTGGTTCACAGTAGGACCATGTAATGCTAACTGGTTATGGTAGTTGCGTTTGTGATGGCTTCCTGTGGCCTCCTCTCACGGCCCTTAAGTGAAGTTATGGGTATGTGAGTCAGGACTTTGTCTTCTCCGCCCCTTATATGCTGCCGGCCAAACGGTGACGCTCAACAAATGCTCAGCATATTGGAACGGATTAGTAACGATGCTGAGCCTGTGAGTGAGGCACTGCTCTGAGGATGCCCCGAGACTCCTCGGCCCTCCCACAATCCTGGGGGTAGGTGTTCTCGTCACCTCTGTTTCACAGACGAGGAAATGGAGACAGAAAAAGAGTGTGTGTTTTTTTTTTTCCAGTATCCCACATCTGGTAAGTGTCCCCAGGGCACCGGAGCCTGGCAGCCTGGCTCCCTGTCAGCTGCCTCCTGGAAGGAGAAGGACAGGAGAGCTGGACAAAGAACACCTCCTGCCTGTCTTTCTCTGATGCTTTAGGGGAGGTCACGTTCCCTGGGGACCTTGGTGGGGTGGGTCAAGGCAGCTATGGAGGGTCTGGTTACAGCAGCAAGGGTCACATGCTCCAGCCTATAGTCCAAGGATCGAGCACATTTTCTGGCGAAGTCTTTCCCAGTCACTGCTCCGGCATGCTGCAGCCCGGGCTCTGGATGGCCCTAGCCCCGCTGCTGGCCACCCTCAATGCAGGTGAGTCTGTGACGAGATCAGCGGAAAGGAAGCCATGACACCTGGGTGTGTGCTGTGTGCTGGGACCCATGGCTTCTGCCCATAGCCTCTGTTTGACCTCTCGTCAACTCTGTGCACGCCTAAGACGACCACTCGCTTTTCAGACGAGGACCCCGGGGCTTAGGAATTTGGCTACAGGCAGGTCATCCAGGTATAAACCCAGCCCATGGCCTTCAGCACTACTCGGGCGGTGACCTGAAGGAAGGGTGGGAGGCGGCAGCTCCACTGGCCCCTTCACCCCCCACTACCTCAGTCTGCAGGCCTCCACTCTCCACCCCCCACGCCAGGCTGCTCACTGCACACAGCCCTCTGCCCAGGTTCTCAGGGTTGCTCCCTCTCTGGTCTCCTCATCCTTCTCTGTACCTTCTCTCAGGCCTTGGAATCCTGTGCAACCTGAGTGGCTCTGTAGGCCCCGCAGGGTGTTCATTTTCCTTGGCGAATTGTTTGTCTCTTCTGGGCCTCATGCTAAACAAGCACTCATAGTCAGCTGTATCAGATGAAAGTCTTTTATGTATATATAAATGTACATCTTTTATATATTTAAAATACAAATCTTATATAATCTTATATATAGCATATATAAAGATATGTTTATATGTAGTTACTTAATATGTATTATGTACATTTACTTGCTATAAACTGTATATATTAAATATTTTCCATTTATTGAAATGAGGTAGCTATCGTGTCCCAATAAGAGGCTAAATCTGAGGTGGAGGGACGTTGCTGACTAGTAGTGGGTAGAAGAGGAGTCCTCTGAGCCAGGTCTGTCTGTCCCCAAAGCCTGCGGCTCCCCCACTGACACCTGGAGCCTCTCGGGGTCCCCTATCGGGATTTGCTAGCAGTTTTGAGGTACAGCTCTACAGCCCTCCTTGGGTCTTTAGCCCAGTAGAGGTTTCTCGAAGGATGGAGGGGACAGAAACACAGGGGAGAGCCACACACCCGAGCCCTGGAACTGCAAGGGGCACAGATAGGAGCCTGACGCCCGTGCCCCCGGCCCACACAGGCTCTCCCAGGGCTCAGGGTGGCTCCGTTCGGTCCTGCAACCTCTCTGAGTCCCAACTTCCTTCCTCATGTAAAATGAGAAGGCTTGACCAGATGAAATGTCAGCCCTGCTACTCTGTGGCACTGTTGGCAAGGTGCTCTGAACACCTGGAAATTCTAGGCGGTGGGGGTGACCGCAGGCTATGAGGCCTCTGCACAGCCTCAGGTTTCGGAGTCAGGGGAGCTCTCGGCAACCTGTGGCCCCCGTTACCCAGTCTCTGCACTTTCTCTTCCTGGGTCTCCTGTTGGCTGTCCAGAACAGCCATCATCCTCAGCACCAGCCCGCTTCTCAGTGAAGATCTGTTTGTTACAAGTTTATTGTGACAGTTTGTCAATAATTGCAGGCTTTTGCTGAAGTGACAGCATTGCAGAAGGCCCAGCTCAGGGTAGCTCTGTAGAGATGGCGGGATGGAGGGGATGCGACCTCACGCCCGCCCCACCCTCCTTTCCTTTGCTCTCTGCAGGGACAGCCAGTGGGGCCCACTGCCACCTCCTGTGCCTTGTCACCTGCTTGCCAGGCCACCAGCCCTGTGTGGCTGGGAGCTGCCCACAGTGCCCTGCAGGCTTTTAGTAAGGAGCAGACCCCCCTCGTACCCTTGGGAGAGAGGAGGGAAGGGGCTGGAAGGGCAGTACTGCAGGGCAAGGGGTGGCAAGAGGTAGGGGGCCGCCCAGGGTGTCTGTGCGGGAACTGACCTTTCCCCAGGCCCCAGCGTGTTGACCATCAGCTCTGAGTCATCCAGGTGGGGACACTCTCCCTTCTCCAGCCAGCCAGCTCCAGTTGGGTCAGGCAGAAATTGGGCCAGACAGTGCATTGCGTCACGGTCTGCCCAGCTGGTGGCAGACCCTAATGGACCGAGCCAGCTGTGAGGGGCCACTATGCCGTCACTGCTGCCATCGAGACCCAGCTGTCCCCTGGCTAGGCGGCCTCCCCTCAGCTGCCCATTGTCCCCTGGCCTTTGCAGCCATCCAGGTGACAGGACAGCTCTGCGGCCGTGCCCCAGTGGAAGCGGCACTGGGCTCCCAGGAAGCAAGGACTGCCAGGTGACGCCCAGGGAAGGGCCCTCCTTGCCTCAGCCATTCCTGGGTGGGGGTGTGTGGAGCTTATCGGGAAGTCCCCAGAAAAGGCTAAATCTCAGGACAGCAATAGGCCTCGTCCCTGCTGACTTGGGTAAAAGTATGGTGGTGACCCTGCCCTGGGAAAGCAGCTGGCCCTCGCCACCCACCTCTGAGCCTGTACCCAGGGACTTGCCCAGCCAGTTTACCTGGAGACGAGTAAAGCCTAGCTCTGGGCTGCTGTGGGGATCACATGAGGTGACACACATGGAGTGTTAGGAGGTTTGGTGCTACCGTCCCCACGTGACACGCAGTTATGATAGAAACCGTGGAGCAACACCCGCAGCCGTCACCTTGCGACTCAGTCACTCACTCACCATGTGCCACCAGGTACTGCTGTGTGCAGCAGTGGGTACAGAGGACAGGCTCAGGCAGGGCCCTGTCTCCGGGAGCTTGCCATCCTTCAGAGCTGTGCCCTAGAAGGTCAGTGCTTGAGCCGCGGCGACCACCAAGAGCTGGAGGGCGAGGAGGCAGGCACTGGCCCCCGCGTGAAGACTCCGGACCACAGGGCTGATGCCTCCTCCCCACGATGCGTGTGGCTGTGCTGGCGGTCATCATCTTTTACGGAGGAAATCAGAGGGGCAGAGAGGTTAGGGGGTCCACAATGACACTTGGCTAAGTGAGCCTCTGAGCTGGGACCCCAGCTCTCAGTAGGGTCTGGGTCCAGGTGTGAGTCACGACCTGCCTGCCATCTCAACTGGGGTTTCCCTGTTGTCCCTCAGCTGTACCTGCCTGGATGGGACCCAAGCGCACATCATGCTGGCTGTGTCTTCTGCCCTCTGGGCTGCTTTGCAGACAGAGGCCTCGGTGTCCAGCCCTGCCCCACAGGTAGGTGAGAGGGGGCTGGTGACCCTTACAACATGGGAAAGAATGAGCACAGGGTAGGCAAGGAGGGTGCGGGGCCATGGTGCTCACGTTGGCCTGCACAGCCCCCCAGGAGTCCAGGTGGCTCTGAGGGACAGGGTCCAGCTACCCCTGGGTCCCCAACACACATCCACAGGACCGTGGGGAGCATGAAGTGAGACAATGGGAATGAGGGGAGGCTGCAGGGCGGCAAGGAGCGTGGGCATCAGATGGCAGTCCAGGTACTGGTTCTCTCCCGACGGCTCCTGCTAAGAACTCCGAATCTTAGTGTACAGGATCTCCTCACGTTTGGTTAACTTTATCCCCAAATTCATGTTTTTGCATGCATGCTATTGTGAATGGAATTATATTTTTTATTTCAGTTTTGAATTGTTTGTAGCTAGTATCGATTTTTTTTTCGGTTTGTTTTTTATCGTGGTAAAATAGACATGACATAAAATGTATCATCTTAACCACAGTTTAGCAACACTAAATACATTCGTACCATTGTAGCCATCACCGCCTTCATCTCCACAGCCCCTATTTTACTGAGCTTAATGTCCTCCAGGTTCATCCATGTTGGAGCAGGTGTCAGAACTTCCTACCTTATTGTAGACTGAGTGATATTGCATCATATGTATAGACTACCTTTGTTTATGCATTCATCCATCAGTGGACACTTAGGGTACTTCCAGCTCTTAGCCTTTCTGAGTCATGCTGTAATGAACATGGTGTCCACATATCTCTTCAAGGCCCTGGCTGGTATTGACTTTTTCGGTTGACCTTGTATACTTCAACCGATCTTAACCTGCTTCGTTTATTTGTTAATAGTGGCTCTGTGTGTGTGTGTGTGTGTGTGTGTGTGTGTGTGTGTTAGGATTTTTCTCTTCACACAAAAGTATTATCTATAAATAAAGACTTTCTGATGTCTATCTTTTCAATCCATATGCCTTTATTACTTTTTCTTGCTTTTCTGTGTATGAACTCTAATACCATTTTGCATAGAGTTGGACATCTTTTATTCTCAATCTGAAGGGAAAGCATTCAGTCTTTTACCATTAAGCACTATGTTAGTTCTTGTTTTTTATAAATGTTTTTAATCAGGTTGAGGAAGTTCTCTTCTGTCTCTACTTTGCCAAGAGCTGTTACCAGGAATAGATATTTAATTTTGTCCTGTGTTTTTCTGCATTGATTGAGATGAGTATATTGTTTTTCTCCTTTATTGTGATACGATGATGCATATCATTGTTTTCTGAATATTAAACCAACCTTGTATTTCTGAGCTCAACCCCATGGGTTGTGATAGTTTATCCTTTCTATATATTGTTGAATTTGATCTGCTAATATTTTTGTAAGAATTCTTGTATCTATGTTCATGAGAGACATTGGTTTGTAGTTTTTTCCCCTGGTCTCTTTGTTTGGTTTTGATATCAGTATAACTGCTCTCACAAAATTAGCTGCATGGCAGTCTCTGCTCCTCTGTTTCATGAAAGAGTTTATGTACACTTGGAATGAGTTTTTTCTTAAGTGTTTTGTAGAACTCTGTAAAGCCTTAGGGCTTAACATTTTCTTGGCAGGAAGGTCTTTAATTAAAAATTCATTTTCTGTAATAAATTTAAGACTGTTCAGATTTTTTCTTTCTCTTGTGAGGTTTAGGTAATTTATGTCTTTCAAGGATTGTGTCCATTTCCTTTAAGTTGTAGCAGTTATTGTCACAGAGTTGATCATATTCTTCCCTTACTATGCTTTAATGTCTCATCCGGAGTGATATCTTTTTTTTATTCCTGATACTGGTACTTTGTGTTCTTTCTTTTATTCTTGATCAATCTAGCTAGAACTTTATCAATTTTATTTATCTTTTCAAGGAACTAGTTTTGGTTTTTAATTGATTTTCCTTATTTTTCTATTTCATCAATTCCTGCTATTTTTATATCCTTCCTTCTATTTGCTTTGCTTTTAATTCAATCTTTTTCTGAATTCCTAAGGTGGAAACAGATCACTGATTTTGCACTTTTCTCTTTTACAAACACAGGCATTTAATTTACAGGCATTTAAGCCTACAAATCTGGATCTGTGCACCTCTTTAGCTATATCCCACTAATTTTATGATGCTGGGTTTTCAGTATGATTCAAGTTGCAAGGTTTTCAGTATCATTCAAGTTGCAAGGTTTTCTAATTTCTTTTGTGATATTTTTTGACCAATGGTTTGTTTAGAAGTCAGTAGTTTAATTTCCAAACATTTAGGGGCTTTTCTAGATGTCTTACTGATTTCTATTTTAACCACTGCAGTCAGAAAACATATTCTCTGTTCAGGTAAGGGAGCCAGACCCAGGAGGTGCCAGGATCCAATAGTGAGGTAGGGGCAGGGAATGGGGGACAGTGGGAGCCATCCAAGCAGAGGAAGCAGCTTTGGGGAGAACCAGAGAGCAAAACCTTTGCTGCTCTGACCTTTGTCTTGGCAGTAGTGCCTTCCCAGGGCCAGGGGTGGGGTCCAACCACATCCCGGGTGGTCCAGATCTCCTCAGAGGCCAGCCCGGGTTCAGGGGTCTCAGCTCCCCCATTCTCAGCCTATGGGCTCTTCCCAAAACTAAGCCCAGGTGGGCCCCACCACGAGACTTCCCATCACAGGCCACTTCTGTCCAGATGATTCTGCCACCGAGCCACGACCGGCCGGGAGCTTCAAAGGCAAGAGGGTGACGCCCCACCCCAACACCAGCTTCTGCTGGGCAGGTCAGTTCTGAACTCTGTGGAAGAGGCACTTTGCTAACTTTGCTGATTAGCTGTTTATCCAAGTGCCCACTACGGCCAGTATACATTCAGGTACTGTGAGGGGTGAGCACAGGGCGCAGTTGCGCCCCAGGCCCCAGCTCTGGGAGCTCCACATTCTCTGTGCTCAGCGGGGGAAGTCAGGACCTGCACAGAAGGTTCAAAGGCGGCAAACTATTCTACTTAGAGCTGCAGACAGAGGGGTGATGCGGCCAGAACCCCAGTGCTGAGGTCCGCCCTTGGCGGGAAGGAGCATGCGTTAGCGGACACCATGCTGGGGTTTGGGTCTCAGATCTGCTACTCAGGGGCTGTGTGACATCAGCAGGTTCCTTGGTCACTCAGAGCCTCGTCTGTAAAAGAAAGGTCGTAATGCCTGTCTCATAGGCTGTGGTGGACGTCAGCTGGGACAGTCTGTGCGAAGCGCTCGCACTGGGCCGAGCAGGTACTGAATGCTCAGTGAAGAGCTGCTGTGGCCTCCACAGTCACTGCCACCAACAACTTTCCCTCCCACCTTGGGAGAACGTGCCTGGGCCAGGGAAGGTGTGTTCGGTCAGCCAGAGCACCCAGTGTCCTGAGGGAATACCCCGCTCTCCTGCCCCAGCACCAACAGATGCACCAGCCCCACCACAGAGCACAAAGCATCTTCCGGAATGAGCTCACAACAGCCCGGGGTGGGAGCAGGAAGCGGGGACTCCTACGCACCTGCAGAAAGGAGGCTCGCCGGCTTGCCGAGATCACGTGTCTAGTTGGTGGCAAAGCCAGGGCTGTCGACAGCAAGTGTTGTCCCCTCAGAGCTGGGCAGGGCAGGAGAGACCTCTCTGCCCCGTGACTCGGGTCAGGTTAAGACAGGCCACCACCCTCTGCGACAATGGCATCTGGTGCTGGGCGCTCTGGGTGGCCTCTGAGGCCCCTCCCAGCTCTGACGTCCTGAGTCTGTGCCCTCGGGTCCACAGTGCAGGCGAGGAAAGGCCCTGGGCACGAGGAGGGTGGGGCTGGCACACCTGCCAGGAAAGGCCACCTGTTAGCTCAGGTAGCACTGTGTCATACCCAGCAGTTGGGGCTCGCATCCTCTCCAAGCATCAGAGGTCAACTAAGTGGCTCAGGTCACACATCGTGAGGTCACAACGCAAAGTCGCCTCTGACCCATTATTACCCTGCATCACCCCAAAATGCCCTGAAGTCCCCCAACCGTCCCAACAAGAGACAGACAGACTTTGAAAGGAAAAGAGGCACCAGGGACAAAGTCCTCTGAACTTCCGTTTCGCCCGGTTCTCAGGCCTAGTCCCGGGAAAATGGTTTAAGGAAATAGTTCTGTGGTAGGGTCTCTTGGCTGTGATTCCATGAAGTTCTGAAGCCCCCAAGCCCCTGGTCACCACCATTGGCAGCTTCGGCATTCCTCAGAACTATCAGAGAACATGCTCCTTCCTCAGCACAGATTCCTCCTTTGCAGGCCAGGGCCAGCCCAAAGGACAGGCCCTGCTAGCCACTGAGGGGACACAGTTCTGGATAGGAAGGAGCTACTCTGTCCACGGGTCCCCAGAGTTGTAGCCTGAGGGGCCACACTAGTTCCCACCAGGACCCCCGGTTCGCACCTGAGGGCAGAGTGGGAACAGCAGTTTTCCCAGCCTGGGCCCGAGCAGTGGGCACACAGGACCCGCAGAAGCGACCCAGCCTCCAAGGACAGGGACCATGGCCTGGTGTGAGCCGGCAGCCTAAAGTGTCACTTCTCCCAGGGCTGTGGTGGCACTGACGGTGACCTGCCATGTGGCTGGCACTGTGTGATGCTCTGGGCAATGTCATAATTAGTCCTCACAGTGAGCCTGGGAGGAGGTGGCATTACGATTCTCACTTTATCAGAAGGGAAGTGGGAGTTAGAAGCGGGGAGGCTCCCGCCACTGCGGTCCGTGGGCTCTGCTGCTGAGGCTGTGAGCTCCCACAGGTCGTGGCTCTGGTGGGCGCCTCTATGTGGGGGGGACAGGCCCCCACTCTGCACTTCGGGGCTCACGTCCCAGTGGATGGGGCTGCTGGCCCTGCTCGCTGCACTCCCAGGCCCAGGGGAGCGCTCGCTGCTTTTCTTTGCTAGCCGGCAGCCCAGGCCCTTCAGGGAGCGTTGGAGTGACCTGGGCTGTCCTCCCCTCAGTTCTCAGCCAGTGTCTGCAGTGCCCGGCGGGACACTTCTGCCCCAGGAGGGCAACTCACCCCATCCCGTGCCAGCCGGGCACATTCAGCCCCCACCTGGGCCAGGACGAAGCCACAGACTGTGCTCTGTGCCCAGCAGGCAGGGCCTGCACCCGGGCGGGGCTGACGCAGCCAGACGCCGAGTGCTCCCCAGGGTAAGCGTCTTGGATGTCTCCATGGCAGGCTTATGGGATGGGGGCTCAGAGTCCCCACACACACTGGTAGAGAGCCAGACCCTCGGGTTCAGGCGAGGCTCCCCAAGCATCTGCCCCCTGGGTGTCCTGGGAGGGCTGAGTGTCACATCAGCCTGGGCTACAGGACCTCCCGCAGGAGCTCTGGGCCTGAGTATGCTCCGAGGTGGCTGGGGACGCCTGGCTTTGCCCCAGGGGGCAGGGAGTCAGAGGGGTCAGGCTGCGGTGACAAGGCAGGCCCGTGGGCACGGTGGGCCTTGACTGCGACTCTCCAGGCATCGGCTCTGTGTGGTGGCACCAACCCCTTTGCTGCCGTAGATCTGTGTGCCCCATGGGCTCCTCCAGTCCCTATGGCCCTAGGCCCGCCTGCCCAGCTGGGACCTTCAGCAGGCACAGCAACTTCTCCGCCCTGTCGCAGTGCGAGACCTGCCCCGCGGGACTGGCCTGTCCTCCGGGTGAGTGGAGAGGTGGCAAAGCTGCCTCCCTGCCTGGGACCAGCCCCTGGGTGAGGAGCCAGCTCCATGCCAAGGTGTGGAGGCCAGGGACACAGCCCCTTTGTCCCTACAGAGAGCCCGGCTCACCTCTCCTTAGGTGCCCAAGGACAGGCGGGCCCACGAAGATTGCTGCAGTCCCCACCTGCCACCTCGGCAGGTGTCCTCTGGGCCACTGCTGACCCAAACACCCCTCCTGGTACCCAGCACATCCCTGACACTCGGCTCACCCAAGGGGCCGCTGGGCCTCAGGGCCTAGCTCAGGACGGTGTTTGCAGGAACTGGGGGTCTAAACTGGCCTCCCACCGCCTGCCCCACCGGCCATTATTGCCCTCCGGGAACCCAATGGCCGACCCAGTTCCAGTGTCCCCCGGGCACCTGGAGTGACCGGACCGGACTGACCACGGGCGAGGAGTGCGCGCCCTGTCCTGGGGGCTGGTTCTGCCTCGGTGGAGCCCAAGTACCCTCGGGGATGTGCGAAGCTGGGCATTACTGCCCGCAAGGTGAGTGCAGGCAGGGTCTTCCCCGGCAAGGTCGCAGGTGAGTGTCAGCAGGGCATGTCGTGGGCCAGCCTGCTCACCTCCACAGGTGAAGGCTGGACCTCAGAAGACAGTCCTGAGTGGAGGGCGGGGACCCACCAGCGGCTGAGCATCCTGGCGGGTCACAGAGGATCTCAGCCCAGACAAAGCCTGGGTCCTGGGTGGGTGGCACCCCTGCTCCCTGCCCCTCACCCACGGCCTCCTGGAGGAGCTGTCCCCGGAAAGCAGGGCAAGGTGCTACTGTGTCTGGATGAGGCAGCTCTGACTTCCCTCTGTCCGCCTCAGATTCCTCCTTTCTCTCTGAAACAGGGACAAAGTGGGGCACCCAGTTCCCCTGCCCTGCAGGCACCTACGGCTCTGAGGCAGGCAACAGCCACAGGGAAGACTGCCTGCCCTGCCCCCCAGGGGCATTCTGCCCCAGAGGGGCCCCCAAGCCTGTGCTCTGCCCACGGTAAGAGAAGTTGAGGGGAGCCTTCCTGGAGCTGGGCTACCATGTGTCTGTCAAGCGCATGTCAGAGGGGTCTCCAAAGAGAGACAGGTGGCCTTGAGGGCCTGGCAGCCTTGTTGAGACAAGACACAGGGGAACAGGATTGGCAGGGGCCAGGGCTCGGCTGCAGGGGACAGTGTGGCGTGGGGGGTTGCACACCCACCCCCAAGGGCCCGGGTGTCGTGAGCTGCAGTCGGTGGGGAAGGTGGGTGAGCTCAGAAGAGGTGCTTTGGAGACACCCTCCAAGGCCCAGGGTCTGGAAGCTAAGTCTCCCGAGGTCCCAACGGAGACCACTTGGCCAAGCCCAGAGGTTCTCTTTCCGTTTGACTTTTATCAAGATGTGCCTTTTCTTCCTCTGGTCAAAAAGTAAAACTTCAGAGTTTTTCTTATTTTAAAAAAAGAAAAGCAGTATGTGTTCTTCATGTAAAGAGTGAAAACGACATTAACCAAACTAAGTTTCAGGCTGACTACAGCTGTCGGTGTTAAAAATGAAATCGTAACATCACGAAACAGAACGTAAAGGGGCATTTATGACATCTGAGAGAATGTGGAAAATTGACACATGACGTGAAAGGCGGAAATAATCGAGGAAAAGACTGCAGGGTTTGAACGCAGCAGTTAAAGCGTCTGTCCTTCAAAGGCATCAAAACAGTTAAAGACGAACAAGAAAGTGGGGAGATATCACCATGAATGATAGGCTGAACATCCATCTGCTCACTTCTGTCTTCCACAAAGAACCACTACAAATCAGTTAGAATGAGACAGGGACATAGAGACAGACAGAGACAGACAGAGACAGAGACAGAGACAGAGACACCATGCCAGCAGGAAAGCAGAAGCAAAGTGGCAGGACAGACAGCTTTAGAAAGCAGCACTGTGAGCCCATAAGCCTGCTTTTGGAACTTCCCTCTGTGCCCCGTCCTATGCTGGCCCATGTTGACACCCCCTCAGCCTGCCCCAGGGGCCTGTTGCTGGTCTGAGAGTTGTCCTTGATCCCTGTGGGTGAGGCTGAGACAATGGTTCCTCCTGGGGAGGCTGTGGGTACCCACACCCCAACTCTCTGCTTCTCCTTCAGGGGAACCTCCCGCCAGGGTCTAGGTGCCAAGCTGGCTGTGGCCTGTGTGCTGTGCCCCGCCGGCCACCACTGCCCTGAGCCGGGCACTGCCACCCCATGGCCATGTGGTGCTGGCAGCTTCTCAGTAAGTGTCCCCAGTAAGTGAACTTCTCAGTAAGTGAACTTCATTCTCCGGAGTGGGAGGACTCTGAAGTCACTGGTGGGAGCGGGGCCTCCCTCCTGGCTTTGACGATCCGTGGACCAAGCCCGAGGCCCATAGAGTATCTTGGTTCTGGTGGCCTGGACCCTGGTCTAGGCCTGTATTTCCCCAGTGCCTGCTGTGCACCAGGCCTGCCCACATGTCAGAGGTGCTGAAAGAAGCCCACCTTACCCCCACCCCCCTCTGCAGGGTCCCGGCCATCTCTGGTGCCAGGAGTGCCCAGCAGGAAAACTCTGCAATCAGACAAAGCTGGCCGGCCCTACGGCGTGTCCCCCTGGGCACTACTGTCCAGCCCGGGGCCTGCTGTCCATCCCCTGCCCCATGGTGAGATGCTCTCTCCACCCTTCTGCCTCTTGGTTTGCACAGAAAAGCTCTGGGGCCAACAGCCCTGTGCTGGTCTAGGGGTGGGTGACATCTCTGCTTGGTGACACAGCCACACCCCAGCCCTCCACCTCCTGCCCCCACTCAGATGAGGACTAGGTCACTCCCTTCCAGGCCGCTGGCTTCTGATAGTGGCGGTAGACCAGAAAGCCATAGCGGTAAAACAGCCTAGGCTTGTGGACATGGGAGGGGGGCCGGGAGACCCAGACTCAGGCGGGGGCTCCAGGCGGGGGCATGGCTGGGCCACGCCCATGTCCTCCAACCTCCAAGAAGACCCTTTCCCCAGTCACCGCCCCCTGGCTATGGCTCCCATCCCTGGGACACACACACCTCTTCAGATGACCTGGTGGCCTCTTCTCTCTGGCCATTGCTGTCAGCACCTGCTGTGAGTAGGCACTAGTTCCAGCCTTCTCTGTGCCGAGGGACAGTGAGTTGGAGGCTCCGCTCCTGAGCAGGGCACCTCCCCGTCCCCTCTGTCTGTCAGAGTGAGGGCAGAGGGGTCCCCACGCTGGCCTCCAGGGCCTTCACCGTGTGAGTGTCCTCCTCTCTGCCCAGGGCACTTTCCGAGAGGCCCCTGGGGCTACCCGCGTGGAGGACTGCCAGCCATGTCGCCCTGGGACCTTCTGTGGAAGAGAAGGCCTGGCCGGGCCCCAGGGGCCATGCCGTGCGGGCCACCACTGTGGCCCTGCCTCCAACTCCTCCTCCCCGGTGAGTGCAGGCCCTGCCGGGCCCCAGGGCACCAAGCTCGGGCAGAGCGCCAGGGCCCAGCGCCCATCCCACAGGGCTCACTGCCTACTGTGGTAACAGAGAACCCCAGCAGAGATGGGACGAGCTACCACAGGGACAGAGCTGGTAGAACCACACCACCAAACGTGGCCAATAAAAAATAGATGATAGATAATGGATAGATGGATGGATGGATAGACGGCGGAGAGACAGATGTAGATAGATAATAAATGGATAGATACATAGATACATAGATGATGGATGGATGGATCGAATGATGGATGGATTGACTGATAGACTGATGATGGATGGATGGATGTGCCTTACCACAGTTAAAGCTGTGTATCAGTACTTCTAGTAAATAGGGTTGGGACTGTTCAGGCTACTGAACATTAAAATTCGTTTCATTTTTCTGAAAAGCCAGACTCCCAGAGTGGTCCCCAGAGGGTGGTGTGAGTGCAGATCGGTGGCCAGTGTGCAGGGGTGACAGGGCCCAGCCAGGCAGGCTTCCTCACGGGGTTCCAGGAGGACTCGGAGGACGCCTATGGAGAGGACCCCTTGGTCTTGACTTTTAAGCCTTTTAAGCCTCAACAGGCATCTCTTCTTCCAGGAGGGACTCCCCTTTGGTGACCTCTGCCCCCCTGGCCACTTTTGTCCCGCTGGCACCGAGGACCCCAGGCAAAGGCCCTGCCCGGCTGGCACCTGGAATGCAGAGAAAGGGGCGCCGGACGTAAGCTGGTGCCTGCCCTGCCCACCTGGGCTCTTCTGTGCCACAGCCGGCCAGGCTGTCCCCAGGGGCCCGTGTGCACCAGGTGAGTGTCCCCTAGTCCCCCGACACCCTGGCGAGAAGAGTACCAGGTAGAAGGTGTCCAGGCCTGCAGCTCTGCTCCCGCCCTGCCTCCCTGCCCCAGCCCTGGGCCAGGGCCCTCTAGAGCCTGGGGTGGTGGGTGTCCAGCTCGGTGTGGCTGGGCTTGGCCAACACGGGAGGGAGGCAGGCTAGAGGCCACTGGTGGGACCTCTGGATGTGATGGAGGGACCTTGAGCCACTTGGATTATCCCAGCCCTGCCCGCCGCCCAGGGTGAAGGCGGAGGGAGAAGGGAGGGCTGTAGTGTCCCAGAGGCTGAGGAAGTGGCTCTGTCCACTCAGCTCAGGAAGGCCACCTCCTCAAGAGACCACTGCCTCGTCTGGGAGTGCAGCAGCTCCCTGACCACCACCCTGACCACCATGGGTCCTAGACGCCCATGGGCTCCACAGGGAGTGAAGTTTAGATGAGGTTGAAAGGGCCTGAGTTATTCCACCCCCACCCGACCCTGAGACACTCTCAGAGCCCACTCCTGTGGAAGCTGTCATAGGTGGCGGCACCCTCGGGACAGAAAGGTGGGGTGCTGGGCCCCGGGCCAGCCTGAGTGCTTGCTCTGCCTCCAGGGTTTTACTGCCCAGGAGGGGCACGAACCCCGAGACCCCTCGGTGGGCCATGGGGTGACACGGTTCCTGAGGGCCGTGCCTGCCCTGAAGGCTCAGCGGTGGCCACTGCCAAGCCAGACCAGCACAGCACTGGCTCAGGTACTTGGGGTAGAAAGTGAAGCACAGTTGCTATGGAAACCAGCATAGGCTGGGGTAGATAGGGCCTTGAGATGGCCAAAGCCACTTTGCTTTCCATGCTAAGAGAGTTACCAGGAGAGGACCTGTCTACCCCTCTCCCACACTGTTACTGCTCCTGGGGCCCTGGTCACCCCCTCCTCTGCCCTCCAGACACGGCCAGTCCATGGCAGGGCTGAAGCCAGGCCCAGGGCCACCAGCCGTGTCCTGCAGGGGAGGAGACAGAGTGGGGAGGGAACTCTCCAGGGACACCAGTCAAGGAGCAGAGCTCACTGGTGACTGGGGGGAGGAGTGGTACCCCTCTTGACTAGGGGAACTCACGGTTTCCCCAGGGGCCCGGGACACTGAGAGCAGGGGATGTGGCATTTAGGAAAAGTTAAATAGGACAGGGCGAGGGAAGGGCAGCATCCATGGTGGGGACCCGGGTAGTCACACGCTCAGTGACACTGGGTTTCCCTCCTTGAGGGTGGGGCACTGCAGGCCGGCCTCAGGCCAGTACTAGGGGACCTTCTGGGGGTGAGCGGTGAAGTGCAGAGCTCGGCGAGGGGCAGCCATGAGGTCATGAATCACAGAAGCTCGGGCTGGGGCAGTGTCAGGGAACAGACTTCCCACCAGGTCCTTCTGCTGCAAGGAGGTCGGGGTGCAGACAGAAACAAGCTTGGCCGAGAGGGTCCACGTTTCCAAGACAAATGTCCCAGAAGCTGTCACCATTGGGCCCGGAGCCCCTGCTATCCCATCCTGTCCTGTGCCTACTTTTCTCCAGGATAGGCCAAATGCTGGCACCCCCATGCTCTCTCCCTGCCCTTGGGGTCCTAGGCAAGGTCCTGCCCAGGTAATCTCTAATTCAGAAGAGGACACGTCATGACCTGACCCCCACACCCAGGACCCTACCTGCTATCGGGACCCTAGACCTGAGGGCTGCCCAGGCCTGGTCACTGTCACTTCAGCTTTCAGGCTCTTATTCTGGGAGGTGTCCTGCTGCAGGCAGTGTGCCAGGTGGGGCTGCTGGCTTTGGGCCGGGGAGGGGCTTCTCTGAGACTCTACCCACTCCTCATGTCAGCAGGAGCCGAGGTCACCCACCCCGATGGAGACATCCGTACCACGGCAGGGGGACCCTGCCCTCCGGGCCACTTCTGTCCAGTGGGCACAGGGATGCCCCTCCCCTGCCCTGTGGGCACCTTCTCAGATCGGTGAGTGTCACTGCCCCCAGGCCCACGGCTGAGCCCAGGCCATCTTCCTGCCGTCTTCCTTCCCATGCTGACCATTCACCAACACCCTCCATCCTGGGGGATGTGAGCCTCGAGAGCAAGAATCCCACCGGGCCTGTGAGGGCACCGGTGCCCTGACCAGCAGTAAGGGACGGGGAGAGAGCTGGCCAGAACAGGGCGGGCGATGTGGGCTGCGGGAGCCGGCAAGCACGTCATGCAGCAAAGCCACCAAGAAGCGGCACGTTTGCCTGTGTCACATTCGAGAGCAGAGCCCCATCTCCCCACCTTATGAACCTCCCAGTCCCCAAAAGAGGACTCCCCAGAGCAAGGGGACAGCTGTGGGGACAATGGCTGGAGGGCCGTTGGGTGTTCTGACTGCAGCTGGCAGACCCAGGGGGTCTGTGGCCCCAGACAGCCTGAGTTTGGATTGAGGATAAGGATGAAAGGGCCTGTGCCCAGGTGCCTGTCCTTGGGGAGCGGGCTGCCGCACCTTCCCGGACCCTCGCAAGCAGAAAGAGCCCCAGGGAGCCGAGGGGACGAGCCGTGGAAGGGCAGCCCCAGAAAGCATGACTCTCCCCCTGAAGACTGCCAGCTGTCTCTCTCTGTCACCAGGATGTTTCTCTCCATGGCCACTGAGTGCCTGGCCTGCCCCCCTGGCCATTTCTGCGGTACATCTGGCCTCACTGTCCCCTCTGGACCCTGCTCCCCTGGCTACTTCTGTCTGGCAGGAGTTACCTCCCCAACCCCGACAGGTAGGGGGCCCCAGGATGTAAGTGGGCCCTGCATTGGCCAGATGCCCAGGTGCAGGTGGGCATTCTGGTGATGGGAGGTGCCTGGCTGTGGGTGGTCTGAGGACAGATGGGAGCGTGTGGGCAACGGGGCCTGGAGATGACTCTCCGGAGTGTTCAGTGTCTGAGGGCTGTTCCTAGACCCACCGGCCTCCCCCACCATGACTCCAGCCACCTTCTCAGTGTGGCTCACTGCCCTCCTGTGCTGCGGTCATCAGTTCTTGTCACACCTTCTGCTCCAAACCCACCTCAGTCCCACCCAACCTCCCGAATCAGACCCCGACTGGCCAATAGTTAGGAACATCATAGATTTGCAAGGAGGTGGCCAGGGAGGATTGGGAGACTTCTAGAGACCAGCCAGTGGGTACACGCATGGCACCCAGAGGGCCACCCAGAGGCAAGCCAAGCGTGGCCCTCATCTCCCACAGGGACCGGAGACAGCACCGTGCTGGGGAGTCAGTCAGGGTGCAAGGCCAGGCTGATGGGGCAGGCTCTGTGCCCAGCAAGCTGCAGGTGACGTGGGGGTCAGGGTGGCAGCCCCCTCTGGTGACCACTGGTCCTCGGAGCATCTGCCAGGCACACCTGCTCAGCGGCAGCTTCCACCTGGCCGTCGAACTCAGACCTGGGCCCTTCAACCCTCTTCTCGAACGTTTCCATTTGTCTAGAAGACACCTGAGGTGACAGTCCGGCTCCCAGGTGGAAGGCTACGTTCTGGGGAGCTGGGTGGGGAGCCACATCCCAGTGCAGCTGGGGCTGGAGGGGACGGAGGGGCTGCTCAGCCAGGGCCAGCCAGGACCAGCCGCCGAGAGCAATACTCGTTACAACCACACGTGAAACAATGTGTCTAAATGTTCCATTCAAAAGGAAACAGAGCGTGTCCTTAAACGAGCAGGCGGGCGGGGGGAGGGTGATGTCAGATAACCGGGCCAGGCGGAGCGTGGAGAGACCCAGGTCTCAGGATGACCTCCCAGTGATGCCAGGTCATTATTCCCACCCACCTACTGCAGAGGGATTTTCTGAGGCTCAGCTAAAACAACACTTGTGCAAGGCACATGCTCTCTGGTCTGGATGGTGCTTCACGACACTACTAATCCACATCACTTCTCTCTAAAACCCTCACAGCTCTGATCCAAACCAGCGTCACCACCACGCAAGGTGCTCCGGGCTCTGGCGCTCTCTGCTGTGACCGGGCTTGCACCCTTTACTCAGCTTTGGTCCTTTCCTCAGGTCACTCAGAGCAGGGCGGGCCCTGTCCTAGAGGTCACTTCTGCCCCAGGGGCACCAGCCTCCCCCGGTCCTGCCCCGCCGGCTCCTACAACAACCTGACTGGCCAAGCCTCCTGCTTCCCCTGCCCTGCTGGCTACTACTGCCCTGAGACTGTCACTACCTACAACGGGCACCCCTGCCCTGCCGGCTTCTACTGTCCCAGGGGTGAGAGTCTGGACTGCGGGCCCCAGGGCTGGCCCTGGTGCTCTAGGCTCAGCCGGAGCTTGGTACTCACTGCTCTGCAAACCGCCATGGCAGCTGGGGAACACACAGGTGTCCTCTGCTTCCGAGATGCTCCCGACCACCTGTCCCAAAGGTCCAGGGAGGGACAGGGCCTTTCCCAGGGGCCAGGACCAAAGCAGTTGGCCTTACCACTGAATCTCTTACAAGTCTTTTGTTTTGTCTTCCAATCATGAGAGCGTCACTTGCTATTCCATAATGTATTCACACAGGCTAAAAAACAAAGATTTAAAATGATGTAAACAATAAGTCACAAATCTGGGGCCCTGTGCCTTTTAGTAAAATTGACCACTGGAAGATGAGTTCTGTGGCTTTGCGGACCACAGGCCCAGAGCCACACAAGCTGGCATGGCCAGTGTGAGCGGTTGGTGAGGGGGTCGTTCCTGTGGCGGAGACCAGGAGTTTGCCCAGGGGCCCTGCCCGAGGGCCTGGGGAGTGGTGGGCTACTTGCTGTCCTGCCCGAGGGTCCTGGGCCTGGCCGGGCTCCAGCAAGCTGGCTCTTCCTATGGACTTTGCTTCTCAGGCACCAAGCTCGCCACCCAGTTCCCCTGCCCTCGGGGCTACTACAACCCAGACCAATTGACCCAGAGCCTGGATGGCTGCCTGCCCTGCCCCCCAGGCCACTACTGTGGGCAGGAGAATCTGACCCAGGCCTCAGGGCCCTGCGACGCAGGTGCGTTTCCCAGAGCACCCCAGAGGCCCCCACCCACCCCTACACCTCCCACCTCTGCCTGGACCTCACATGATGGGACCAGCTCCTGGAGCGGCTACAGGGAGGGCCAGGCCCTGCGGCCTGGGGGCGCTCAGCTTTGGCCCTGGGATCACGCTGGCCCTGCTGCCACATCGCTTAGCCCTGCCTGCTGCCGTCCACCCCAGGCTGGTTCTGCGTGTCGGCAGCCTGGACCGCCCGGCCCTTCGACCTGGACAACTACACCAGTGCCAACTGCCTGTGCCCAGCCACAGCCACAGGTGGCAAGTGCCCGGCCGGCTCCTTCTGCCCCCGGGGCAGCTCGGAGCCCACGCCCTGCCCGCCAGGCACTTTCTGCGCCACCTCTGGTAAGGACCCCCGAGCCCTCTCTCGCCATCGTTCTGTGACCCAGGCTCGGCAGTGGCGGGAGGACTGGTGTGAGCCCCTGCCTGCCCCCGCTGGCTGTGTGGCTGCGGGCCTGCAGCCACTTGTTCCTCTGTGACAGCTGGTGCCCACACCGGCCTCAGGGTGTCATGCTTGCGCTGTGCTGAGTAAATAGTCAGGCTGAGTGCGACAGGTATGTCACCAGAGAAGAGCGTGGGGAGGAGGGCAGGTCTCTGAGAGGAAGGGGCTTGGTGGCCCTGGCCCAGCCCCTCACTGCTCTGTGTCTGAGTATGACACTTCCTGAGCACCTGCTGTGGCCACGTCACTGGTCCCTGGGGACCATACCTGGTCAGACTCTTCCTGCCCCTGAGACGGTCTTGGCCCCTTGGGACTACAGAGTACCTGAGGCCACGACCCCATTGCAAGTCAGCCCACCTGTGCTCAGGTCTCGGCCCTGCCACCTGCTGGCTTGCCCTCAGGCCCTCTGTGAGTTGGGAGCGGCCCCTGCTGTCACAGGGCAGGGCGGAGGAGAGAGCCAGCCCAGAGGAGGCTGGCATCCCACATTCTGCATCCTCAGACACCTGCCGCCACCTGGACACACCTGCCTCAGGACCCGCTGCTCCCTCGACGAGTCCGCTGACCCCAGCCGGGCTTTGCTCTCACCCGCAGGCCTTGCCACACCCAGCGGGCCCTGCCAGGCTGGATACTTCTGTGCAGAGGGAGCAGCATCCCCAACTCCACAGGACAGGCTGACCGGGGCCCCCTGCCCTCCGGGAACCTTCTGCCGTGAGTGTCTCCGTGGGCCCCACTCCCAGCCCACCTCGCCCTCCCGCCTGGGGGACAGACCCTGGGGAGGCGGGTAGAAAGCCAGACGGAAAGGAGGTGCCACAGGTGTCCCACGAGGCTGAGAGGGGCCGCAGTGGGCGGTGGCTGATGAGCACCGGGTGCTTGTGTGGCATGAGCTGTTCGGTGTGGACAGCTGAGAGCCGATGGGGTGGCCTTGTCATTAGCTCTCAGTGGCATGAGCCCTGGCGATGCCCCTCTAGCCAGGGCTGAGGGTCTGGGGTCTCTCCACGTGCTGCAGAAGGGCCAAGGAGCCAGGCCTCGGGAAGGATGGCCAGAGGTGGGTGCCCACCTGCTGCCCAACCTGTGGCCTCCCTGTGCCCCCAGCCTCCGCATCACACAGGCCCACCCCGTGTCCCGCCGGCACCTTCTCCAGCCTCCCAGAGCAGACCGTGCCCTCCGTGTGCCAGGCCTGCCCACGAGGCTTCTACTGCAAGGAGACGGGTCTCCAAGCCCCCAGTGGGCTGTGCCCGACAGGTGAGAGGCAGCAAAGACCTGGGGGTGCGGGTGAAGGGGCGAGGTGGGGGCTGAGAACTCCAGGACAGCAGTGTCCAGGGCACAGGCCCCAGGGCCCTTGTGACAGGACCCCTGCCGGGACTGAACTTCTCAGGGAGGGGAGGACAGTGCTGAGCGCTCCTCAGTCCCGGCCAGGTTATTACTGCGACTCCACTGCTGGGCCCGTCCAGGACTTCAGCCTGTACCCTTGTCCTCTAGGCTATTACTGCCCCCTGGGCACAGCCGTGGCCACACAGCACAGCTGCCCCGTGGGCACGTACGGCCCTTGGAGTGGGCTGGGGAGCATCGCTGAGTGCCAGCCGTGCCCCTCTGGGAAATTCTGTGCCCTGGCAGGGCTCGGGGCACCAACAGGTGCGGACGTCCTGGAGGACAGAAGAGGCATGACTGGTGGGGCCCAGGCCAGGCTTCAGGGAGGAAGTGCACGGACATGGCGACTGGTCCCCGTGGGGGCAGGGCAACATGGGCTCGGGGGAAAGAATAGGAAAATCCAGCGGGGTCTTCACTGCCTTCCCACGACCGCTGATATCAGACACTGTCCCCACCCAGAGAGTCAGGAGGCGGTGGCTGGGCCTCGGGGCCCCAGGGCTCCGGGTCAGGACCCTCCTCACTCCCCACCCCCATTCTTGGCACACAGGCACCAGGTTTGCGGCTTCCCCAAAGGGCCCGAAGTTTCCCTGCACCCCAACTCCACTAGTGGGTGTGGGTGGGGGGAGGAAGGAGGGTAGCATTTCCTTGGCGTGTTTGGGTGGCTCCCCTGTGAAATGGCCAGAAATGTTTTCATCCGTGAGGAAAAGACTGGCCTGGCCATTGCAGACCCCAAGGAGGGCGAACCTCCTACTGGCACGGACCCCACACTGTCGTGTGGCATCGACGGGAGGGACATCAGGACCTCTCGCACCAGGGGCCCGGCCCAGGGACTGCTGTGGCCGTGCTGGGGGACACGGAGAGCCCGTGTGCCTCCCACTGTGTTCCCCAGCCGGGGCGTGGCGGGGACGGTGACAAGCGGTCGCTCTGCTAGGAGACTGTGCTGCAGGACACTGGTGTAAGGGAGGAGCCACCAGCAAGGACCCCGCCGGCCTCCTCTGCCCCGCTGGGCACTACTGCCTCGAAGGTACCTGACCACCTCCAGGGCCTCTCCAGCCATGGCAGGGTGAACGAAGGCTGACCCCTTCCTCCTTGCTTGTCCTGGTAGAAGGCGGGTCTCCGGGCACCAGCTGTAGTGACCCTGAGGGACAGGCAGGGTGAGCTTGGGACCTTGGTCTGCTGGGCAGGCCCCACCCCAGCTTGGACCTCAGCAACCTCCCTGGAGCGCTGGCCCTTCCTCCTCTGCCTCTCAGGCCTGGTCACCCCTTCTCCACTGTGGTCCCCGCTTCCACGATGACAGGAGTCTGTCCATGAAGTGGACCAAGGATTCCAAACCCGAACTGGTCCCTGACCCCGGAAGCTGAGAGGGGCTGCCTTCCCGTCCTGGTGTGCGGAAGGGAGAGATGCGGGGGCAGGAGCCTCACTTAGTCCCATGTCCCCTCGGCCCCCAGGAGCCGGCGAGACTGCCTGGCCTCTTCCTATCACCCTGCCTCCTGCAGGCGCTGCTGTCCCCGCCCGATGCCCGCCTGGCACCTGGTCCGAGCAGGGGAATGGAGCCCCGGAAGGCTGTCGAGACTGCTCTGGAGGGCACCTCTGCTCCGGTGGCTCCTCGCCAGTGTGGCCAGCGCCCTGCCACCCGGGGTGGGTGCGCAGCTTGTGTCCTCTGATGGACAGGGAGTGGTGACCACAGAGTGAGGGGTCTGGGCCCAACCAGGGGACCAGGGAGCAAGTCCCTGCCCATTGGGGAGAAGCCACGCCCACCGGCCTGCAGGCCCCTGGCCAGAGGGGCAGGGTCGGGCCGCTGGACAGGCCTGCTGTGCACACAAGGTCACTGGAAGGACATCAGTGTCCAGCCTCGAGGCAGCACATCTCATCTCTGCCACCTCCCACCCCACCCTGAGCAGGGCCAGGCTGACCATCCGGATGCCAGGTTGGAGGCGGGAGGCATAAGGCGGGAGGAGCCAGGAGCCAGCAGGCAGGAGGGTCCTGGCGCGGGCTTGAAGTCCGCCTGCTGCCCAAGCTGCACGCTCCTCGGCGACCCTCGCGGCTGAGGCCCTCGTGCTTGGCCCACATTTTTCCAGAGCTACCTGTGCAGGAGGGACTGTCCCTGCCACCCCCGTGGAGGGGCTCTCCGGGAGACCCTGTCCCCCCAGGCACTTCTGTCCTCTGGGAATGGCTGACCCCACTCTATGCCCTCCCGGGTCCTATGCCTCGGGGGCCCGCACAGCAAGATGTCACATCTGTCCTGGTGGCCACTACTGCATTCCAGGGCTGAGGCCACAACTGTGTCCGAGAGGTCAGTGTCCTGCAGCGACCTGGCTGACGGGCGAGGTGGGCACAGTCACCCACAGGGAGGGCAACAGGCCTGGCTGTGTATGTGGTCACTGGCCTGCGTTTACAGTCCCTGGGCTGGAGCCCATGCCCGGCCCCCGCCCAGAGCCTTCCCTCTCCGGCCTCCCCGCCTCCTCGGGCCCTAACTTTGGCCCCACCTGGCTCCCCTCACAGGTTTCTACTGCCCTGAAGGATCGGGGCTGACCTGGCAGCCCTGCCCCCCAGGCACCTATGGCCCCGTGCCTGGCCTGCGCAGCCGGGCGGGCTGTCACGCCTGTGACGCAGGCAGGTTCTGCCCCAGTGCCAACGCCACAGAGGCGGATGGACAGTGCTGGGAGGGCTTCTTCTGCTCCAGAGGTTCCACCCGGCCCAACCCGGAGGTCGGCACCGAAGGTACGGGTACCGCCTGCTGGACACCGAGCCATGCCCTGTTTCCTGAGCCCCCAATGGGGAGGTCGGGGACAGAGTCAGGCCCTCCACCCACTCGCTGGTCAACCGCTGAGACCAAGGAGCTGGCTTCCTCAAGAGACCTGGGCACGTGTCCTGGGCCACTCACGCTCCCAGGCTCTCAGGCGTGGCGGACAGGACACCACGGTCCAGCAGTGACCAGCCCGGTGGCATCTACCTCATCCAACCCCTGTCTGTCCTGGGCAGGACACGCCCAAGGAACCCTGCACCCCACAGGGGCCAGGCTGAGGGCAAATTCCAGGGCAGGAAGCGGTGGGGAACTGCTGCTTGGCCGTGCCACGCCTTCATGTCACCTGCTACCTCCTGGTGCTGGCATGAGGGGTGGGCCAGGCCATGAAGTCAGACTGTCTGGGGTGGGGACCAGCCCAGGCTGGTCCATGTGTTAACTTCTCCAAGCGGCTCTCAGGAGGAGCTGAGGGATCATTTCAGCAGCGTTACCCTCTGAGGGTCAAAGCCCCTTTGACATCCTGAGACCAAAGGACAAAAATCCCACGGTGCAGTCTCACCCAGTCTCTGGTAGGAGAGGAGACCGAGGCACAGGGAAAGGGTCTGCTTTGCCTGGGGCGCAGTCGGTGGCCAGGCTGGGTGCCCGGGCCCGCCGACCCCTGGTCCAGCTTTGTGCCCCTGCAGCTGCCCGTGGGCCCTGAGCATCACACCAACCTGAGGCAGGAGATGTGGCTCCTCACTGCCAGCTCTGGCAGCCGCGTCTGCTCCGCAATAGCCCGGAACAGTGGCCGAGTGGCGCTGGAGGCAGGGTACCTAGAGCAGGTCCCCCGTGGGGTGAGGGACAGAAAGAAGAAATAGCAAGGCAGGTCCAGAAACCAGGGAGAATGTTAGAACATGAGCCAGCACAGGGGGGCGTGCAAAGGCCTCTGAGCAAAGAGCTAAATGGGGCGGGGGCGTCCCCCAGTAGAGCCCCTGCCCTTAGACCCCAGGGTTTGAGCCCTCCAAGGGGACCCAGCCTTCCTTAGGCACTCCTTCCATGCCACACCCATGTCAGGAGAAGCTTCCTCTGACCTCTCTGGATCGTGAGGGACAGCAGCACGGGTTGTGGTTGAGGGCAGGTGCGGGTGTGGCCTGCAGGGGGAAGGCTCACAGGTGTGCCTCGGGAGCGAGCTGCCTAATCCCACCCCCGGAGCTGGTACCAGGGACACCAGGGACCGCTCAAGCACCCACCTTCACCCTGCGCTTCCCAGTGGCCAGGCTGACTTGCGTCTTGGTTCCAGAGGCCGCTGGCCCATGTCCTCAGGGCCACTACTGCCCCAGGGGCTCAGCTGTGCCCCAGCCCTGCCCACCCGGCACCTTCAGCGCCCGCGTGAAGCTCGGCTCAGAGGTAGGGTGACCCCAGTCCTGGCAGGAGGCTGGTTGTGGGGCGGGCCTTGTTTGTATCTAGCCCTCAAGGTCGAAGGTTGTCGCAGGGACTGGAGAACAGAGCCACCTGGTCACTCTCGGAGGGAGGCCCTCCCTGGCCCCGGGTAGCGCAGACCACTGCCCGACACGCGGCTTCTCTCCTCTGCCCCCTTATCTCCCACACTCGCCCCGACGCCTGAGGCCCAGAGGCCCCTCTTTCTGCTCACTGCCCTAATGTCAGGGTGGTGCCTGGCCAGAGCAGGTGCCCAGCGCGTGTGCCCGCTGCCCACTGAGTGTGGAACCTTGGAGGGAGCAGCAGCCCCCTTGCAGCGGGCGCATGTTGGGGTTGTGGGGAGTGGGCGCAGGCAGGGTGCCGGGTGGGTGGGACCCCAATGCAGCATGCCTGCTGCTACCTGAGTGAGTCTGAGGCCACAGGAGTCTTCCAGGCGGAATAGTGACGAGACATTACTTCATGACACAACGTGCAGTCACCTGTCATTTATAAAGGGCCGCCACGGGATGCACAAAATCCTACTGTGATCTCCAGGTTCCAAAGGCAGCTTTAACATCTGGGCGGGTTCACGGCCCCCCAGCGATGGCTTGCCCTGCACTCGCCTCCCACGAGGAAGGCTCCCCAGACTCCTGGCTGGCCCAGGGCCCCACCACCCGGCCCTACACCTTTGCCTGGAGGGCGTCAGGGGAGCAGGCCTCCCTGGTATCACCAGTCAAACCACATAAGGATACTGAAGCAAAGAGAAGAAATAAAATGAGCAGGACAGCACGCAACGGAGGGTCTGAAGGGCCCCGTCCTGGTTACGGGGAGCCCTGTGCTGTTGTGGGGCGTACCCCTCCCTGGAGAAGGGGCGGGCAGCACAGTGAGGCCTGTGGGGTGTCTGTGGGTGAGGGCGGGGAGCTAGCACCGGGGGACCTTTCAGCCTGCCTGCTGTGGCCTCCGTGCTGGCGGTCGCCAGGGGCTGGCATGCTAAGGGCAGTCTCCTGCAGGCTGCCTGCTCCCCATGCCCGCCCGGCCACTACTGCTCCTCCCCTGGCCTCGCCGGCCCTTCTGGGCTCTGCAGCCCTGGCTTCTTCTGCCTCAGTGGGGCCCTCGTCCCCAACAGCTCTCTGGGAGACCTGACCGGTGGCCCATGCCCTGCAGGTACCCTGGGGGCTGGCCTGGGGAGGTGGGGACGAGCAAGCTCCAAGGCTGCCTGCCACCCAGACAGGTGCCAAGGACCATCAGGGGGCTTCTGGTGGTCCCCCGGGCCCTCCGAGAACTGGATTCAGCACGGAACCAGGGAGGAGAGTGTCCTGCAGCCCTGACCCGTCTGGTCTTCGTGCCTTTCAGGACACTTTTGCCCCCCAGGCACAGCGACACCCAGGCCCTGCCCAGCAGGCACCCACAACAGCCTGGTCACTCAGGGCCACTGTGAGCCTTGTCCTGAGGGGTGAGTGCTAAGAGGCCATCCTGGGCCCACGTGTCCTGCTGGCCCCGACCCCTTCCAGCCTGAGTTTGCTGTGACTTGGAGAGGACGAGGGGAGTGTCCCCTTCTCCCCCCACCGTCGTGCCCCTTGTCTCCCCACCTCCGTGTTGGGGGTCGCTGGGTCACTCCTGCTTCAAACCTGGGCCTCTGTCATTGCAATTCGAGCCCTTTAGCTTCCCCCCACTTCCTCCCAAGTAGCTGTGTCCCCAGCTTGGGGGTGACCACCAAGGCCAGAGGGGGAGGGGTGCCTCGCAGCCACCTCATCCCCTCCCTTCCTCCCTGCAGCTTCTTCTGCCCGGAAGGCACCTCCTCCGTGCTAGGCCACGACTGTCCCTCTGGCTACTACTGCCCAGCCTCCACCGCCTTCGCCTCTCAGTTCCCCTGTCCCCGGGGCACCTACAAGCCACAGAGGGGGGGCGTCCAGCCGACAGACTGCATCCCCTGTGAGCCGGGTAAGGGGGCAGGGCCGCACCCCTGGCCTGCACGCCCCAGGCCAGGCTCTCCCCAGCTGGCCAGAGAGGGTAGGACTCAGGCCTGGATCAGATGGGGGGTTACTGGGGCACAGCCCCAAAGCACATTTGCTGGCTGGGGGACCCCTATTCTTCCATGCCCCCCAGCCCCTGAGGACCCTGTCTCCCCTACAGGCTTCTACTGTCTGCTGCCTGGGCTGGCAGTCGTGTCTGGGCCCTGCAGCGCAGGGTTCCACTGCTCTCGGGGAGCATCTGTCCCAAGCCCCACTGACGGGGTCACAGGGGACCTCTGTCCTCCGGGCCACTTCTGTCCCCAGGGCAGTCCCAGGCCTGCTCCGTGCCCGGCAGGTGAGTCGCCCACGGCGAGCGCCAGCCCCGAGGTCTGCTCAGTGTTCCTGAGAGAGGGGAGGAGTCGAGGCACGGCCTTGGGGACCCTCCCAGGGAGTGACACGGAAGACCCCCAGTTGCACTTAGCGGCCAGCATCCATCCTGCACCCACATAGCACGGGGAACACAGGGTGAAGTGGTGGATGGAGACTCAGAGCTGGAGCCCAGGCTTCCGGGACAAGCTCGAACGTGAGGGGTGGACGGAGGCGCAGCGGGCAGTGGAGATGGGGTGGGGTGCCCCTCAACCGTGTCAACTGAGCCCAGGCCACAGCATACCAGGTGAAAAGGCGGCTCGGGAGGCCGGGGGGCCTTGTGATCCTGGTGTGCGAGGCTGAGCAGGATCGAGGCTCTGCCACCCGGGACGGACTCATTGGTTCTCCATCGGGGAGGCCTCCTGGCGGTGGACACAGTGTGTGGACCTGCAGGCTTTCTCCTGTCCACCCCTGGGGCCACGTCGCCGGATGCCTGCCAGCCCTGCCCCGCCGGCTGGTTCTGCTCACAGGCGGGCCTGAGCTCCCCAGAGGCCGCGTGTGACGGAGGCTGGTTCTGCCCCAGAGCCTCTCTCTCGGGGCGCGGTCTGGGTAAGTGTGGGGCGTCCTCCCCAGTGGCATGCTGTGGGACCACAGCGGGCCCTGCCTGGAAGGAGGCGTGCCCGGGGGCCTTCCTTCTGCACCAGGCTCCGGTCACCCCACAGCAGGGAGATGGGTCCTCGTGACCTGGGCTGAAACACCATGCACGGCGAGGTGGGAGACTCCCAGGGTGAGGGAGAAGGAAGAAGCACGACAAAGATGGAGAAGTTGGGGCTTTGGGAGGGAGCAAACGTGCCCTCAGGCCACGTAGGGCCCTCTAGCGAGGGGGCAGGATGGGTCTTCACCCCTCGTGTGAGGCCCGGGGCCCAGGGAGGAAGGAGCAGCAGGTCAGAGGCCAAGGACAAGGGTGCATTTGAACTCCCAGAGCAGAGGTGGCACAATCCCATCGTTTGGGGCCTCAGTTCTCAACTGAAGACAGAATAGGGTGGCCCAGGGTGCCATATGTCACAGGCGTCAGGAATCACACACGCTACCCGCGCAGCCATGGCAATGCAGGGCGCAGGAAGTGGTCGTCCAGGGCTCTGGCTAGCAGGATGTGCAGAGTCCCCTGGAGGACATCGCTCTGTCCCTTGGCTCTTCCAGGCACGCTCTGCCCCGCCGGACACGCCTGCCCCCCGGGCAGCCCGGAGCCCCTTCTCTGCCCCCCAGGGCAGTATCAGGATCAACGTGGACAGACTGTCTGCAAGATGTGCCCGGCTGGAAAGTGAGAGCTGTTGCTAGGGCTGGGTGACCTCCAACTTCCCCACCTCCTCCAGGCCAGAGGGGCTCAGACATGCGGCAGGGACTAGTGTGACAACCGCTGCCACGCCAGGGGCCTTGGGGGCTGCAGGGTCACACAAAACACTCAGTGTGACCGGAAGCCATTGTCCACCTTGATGTCCGTTTCCTGTGACCTCAGGTGGTGCAGCTAGGGCTTTGCTCCTGCCCACGTCATCCGGGTCCAGGAGCTTCCTTCCTTCCTCACTTCCTAGACCCCTGGGGATGCAGAAGGCATCCTGCCCACCCACCTCTGTATCCTCAGGTTCTGTCCCTTGGGGACCCAGGGGCCAGGGGCCAGGCCGATTTGGCCAGTGGACTGTCCTGCCGGCTACTATTGCCCTTTGGGTAGCCAGACCCCCACACGGCACCCGTGTCCGAGGGGCACCTTCAGAGAGAGGCCTGGTGGGCGCAGCGCCGAAGACTGCAGGCCCTGTCCCGCGGGACAGTTCTGCTCAGACTCAGGTGACAAAGCCAACTCTCTGGGACTTCGGCAGGGTCCTTAACTGACCCATCATCCTGCGGGAAGACATCCTGGGTGGCCTCGGGGATATGGCTCTGTGGAGCGCTTGCGACAGGCTCCTGAGGTGCCTCGCTCCCGGAGCAGGGCCCCTGCCCGGGGTGGCCGTGGCAGGACTGCAGGGGACCTGCGAGGAAAGAGCCCAAGGATGGATGATGGGTGGACACAGCAGTGGCCGTGCGGGGGGAGCAGCAAGAGGGAGTGTGACTTGCATGTGTGGTTTCAGCTGTCTCGTCCCGTCTGTAGAAATCACCCAGAGCAAGACACAGCGTGGCAGGAAGCAGACCAGTGGGATGCTGGGGGGCAGGGGGGAGGAGCGGAGTCCCAGATGGCCCCCAGGCCCATGGGGACCCCGCGAGGACACAGGTGTCACACCAGAGAAAGGCTGGGAGGAAGGTGAGGCATTGGCCACCTCCCACGGCCATGCTCCGAGGTTCCTAAGCCCGCACTGTGTCACTCCGGCCCTGCAAGGTCCCATGGGAGGTGAGCAGATGGGCCCTGGGGGTTTGGACAGGTCTGCCTTCCACACAGCCGCCCAGGATGTGAGCTGAGGAGCCCGGAGGGGACGCGGAGTCTGGCTGCGGAGCCCAGGCTCAGGCACAGTGCGAGGCCCTCCCCGTCCCCTTGCCCCTTGCCCCTTGCCCTTGCACCTGAAGCCAGGCCCTGTCTCCACCCTCTGCACAGGGGTGGGGAAGGACTCCCCAGACGGGCCGTGCACAGCAGGCTATTACTGTCCCCCTGGCCAGACCTCCGCCACGCCCCCGTCTTTCCGCTGTCCCCAAGGCTTCTATTGTCCCGAGGGCTCGTCCCAGCCAAGGGCCTGTGAGAATGGAACATTCCAGCCTCAGGAGGCCAAGGGGTCCTGTGAGCCCTGCCCTGCTGGATTCTACTGTGCAGCCTCGGGCACAGGTAGGCTCGTGGAGAACAAGGCCCCCACAGGCGCCGGGTCCCCGGGCCCTGAGGCAGGTCAGGGACAAGGGGGACACATTAGGGTTTCATGGGACGAGCTTCTTAGCAACCCATTGCCACAGCAGTGCCCAAGACAGCAGGATGAGGGGCGGGATGCGGGGGCTGAGATCTGGGGCCCTGGGGTCTGGCTGGCGGTGGCCCAGCAGCCTCCTGAAGGTATGAGGTACATGCTGCACACACGACGGCCTCGGCCACCCTACTGTCCCAGCAGAGAGGCCTGAGCACTGGGGTCTGCAGGCCACTGAGCTGACCCAAGGTGGTGTCCCTCATGTGGCCGGCGTGGGCAAGAGCCATGTCCTGGAGAAAGGAGCTTTGTGCTCAGTGGTCAGGGTCCCCCAGGCTAGAGGTCTCAGGGCCCAGGGGGGTCTCCTGGGCATCACCCCTTCTGTCACGATGGCAGGTGGCCAGCCATTGGGGGCCCCTCCCAGCCAGTGCACCCAAAGAGTCCGGCACCTAGACTGAGGGCTGACCTGGGGCAGGCTCAGGGCCTGGGTGTCCCGACGTTCCTGCCAGGATGCTCAGGTGGGGCTGACCGCCAGCCCGGGCTGACCCTGCCATCGTCCCCTAGGCCCCATGGCTGGTGGCCCCAGCCTGTGCCTCCGGGGATACTTCTGTCTCCACGGCTCCCACTCAGCCACTGCCCGCCCGTGCCCTCGGGGGACCTTCGGGCCCAGGCAAGGGGCCACTGCCGAGCTGGACTGTGAGCCGTGCCCGGCAGGTTGGTGCACTCGGGGCCTAGGGGGCCTGGGCTGAGGGCTGGGGAGAGACGAGGCAAAGCAAGCAGGTCCGTGGAGAGTGTGCTGCCTGTGACGAGGAACCTCTGGGGCCCAAAGCCAAAGGACAGTCAGGTCCAAGCACGGGCCAGGCCCCATCGTCCCTCTGTGTGGCCCTCAGGCTTCCTGGGGCCTGTGCCCAGCCCATCCCACCCAAATGCCCAGGACAAGACCAATCCCATGTCCTCTTCGGGGACCAGGCATCGCTGGGGAGACCGCTGCCCTGGTCAGGGCAGCTCCAGGCCTCTCTGGGTGACCCCGCCCTCACCCTAACTCCACCATTTCACCAGTACCTGTGTCAGTCAGAGAGTGTGGGTGTGTGTGTGTGGGGGGGTGATGGTCCCAGAGGGGCGGGGCTGGGGCTGGAGCAGGGGGGAGGCGGAGCGCTCCCTCCATCACTGCCCCTTCCATCTGCTTCCTTAGGGATGTTCTGCTCATCCAAAGGGCTCTCCCAGCCGTCGGGGCTCTGCCACCCCGCCCACTACTGCACAGGGGGTGCAGTGTCTGCCACCCCCGTCAAACACAAGGTGGGTGGCGTCAGAGCCCACCCCGCAGCGACCACGTGTGACGGGGCCACGGAGCTGGCTGGGGTCCTGCTGGGCCCAGGGGTTCTCACACCAGGGTTAAAGCCCCCTGAGGGCAGGAGGACCCTCCCCGCTTCGCATCCCCAGGGACAGGGCCCAGTGACGGCTTATTTCTGTTATTCTAAGATGTGCGCGTTTCCACGTTTACGGTCTCTAAAATCAGCAGCAGCTCATAAGGCACAGAATCCGGCAGTCGTAATGGCTGTGATTTTTTTCCCTTTGAAATCATTTGCCTTTGAGTAGATGACACCTTGGGTTCGATGACACGTGGCTGTGACAGCAGGTAACACACACAGAGCCTTAACTGCATATACACGCTGACTCAGCATCCTCACAGAGGGCTGTGGGAGGCCCTGGGGTCACCCCTGGCAGATACAGAGACACCAAGGGGCACGTGGTGAGAAAGCAACCTCATCGTACTGTAGGGCAGACGGTGGAGAGTTGGCTGGGTGGACGGACACGCGGGCCAGTGTTGGACAGATGGGGGCAGGTGGGCGTTGGTTTGTCTGGATTGGTTCCAACTTGGTTCTACTACTGACTTGCTCTTAGACCTTGGACGTACGTGTCCCTTGCCCTCTCTGGACCCTGGTCCCCCTTTTGGACCAGAGACTGTCCCTTCTGGAAGTCACTGCCTCCACAGCCACCAGGCGGGAGACAGGAAGGGAGGGGAAGGGAAGGAGAGCCCTCGGTCCTCGCTGATTCAGGAGGGACGTCTCCAGGCCTTGGTGGGCACTGGTCAACGCACACATAACAGGGCCGTTATGCTTATCGGGGATGTCGCCTCATTTACATGATGCCGGTCCCCCGGGGGCCAGCTGTGGTGTTTGCAGCCCTGACTCAAAGCCCTTTCTCTCTTCTCTCTATCTGCACAGGTAGAAACCCTCGGACTCTCTGGGAATGACATCTGCCCCCCGGGCTTCTTCTGCCCCAGGGGAACGGGCGTCCCAGTGCCATGCCCGCCTGGGTCTTACTCTTCGGCCCCAGGCCTGGCCAGCGAGGACCAGTGCCAGCCGTGCCCCGCTGGGCACTACTGCAGCAGGCCTGGGCTCTCCCACGCCCTGGAGGCCGGGCTCTGCGATGCCGGGTGAGGGACTTGTGGTGGCCTGCAAGAGGGAGGAGGGTCTCTAACTCAGGCCCAGCAGGGCCCCCAAGTCACAGACTAACCCCTAAGCATAAGGTGTCTCCCAGCCCCTCTGGGGAGCCCAGGGTGACTGTCTCCCTGGGCACGTGGGCCCCAGCATGCCGTCCCTGTGACACAGGGCTGAGCTGAGCACAGCCTCACGGGCCCAGGTGACCTGGTGTGTGCCCGTCACCCAGCCACGGCCCTGCTCTGCCTCACGGTGGCCTCCCAACGAGTCTGTGCCCCACTGGCCAGTAAACATCCCAGATCCTTGCCTGATGCGTTTTCCCTGATCGTCCGAAGGGCTAGAGAGTGGCCGCAGCCACTGTGAGCTGCCCGGGTCCCGTGTGAAGGAAAATCTACCCGCCTGCCCTGTGTGCTCTGGCCCCAGGACAGAGGAGATGTGGAGGGGGGCGTGCTTGTTACGGAGAATGTCACCCCTGCCCCCACTGTCTTCCTGAACCCCTGCCACTCAGCTTCCTGTGGCTAACAGCTGGTCCAGAAGCACGTTGACAGGGCCCTTCGTTGTAGGGACAGCGCGTGAGGGGCCTCACCAGTGACCTGCCCCAAGGCTCCCGTGTCCGTGGCCTTCTGCCCAGGGCCTGTGGTCACAGGGGGGCCTCAGCCACGCGCCCCGTTTCTGCAGGTTCATCTGCCTGGGAGGCAGCACTGTCCCGACACCCTCTGATGGAACCCACGGATACAGGTGTCCCCCCGGCTTCCGCTGTCCCCCGGGGGCCCACAGCAAGCTGCCCTGTGCGCCTGGCACCTTCAGCCCGTTGTCAGGGGCTGACGCCTGCCTGCCCTGCCCAGCAGGCACCTACTGCCCCAAGGCCGCCACCGTGGAGCCCACCATCTGCCCCAAAGGTAACGAGTATCCTCAGGCCGGCCTCTGCCCTGACTCCCAGGGCACAGCGATGTTGGGTAGGACCACAATAGATGGTGTCCCTCAGGGCTCAGGGCAGATGGGGTCCAGCTCCCCAGGCGCGGCTCCCAGAACTACGTGCGGTCAGCAAGGCCAGCGATCTGCCTCAGAAACGGGGCTGATGGCGCCCCAGAGGGAGGTCAGGGAAGGCTGCTGAGGGAGCCACTGGGGACAATGCCAGCGCCCTCCTTCACACAGTCTGTGACTATATATCTGTCCCTTCCTGCTCACCTGAGTTCCCAGTGGGTGCCCAGGAGGCGAGGGTACACGCATCATGGAGGGGAGACACAGGCCTGGGACTTGGGATGTCCCAGTCAGTTCCAGCCCCCACTTCAAGGGGCCGCTGTCCCTCAGCAGTCATTGTGTGTTCGCAGGGCAAGGCTGGTGACCTGCACGAGCCCTACCCCAGGGGGCCGACTCCCTATGCTGTGAGCCGGCCTGCCCGTGGGGGTGCCCCAGGGCAGACGCTTCTCTAGAGGAAACCAGGGGTCCTAGGGGTGCACATGATCCCACTTCCTTCCTCCAGGATGAGAAACTCTCAGCCCCCCAGGGCCAGAGCACAGCTGTCGCCCCTCACTGATGACACCCTGTGCATGCACACATGTGCACACGCTGACACACGTGTGTGCACGCGATCACACCTCAGCTGCCCTGACAGACCCCCCCACAGCCTCCTCCACTGGCTAGACTCAGCCCCGCCTCCTCCCCCCACCCACTGCCCACTCCCTGCTGCGCCCTCTGACCCCTCGGGGCTGCCATAGTGCTGGGAGGTGTGGGGTGTGGGGGCAGCAGGTCCCCATGCTCAGTGCTGTCACTGCGGCTCCCCTACAGGTCACTACTGCCCAGCAGGGACGCCCTCTGCCCTTCCCTGCCCAGAGGGAGCCCTGAACTCACGGGGGGGCACGCTGTCCCCTGGGGCCTGCCAGCCCTGCCCCGTGGGGACGTACTGCCCAGGCGAAGGCAACGTGCAGCCCAAGGGTAGGTGCCAGCACCCAGCACAGCTGTGTCCCGCCCCCTGCCCTGCGTCCCCAGGGGCTACAGCACAGTCTCCGGCCGGCCAGCCCACCTTAGTGTGGCCTCCTGTCTCCCCCTCCCTGGAACCCTGCTCCCCTGTCCCCCCAAGGGGTCTCAGCCTCAGAGCCAAGAGCAGGTGTGGCCTGGACAAGTCACTGGTCTACTGCAGCCTCAGGGCCCCCTGTGAGATGGGGCGACTGTGGTACCAACCTCTTCAGTTGCTATGGAGACATGTGCCTCCAGAATCTGGAGCCGGGAGGAGCAGGTGCCTGGAAGTGGCCAGCAGCCCTCCCAGGCCAGGGGTGCTCCAGCTGCTGTGGAGCCCTTGTCTCCCCGACTTTCTCTCGCTCTTCCTCTAATTTCCCAACGCTCCAGGCTTAGGGGCAGCGGGCAGTGGCGGCAGGAAGGAGGGGCCTCCCTCCACCCGGCAGCTGTCCTAAAACTCTGTCTTCCTGCGTCCAAGGACCCTGCCTGGCCGGGTACTACTGTGAAGGAGGGGCGGCCAGCCCCACCCCCCGGAGGAGCTCTGCTTTCCCCCTCAACGGACCCTGCCCCGTCGGCCACTACTGCCCACAGGGGACACTGCGCCCTGTGCCCTGTCCTGGGGGTACGGTGGGGAGCAGCCCAGGTGAGCCTCTGCCCTGCGCCTCCCCCACTCCCAGCTGGGGGCCCCTCCTTTAGCAAAATCCAACCCCAATCCCTGGGAACAGACACAAGCAGCACGGCCAGGCCCTCGGTCGGTCGGGGCTCTGGGGCTCCCAACGGGGTGGACACATCAGCTGTGGGTTGTGCCCCATGCCGGTCTCCACCCAACATGCCCGCCGTGCCGCCGGCAGCCGAGGAAGAGGAGCCCCGTGTGCCCAGCCCCGACCCGGCACGGGGAAGGGCAGCAGCCAGGAAGCACCAAGGCCCCGTGCTCAGGACGGGTTGTCCTGTGTGGGGACGTACAGCCTGTGCCCTTCCACCTCTCCATCCAGGTGGCACCTCCGAAGCAAGCTGTAAGCCCTGCCCAGCTGGCTCCTTCTGCCCCGGCCAGGGCCCCAGCCCTCCCACGGGCCCCTGTGCAGCTGGCCCCAAATGCCCCTCGGACCCTGCAGCTTGTGGCCCCATGGCCCACCCCTGCCCTCAGGTACTTCCCAGGAGCCACAGGAGGGAGCCCAGGCCTCAGGCCAGCCCTCAGTGCCTGGAGGGGCCTCAACACCCTGTCCCCTAGGCCCCGATTCTTTCCCACGTCATCGCCAGCCCGAAGGAGGCACACCCCCTGCCACACACGGCTCGGATCTCAGAGGTGCCACTCTGTGTCCAACGCCCAGGGTCACTTCTGCCAGCCAGGGGCTGCTTGGCCTGCCCCATGCCACCGAGGGGAGTACCAGCCCTCCCTGGGTGCGGACACCTGCCTGCCATGTCCACCTGGCTCTTACTGCCCGCGTCCCGGCACCAGAGTGCCCAGGCTCTGCCCGGCACACGCCTACTGCCCAGCTGGTATGCCCAGGAGCCCTCGACCCCCCCCATTCCCCCAGGGCCCTCCTTTCCTCCAGCATCCCTTTTCCCCCACTCATTCAAACCCCATGGGTGCCCACTGCAGGGGGGGTGCTGTGCCTGGACTAGGAGGAACACCAGCATGGGGGTGCCGCTCACAGCCTCCCCGCCCCGCCCCCCGCCTGGCTGGGCCGCCCCTCCCTGCTGTTTTGCTTCTCTTCACCTTCTCGGCCTCACCCCCAATACCCTGTGCTCCCCCTATATGCAGCCTGGGGGGCCCAGGGTGAGCGCCTGTACCACAGGGGATGGCACACAGGCATTGTCACCTGCGAGGGTCTGGGAGTGACTGTGAGCCCTGCACGGAGGAGGGCTGTGCCATGGTGTCAGACACTGAGGAAGGGGAGGTCGGCCACGTGTCACCGTCCATGACTGAATGCCCTGCGCATGAGCCCCCCCCCCACACACACAGTCGTGCACACACACACAGAGGCACGAACACACACACAGGGTATGCAGACACACGCAGGGGCACACACAGAAATGTGCACACGTATGCTGTTCCCAGGCCGCCCAGCAGACAGATAGGTGTCCGCGAACGTTTATGACCTTTGTCGCGTCTCGGGTAAACGTGAGGGAAGCGTCCTGCCGCATTTAGGAGTTGTGCACGCCTCACCTTTGTCAGCGTTTGGTCCACAGGCAAGGCACACCCATGTGTTCTTCCGTGGCTCCCCTTTTAAATAGGCGACCTCTCACCGCAGAATATTTGGGACGTCCCAAGTTCTAAGGGTCTGGCTGGTTGCCCCCATGGTGACACGCTGGGCTGGTGGCAGCTCTGGGCAGCCTGCTGTCCTGGGTCCCCAGGCCTCTCCTGCCGGCATGCTGACTCTCACTCAACCTCCCTTCGCTAAGCTCACACACACCTCTCAGCCTCTAACTCCTGGTCAGATTTCCTCCCCGCCAGTAGATCCAGCTGCCCCCTTTAAACCTTTTTCACTATGTGGGGGATTCTTTCCTTATTTCTCACTCCAGGTGTGCACATGGGTGTATACCTGGTACCTGCCACCTAGCCACGTGCCCCAGGAAACGCCCAGGCCCCAGGAGCACGAAGGCTGCTAATGGGATGGGGTGGGGTGGGGTGGGAGCAGATGGGAGCGGGCACGGGCTTGTCCCGCCCCACCAGGCTGTGCGACATGCTCAGTGTGGATCTAACATATCTCCTGCTCAGCCCGAGAGCCCTTCGGCTGTGTAAATGGCCCCTCTCCCCAAGATAGCTTCACTGCTGTCTACAAACCCTCTCCTCAGGAGTTACCCTCTCGTAGAAGGACCATGATCCCGGGAGAGGGACGAAGTCACTGCCATGTCATCGCTCCGTCCTCTGAGAAAGCAGCACAAGAATCTTGCACCATCAGGGCAGCAAGGTGCTGAGGGGAGGGGGGACACGACGCCCTGGGGGATTTGTCCTCCAGGCCCTGCTACTCCCCTCCTCCAGGCACGTGGTCCCCTCCTCCATGTCCTCCAGGAAGCTTTACCCGCCAGGACACGACGGGCCTCCGGGAAGAGCATGACTGCTCCGTCTGTCCCCCTGGTCACTACTGCAGGTCAGCAGCAGCACAGACTCCTGGCCCCCGGCCGCAGCCATCAGAGTACACCCTCTTGGGTGGCCTGTCCTGAGGCCCTGCCCTGTGGGCGAGCGGCCGGCAGTAAGACCACAGCCCCACACAGGCCTGAACAGGCAGGGAAAGCCTGACGTGAGGTGGAGAGAGACACTTAGCGCAGACCTTGACTGTGACCTTCAGACAGAGGGAAGGTGGGCGGGACGTGACAGCCTCTGCTCAGCCTTAGCCTAAACCGAGCGAGGTCCTCACAGGCAAGATTCTTTGTGCCCCAGGTGACGCCAGCTCTGTGGTGCCCACGGGAAGAGCTGGACAATCTTCCTTCCAGCTCTATTTCTGGAATTTCTGCAACATGAATAGCTTTTGTCATCTGTCGGGCTAGAGAGACAATACCTGGCACCTTTAAAGAGTGAGACCGGAGAACAGGCCTCAGGGCACCCAAATCCCTCTCGTTGGGGTGGGGGGGTGCTTTGCACCTGGCTCCCTCACCTGTGCAGTGGGGACACTCTCCTGGAGCAGAAGTCACGGGGTATTGGGGAAGCTGTATTGGGGACTCAGGGACTCACAGCCTCCGGCCTTTCCCGAGACCTGGGGGCAGCTCCCCAGACAAAAGGACAATCCCTGGGGTCTCTGGCCTGGGGACAGCTCCCGGCACCTGCTGAAGGCTCGTGCCTATAGGTCCCGAGCCTGGGAATGAGGTTGTCAGGACAGGTGGCCCCCTTTCCCGCAGAGGTGTGCCTGCTTCAAAGCAGACTCTTCTCCTTAAAGGTTCTCCAGGCCATCCTGGGGGGTCGTCTCCTTATCTCAGGAAGTTTGCCCTTGGGTCTCCTGCTGCAGGGCTAGAGATCGGACTGGGGGCTCCCAGAGCCCAGCAGGCTCCAGACAGGGCGCAGGTGGTGGCCTGGCCCCTCCCTCCTAACAGAGAGGGCAGCAGGGCCCACCAGCTGTTGGCAGCTCACTCCTGCTCTGTCCCCACTAAGCTCCACAAGCTCAGGGGAACCGCCCAGGAATCCGCCTCTTACTGAAGGGCACGCAGGTGGGGGCTTTGGGCCTTGTACCCCGTCTCCCTGCTGGGTGCAAAGTCCCACCTCGGGGTCTCGAGTATGTGGGTGGGTTCCTACATTCCCTCTCTGGGGTGGAGGTTGAGGTATTTATTCTTCACTGTGGGTCACGATGACCGTCTGGGACCAGGGCCTGTGCCCCTCCTGTGCTGGGACCCCGGCTCCGATCGGCCCTCCGTCCTGGTCTCCTCACTCTTGTCCCCTCTCCCTGGCTGTTAGAGGTGGAAAGCTGTGGGGAAAATGTCCTGCCGGTTACTTCTGCCTACCTGGGACCTCTGGACTGATGACACCAGGTCCCAGCGAGTCCCAGACCCTGTGTCCCCAGGGACAGCTCTGCGCCAAGCCGTGCCCACCAGGTAACAGCTGTGTGTTGACCTTGGGGTGTGAAAGAGGCAGAGGGCAAGGCTGCCCAGTCGTCACCACAGGACCCACCCGGGCAAAACAGACCAAACAGCGTCGACCCCCGGCGCCGTGCATTTAATATGCATGTGTGTGCGCGTGTGATTCCGCACACACACGTGACTAGTATGTAATATAAGCATGCGCCCGAAGCGAGTCAGATGGCAACTGACTTGACAAACGCGAAAGCAGGTGGACCTGGGACTGGTGTCTAGACCTCTCAACTCCTGGGCCAGCAGCGTCCCCCGGGCCCTCTGGACACAAGCTCCCTGCCTTCCACGGGGCCCAGTGTGACCTGTGGCCCTGTGACCTTCAGGTTTTTACTGCCCAGAGGGCAGCGGGGAGCCCACCCTGTGCCCGCCTCACACCGTGGCAGCCGCCCCTGGGGCCAAGCAGCAAGAGGACTGCAGGCCTTGCCCTGCCGGGCACTGGTGCAAAGCCGGTGAGGCGCCTGGGCCGAGCGCCCACGGGAGACGGCGTGGGAGACGCCCTGGGAGGTGGGGGGTGGAGAGGGAACACTGCCTTTGCTCTGCAGGGGACCCGGCCTCCCGCCCCTGCCCGGCCGGCCACTACTGCCCTGGAGGCAGGGCGACCCCGCAGGCCTGCCCGGAGCACACCTACCTGGCCGCAGAAGGAGGCCAGAGCCGGGCGGAGTGCCGTCCCTGCCCCGCTGGGCACCTCTGTGCGTCCCCAGGTACGATGCTGACTCCAGGCCGGACGCCGAGGGCTTTGTGGGGACAGGCCAGGCGGCCCCTCTTCCCTGCCTGCTACTTTTTCCACAGGTCTCTCCTCCCTTGAAGGCCACCTGTGTCCTCCAGGCCACTGGTGTCCAGGTGGTCGGGGTGCCTTTCCCTGCCCGCCGGGCACCTTCCGAACAGAGCCGGGGGCGTTGTCCCGGGAAGGCTGTGAGCTCTGTCCCCCTGGCCACCACTGCCCGGGGGCCGAGCTGCAGGGCCACGCCAGCGTGTCTGCGATCCCCTGCAGAGCTGGGTTCGAGTGCCCCGCGGGTGAGCCTGCCAGTCCTCCCCTCCGCCCCTGCCCTTGCCCCTGCCCCGTCCCCGTGCCCTCCCCCTGAGGCCTTGCACGGAGCACTTCACACCGGGGTGGCCGCCACAGGCCATCTGCCCAGCCCCGCGAGGCTCGCCCAGGTCCGCCTGTGCCACCTGGCCCTTCCCCCTCTCCCTCAGGTGCTGTGGCTGAGGTCCCGTGCATGGCTGGCTCCTACTGCGGGCCCCAGACTGGGGTTCCCCCACTCTGCCCCGGGGGCTATGCCTGCCCTGCCGGCTCCCCCACCTACGCGGGCCCAGGGCAGCTGTGAGTACCCCACCCCCGCCTGCATGAATCTGAGCACACCCCAGTCTCGGCCTCCGAGCCCCCCAGACAGGAGTCGACCACTCAGGGTCCCAAAGGACCAGTGCAGTGGCGCTTTGCTGGGGCTTCCGAGCCCTGCCGGTGTTGCGGGAAGGGGCAGGAAGCACACGGCACTGAGGCGGCCTCTAGGGCTGGCCGGCGGGGCCTGCCGGACTTAGCAGATGAAGCTACAGCGGGGCCAGTCACGGCTGAGTTTCATGTGAATGACAAATACGTTTGTGCCACACGTGCAGCCCTGCAGCACTGGGGACTCCGTGCTTGCTGTTTATCTGAAATGCCACATGGCTGGGCGTCCTGCAGTTCATCCGGCCACCCCAAGCCTGTGTCCGGCACTCCCGACTGTGCTCCCCCCACCCAATCAGGTCCAGTCTGCGTAGCCCTTTGCCCAGGTGAGGTGGGCAGGGAGCACAGGCCTGGACACTGCTCGATGGCCTGGCCACCTGGGCCCGGCTTGGCCAACTCCAGGAAGGCGCCCTGACCCACTCAGAAGGCCAGGCAACCCCGGAGCCCCCACCCAGGATGACACTGGGGACTTGTCCCCAGCCCCCCAGCTGAGGCCCAAGCCTGTGAACGTGGGGGATGAGGAGCCACGGCTCACGAGACCTCGCCCGCATGACCAGGCCCGGGGTCATCTCTGTGCAGCTGCCGCTTCCCTCACTACTGCCCACCCGGCAGCAGCCGCCCACACGCCTGCCCCGGAGGCTTTGAGGCCCTGAACCGGAGCGGCCTCCGTGTCTCGCGGGACGCTTGCTGCCGCCTGTGTGACGCGGGCACCTACCACAGCCCGGGCCTGGACGCCGGGCCCTGCCAGCCCTGTCCCCCTGGATTCAGCTGCCGGCCAGGTGGGTTTGGGGGCCTCTGGGCAGGATCGGGCAGGGCCTGGTGAGGAGGGTGGGGTTTGGGACAAGCCCCTGGGAGCATGCCG
The DNA here is from genome assembly GCA_028627145.1 of Eidolon dupreanum. Classification (NCBI taxonomy): domain Eukaryota; kingdom Metazoa; phylum Chordata; class Mammalia; order Chiroptera; family Pteropodidae; genus Eidolon; species Eidolon dupreanum. The sequence continues at coordinate 82,584,986 of CM053508.1, read as the reverse complement.
GCTTGGGCCTGTGGTTCTTCTGGGCTGGTCCGGCCACCTGGCAGAATGTGGGGAGGACGCAGGTGAAGGAGGATGCAGGGCAGGTAGGCGCCACATCTGTCTGTCCAGATGTGAAGGTTGAAAGATCTGTGAATTACAAGCCGTGCACAGCACCATGCTAGTTAGTGTTTGGGGTCAGTAGCATAGGAGTTCTCAAACACGAACAATGGCCGCCCAGCAGTCAGCAGTGCCGGCCACACTGCCCGTGTCTGCTGAGACGGAGGCGTGCTCTGAGGGACTCCGGGGCCAGGGGACTGGTGGTGGGGAGGGGTACATACGCCAGGACATAGGGCACCCACTGTCCTCCCAACAATGTGGACTGTCCCCCGCATTTGCTTTGCTGTCTCCCCTCTCATTCCCCCCCTGACCCCAGCAAGTTCGTTCTTACCCTGGACCCTGCCATTTCTGTCCCAGGCTGCCAGCTTCCACACACCTCAGAATCCCCCTCCATTTTCCTGCAGGAACAGAGCAGTACCAGAGTCAGCCCTGTCCCGCGGGGCACTTCTGTCCTGCTGGGACCCGCAGCCCCAGGCCCTGCCCTGCGGGAACCTTCAGAAGCAGCCGCCAGGCGGGGTCGGCTGCAGAGTGCCTGCCCTGCCCTGCGGACACCTTCGGCGCCCTGCCGGGCCAGACAGGCTGCCTGCCCTGTGGGAGCTTCGCTTTCTCTCCCCCAGGTGGGTCTCACCCACATCCGCCCCCACTGGCCCACCACTCTTGTCCCCAGGTACCAAGCCCTAGGGCACTCGGTATCCTGGACCCTGCAACCGTGAGAGCCAGTGATGTAGGGTTGCGGAGAAGGGCCTCATCGTCGAATGTAGTTGTTTCAATGTGAGGGAATGGATGTCCCTGTGGGCCTGCTGTCCCAGTGAGAGGTGTGTGTGTGTGTGTGTGTGTGTGTGTGTGTGTGTGTGTGTGTGTGTGTGAAATCAGAGTAGCTGACTCCAAAATTCTTGCTCTTACCTGCCCTGCCATCTTCAACAGTCTGACTTCATGTCTTCAGGGGGACTACCATCATTTCCTGTCTGCCCACTGAGGCATTCTGTCTCTGAGGCAGCCAACCCCCTGAGTCCTGTGACTCCCTTCCTTACCTGGAGGTCAGGCGATGAGTGAGGCAGGGCTCAGAGGTTTACTGTCCACATTATGTCCCACCGGCTTGCACGGAACAAGCTAGGACAGCCCATTGCTTTAGTCACTGAGGAGGACATTTTTAACCGGTTTATGTTGAATGATCATCAGGGAATTAGAGTTGTACCTTCTATGGGCACGTGACTGTAATTTCTGTGGTGGCGTGACCTTTAGGCAGCACTAACGACATTTTTTCAGGCTAAAATTTTTGCAGCCACTCTCTGTGACTTAGAGCCCTGGGAATGTATCAATTAGCCTGCTAAAGCCACCATAACACAATGCCACATGCTGGGCGGCTTAAACAACAGAACCTATTTTCTCTCCTTTCTGGAGGCTGCGAGTCCGACATTGAGGTGTCAGCAGGCTGGGTTTCTCCTGAGGCTTCTGTCCCCAGCTAACGGATGACCACCTTCCACCTGTGTCCTCCTCACGTGGCCTTTCCTCTGTGCTCATGCATACCTGGTGTCTGTGTGTCCACATTTCCTCTTCTTATAAGGACACTGGTCAAATGGATCAGGGCCCTCCCTAATCTTATTTTAACTTATTTATCACCTCTTCATAAGGCCTCATCTCCGAAGATGGTCAGCCGACGACCTTGATGACCTGTGGGCTAAATGTTGGGATGAGCTTGCATTCCATTTAGGCTTCTCGACTTCTATAAGAAGTCCCACTCCAGTTATTATTTAACGGCTTCCGAGTTACGGCTCAACAGTGACCTTTAATTGAAAGGTCCCTGTGTTTGTCATGAATCAAGCATCTCATCGGCAGCGGGTCTGTTTGGGAATCTCTCCTGCTCCGTGGACCTTCCTGTCCTAGTAGAAACATCATCCCACCCTAACCACGGCAGCTTCATAGTAAACTTTAATATGGTCGTCGGTGCCATCCACTTTGTTCTTCTCCTCTACATTGTCTTAGCTGTCTACGGCCCTCAAATTTCCAGGTAATCAGATCATATCCACAAAGACCCTAACTGGAATTTCTATGGGATCGCATAGAGACGCAGACCCTTTGTCATACTGCATCTTCTAATCCTTTTAACATGGATTAATTTTCCTCTTACTTAGGTTTTCTTCATTTTTCTAAGTAACGATTTTTGTTTTGTTACATTTTCTGGGTAGCCCTTATATGTGTTCCATTACCTTTATTACTAGGTATTTGATGTATTTTGACATTATTGTAAAAGCTATGAGGTTTAAAATTTTTCATTTTCTATCATTTTGTCTAAAATTGTCTTTTTTAAGCTTTATCTTGAAGCACATTTTAGCTAAGCAAAGAATTGTAGCTTGACAATTGTTTTCTTTAGCATTTCAAAGATATAGTTGGTTTCCGTTATTTTTCTTGAGAAGTCTCATGCAAGGCTTATATTTGCCCTTTGGAGGTAAATGTGCTTTTTCTCTAGTGCTTTTAAGATTTTTTTCTTTGTCTTTAGTTTCTGGGAATAGAACTAAAGTTTCTTCCTGTAGTTTTTCTTTGTATTTATCCTCTTTGAGTTTCTTTAGCACTTCTCGAATCTGTGGTTTGCTGTCTTTTGTCAATTTTGTGAAATCCTCAGCTATTATATTTTAAAATATTTATTATGCCCAATTTTCTTCCTTTTCTTTTGGGTCTCCATTTACGTATGTTATCTCTCTCTCTCTCTCTCTCTCTCTCTCTCTCTCTCTCTCTCTCTCTCTCTCATATTATACGCATCTCTTGCACTATTTTCTGCATTTTTCATCTTTCATTTTTCCCTTTCTGGGATTCAATTTGGATACTCTTTTGAGACTTCTATTTCACTTTATTAATTTTCTCTTGAGCTCCATGTAACCTGCTATTAAATACATCTATTCATATTTTACTTTTTGCTATTGAATCTTTCAGTTTTAGAATTTCTATGTCTTTTATATTTCCCTGTTCTCTGTTAAAATTCTCCATCTTGTCATTTGATTAATCTACCATGATCACAGTTTAAAGCGCATGCCACGTCTTACAACTCCAATTATTTGGATCTCTTGAGAGCCTGCATCTGTTGTCTGGTTTTTTCCCTCTTGATTTCTTAACAATTCTTGTGGGTTTTTTTTTCTTTTTTTTGCAAGCCTGGTTATTTTCTGATTGCATGCTAGACATTGTGAGTGAAAATCACAGAGAACATTTGAAACTCTGGATGCTGTCACCTGAGTCCACAGAGGAATTACTTTCCCTCTGGAAGGCAGTGACACCAGGAATGAATCAGCTGTATCCATCAGGGGTTCAGAAGATCGGGTTTTGACAGAGTTCAGTTCCTGCAGTCAGTCCTTACTGGGGGTGGGTAGCTCCTTAGTGCTCCAAACTGACACCCTGTGGTGTTGCCCTGAGACCCTCATTCTTGGTGACACCATTTTTGTCCCCATGGCCTTATGAGACCTCCTGAAGCTATGCTCATCTTGGACCCTCAACTGCACCTTCCCCAAGTGGCAAATGACTCCTGGGAGAATGTGGTGCTCCTCCCTCAGATTTCCTTTCTTTCCAGAATTTTCTTTCCCTTACGCCCCCAATTCAGTTCTTCATTCCTTCAAATAGTTTTCCACCTTTTTTTCCCCTCTGGCTTTTCTAGTTGTAAGTCATAGGAAAATTGGCCTGAGAAAAGCTACTCTCAAAAGTAGAAAAAGGTCTTGCGACTGTATGCACTTTTATAAACTGCCTCTTTCCCCTTGGGGATGAGGTGGAGAATTTTTTAGTTAATTCATTTTAAAGGGTATCTCACAAGCACTAACCTGCAGTTACTATTCTTTGTGCCACAAAGGCGCCATGGACAATACTACGACAGATATAATAGGAAGAAAGAGAAAATATGTAACAAACTGGCAGGAGTGTCAAATGCCACAAGAGAAGAGCCCAAAAAAGTCCTGATGGTTCAGAACAGGAAGAAATCGTTTCTGATGGCAGGATCAGAGAAACTTATGGAAAAGGTTGGATTTAAACAGGAATGAGGATGAGTAAAGTCTAGTTAGACTGAGACAATGGGGGCAAGATATTAAAAAGATAATGCTTTTAATATAGATCTGAGGTTAATTTTATGGTCATCAATGCCAGGCCAAGAGTTTTGGCTTTTGTTCAAAGTGTTCTTTAGCGACAGAACACTTTTTTCAAAAGCATTCTTATTTAGGGGATTCATATAAAACATGTAAAAGCAAAGTGGCTCAGATTGAACTGGGGGTCAGGCTACTCCGTCATATATACTCAAGGGATTTCTAAGAAGGTGGACACCCTGCCTCGCCCCGTAGATGTTTACTTAATCGATCTAAAAGGAGACCTGGACCTTAATGTTTTTTAGAAACTTCCCAGATGACTCTAATGCGAAGTCAGAGTCGAGAATGGCTGATTTAGGAAATCTCTTTCAACCCCACAAAGACCCTCAGGCCAGTGCTTTGGCAAAGGTGGATGTCTGGACCTCAAGGTCCCTGGGAATGCGAGGGAGAGTTGACTGCTGTGACACTGGCAGGACTTCCGTGTCCCCAGGTGCCTCCCACTGCACATGTCGGGGTCTGAACAGGGTCTTCCAGAAGTCAGATGGGTCCTGCATCTGCCAGGCGGGACACGAGTCCTACGACAAGAACGGCCTGGAGAGCGAGGACAGCAGCAGTGGTGGGGACTGTCAGCCCCAGGTACCCACCTCCCTGTAGCTGCGGGAAGGAGGGCCAGGGGGAGGGGTGGGGGAGGGGGGCACAATGACAGGAAGCATGGGTGGAGGCCTCTGCATGCCACACTCCTGTCACGGGCTGTTTGGTGAATGTCTGACCCTTTGTGCCGGGGCGTTAGCTCCTGCATGAAGGAGGAGATCTCGGAGAGGTCACGTGTCCTGATAAGATGCCGTCCTTCCTCCCCACGGAGCCGGAGCCTCGGCAGGATCGCGGGTGGTTCAGTCGTCCACTCCCCACTGTGTGCGAGTCTCTTGAATCAAGAAGTATTTTACGGTAGCCGACAGCTGACCGGGTCATGCTGGGGGCTCCGGGGTGAGCACTGAAGGACAGAAGGTGCCCCTGGAGCACTGTCAAACAGGCAGTGGGGTGCAGCGTCGCTCCCCAGGCCGATGGCCCTGGTGGCAGCAAGGTCTGAGGCCCTCCCTTCACGGCCAGCTCTTCAGGCTCTGCATCTGATTTCTTTTCGATATGTGGTGACACCTTCGGAGGGGCTTCCTCAACCAGCTAGCCATGGGGACAGAAAGCCCAACAGACGTTAGTCTTTTGACCTCTGCAGTGTCCTGCCCTCACAATCCTGCGTCAGAACCAGTCTCACCATCACCTCCTCCAGGAAGCCTTCCCTGACTAGCCTCCGCCCTCGCTCTGGCTGATCCTTCCCCACTTCCTAGGAAGTGATGTTGGCTGTTCTGTGTGGACCTGGGGCCAGTCTCCCCAGAGCTGGACCTCCCACTCAGCTCCCCAAAGCAGCAGACTTACCGTCTATTACTTTTTTGGGTCCCCTCTGCCCTCAAGCCCATCCGGTGTCTCAGCACATTGACGAGGTGGCCTCTCAGAGGAGCCTGTTCTCCCAGAGGCCCCCACCCCGGACTCTCTTCCCGCAGGTGGCTGAGCGCTGCTCACCTGGAGACATTCGCCTGGCTGCCACCCGCAAGTGCATGTCCCCCCAGCAGTACAACTGCTCCTCCTCCTGTCACCCAGTGGGCGGGGAGCTCAGTGCTGACCTAGGCATGTGAGTGACAAAAAGCCACTGAGAACAGGACGAAGCCCTGACTATCCCCAGAGGGCCTCTCCAGAGGGCGCTGGCAGGGCCCTGCCCTAGTGGGAGGCTGAACCGACTCCTTCCAGAAGCTTCCCAGGCAGCATCCCCCAGAGCAGTGTGAGGCCACCCCGGCGGGGGCCAGCAGCCAGTGCTGAGGAGGGGCTGCAGCGAGGGAGGGGGGCCACGCTCAGGCCCCCAAGCCAGCCGCCAGGAGCCAACCCCAATTAGATGCTGAGTCTGGGGCACCTGCTGCCCTGTGGCCTGGGCAGAGTCGCCTGACCAGGCCGGGGGTGTGAGGGGTGGGGACTTCCATGCCCGATGGATGGCGGGCACAATAAACAGGACGATTTCAGGCCGAACAGCTCTCTGTCCTTGCTTGTGTCCCCCAGCAGTAGGCCCAGAGCAAAACGCGGGGCCTCTCGGCTGGAGCCAGGCCCTGTGTGTGTCACCCTCCCCTTGCGGGAGACACTGCCACCGGGAGCAGGGTGGGGACACACACGTGCAGTGTCTGCTGTAGGACCAGACAGCCGGGTCCTTCCAGGGCCTGCACCAGCTGCGGGAACCGCGGAGTGGCCTGCCCCCTGCTCTCCTCAGCTGCAGGTGCCAGGAGTACGTCACCGTAGAAGCACTCTGTGATGCCCAGTGCCTGGCCAGGACCCCCAAACTCTACCTGGCACGGGGCCCCAGGAGAGAGCTGGTCCTCAGTGTGGAGAACGAGGCTGGGTACAGCACCCAGAGGGTGAGCCCCAGTCGGGGAAGGGCTGGCCTGGGAGGGGACCTGGGCACTCCAGGGGAGAGGAAGGAGAGAGCCACCGAGTGCCACGTCTAAAGAAACATCCTCGGAAGGGACAGGAGTGTGGCAGCTGGCCTCCCAGCCCAGGTTCTGGGTGGCTGTCTGCTTGCCACTGGAAGGATGGGGACAGGACAGCGGACTTGGAGGCACAGGGGATGGTTCTAAGTGGTTCCACAAGCAGGATGTTTGCAGGTAGAGAGAGAGGAGGAGTGAGCGATGACCCAGTACAGAGCCCTGAGCCGGCTCGGGGTGTTTTCTGAAAATGAGGAGGGGTCCAGGGCGCAGGAGGCCACGGGGAAAGGTTCCCATGAGGGAGGAGACGGGTGCAGAGGGCGGCTGGCCGGCCCATGCTGGGGCCGTCTGCGTGTCTGTCGTCCATCTCTGAAGCCTCACCGCTGCCCTCCCCACGGCTAACGCTGTGCTGTGTGTCCACAGGAAGTGACAGACACTCTGGGCCCAGACCAGTTCTTCCACGGGAGCGCCAGGGTCCACCTGGTCCGGTGTGGCCCCCACGGCATCTTCGGCTTCATCGTCTCCAGAGAGGACACGCTGGGCTCCTTCCTGGGTAAGGCGGACACCCAGCAGTCAGGTTGCAGCCCAGGCTGGCTGGACACGGTGGCGGTGGGGGCTGTGGCCACATGTCCCAGAAGGGGGCAGGTCGCAAGGGCCAGGCGGCATGGCCGTCCTCGAGAGGCAAGGGCCTCAGGGCTAGCACTGCTCCTAACAGGGACGTGGGACAGGGTGGGGACAATATGGGATGGGGACGGTAGGTAGTGCCTGTGGCCCCAGACAGGCCCATGTCCTTCAGCTTTCCTTCCCCAAACTTGGCAGGACCACCCGTGTCCAGCCCCCAGCTGCAAAGGCACCATGGGACCGCAGGCCCGGAGCAGCCTGTGCCCCAGGTCCCAAACCCAGTGGTCTGCCTGGTGGAGGGGGACGTGATCCTTTTCCAGCTTCACATTCTTCCCCACAGTGAGTTCTGCCCCTCAGACCTTCCCTCCTGCCCTGTCTCTCGTACCTCCCTGCCCGCTGTCAGCTGCCTGTCGGGCGATGTCACACACCTTCAAAGTCCCAGGCCTAGACCATCCGCTGCTCTCCTTAACCACGAAGTGGTGCCAAGGCCATGAGCATTAAAGGGGCAAGCAGACCCCTGACGATGAACTCCAAATTGGACATCTGTGTCCTGGGCTCCAGGCCCGGCTCTCCCATAAACCCACGGGACCGGGGGTGACCACCGCCCTCCCTGAGGCTTGATGGTTCCACCGTGAAGTGACCCCTTCTCCACACAGTGGGGGAGGTGAGACTGGAGCCCGGTCTTGTGGGGGAGGGGGGGGTGGTCTGGGGCAAGAGGGTCACATCTGCCCATGGAAGAGGCCTCCCCGTGCACAGGGAATGGCCAGGCTACACTGCCTGCGTTTCCGCCAGCGGCCCCATCCACCCCCTCGCTGCTGACTCTCTCAGCCACGCACAGCACACATTGAGTGCCTGCTGGATGCCCCACTGTGTCAGAGATGCAGAGCTGATCGGGCCCACCTCTGGGGTGCCAGGGCATCTGGCTGTGCTCACCCACAAGGTGCCCTGCGGGGATCTGGTGGCCCTGCTCGGAGTGTGCCTGTGTGTGCCAGTGTGCTCACCCCGCGGGCCGAGGGAAGGCGGGTCTCGCCCCAGCACCCGGGTCATCGACGTCCCCTCACACGCATGCGAGGGTAGGAGGTCATGCCATCGGGAGCATGTGTGCTGTCCTGGGCTGGGGCCGGATGGCCCCTGGGACCAGCCCAAGCCCAGCTCTTTCCCCAGACCGCTCAGCCAGCCACTACCCCGTGTACCAGAAGCAGCACCTGTTCAACACCAACCCCCACTGGGACTCTGGCGCCTTCCGGAGACTCGGCCACCTGGTACGAGAGACCCACCTCAACTTCTCCAGGTGAGGGAGGCCCAGGAGCTCGGAGCAGCCGGTTCCCGAGGGCAGGTCACAGCCTCCTCCACGATGGCGATGGAGGTCGTGGGGAGGACGGGGACGGGGGGCCTGCCTGCACAGGCGGGAGGTGCGGGGGTCCTGGGTGGCCTCCCCACCACCCTGTGTATGGGGCGAGGCCACCCAGACTTGGCCTGGTGCGAGCAGCCGCCTCTCCCCGTATCCGGGCCTTCGCCCCAGGTTTGCCCACCAGTTCCTGGACCCAGGCACGTACGTGTTCCGAGACAGCGGGCTGCCGGAGAGCATGGCCGTGGTGCTGGTGAAGGGGGAGGGGGCCACCTGCGGCCCCGGCCCGGCCCCCATGCAGCCGTCCTCCCCGGATCAGCTCGCCAGGCACGGCGTCCTCAGGCACAGGCTGCCGGCCCTGGGCCCCGACTGGACAGCCATCACGGGTACGGCCTGGGACCGAGGAGCAGGGCCGTGGGGTCTCTCCATGGTGACAGGGTCACAGATGCCTGTCCTCACCTCCTCGGCCCCGCCCAGGTGGGCAGGGGGAAGGCAGTGGCTGAGGTCCAAAGCCACCGGGGCACTGAGGCCAGCAAACCGCACGGAGCAGGCCCGGGCCTGGAACATGCCGGGGAGGGCCAAGCAGCGATGTCCGAGAGGGACCCTTGCATGAGGGGTGCAGGGTAGAGGAGACCCCCACTTGGACTCCTGACATTTTAAAGCCCTGGGGCAGGAATGAGGGTTGTTTTGCAGGACAGAGAAACCAGGAACATGGAGGCACATGCAAACGCCATTCACCAGGGCCCCTCTGAGTGGTCACCATGGGGCCCCCGCCCCTCTCCCCCCACCTTCAGGCGTGCTGCTGGCTGTTGGCTTGGCGACCACCCTGCTGACAGGCCTGGGTCTGGCGCTGAGCCCCTCAATGGCCCCGGCCGGCCCCATGGGGGCTGGGAGGCCTCAGTGGAGGGGCCTCTGCGAGCCACACGTGCCCACTGTGTGTGCGCCCCTCCGGGACAGGTGAGACTCTCTGCTCCTCACGCCTCTCCCCGGCCTGTCCTAGCCGTGAGCCCGGCGTGGCCCTGTGGGCGGGGGGTGAGGGGGAGGGCGCCTTCCTGAGCTGCCCGCCATCCATCGCTGGCCCTCGGGGCTGCCTGTGTGTGTCTGTGCACCGAGGCCATGCTTCCTTCCAGCCGTCTGCTCCGCGAAGGCCTGGGTCCTCGGGGCTCTGCAGAGGGAGCCGATTCCCGGGAGCACGCCGGTTCCCGGGGTGCAGGTGCCACCTGCTGTGTGGCATACCCCTGCGCCCATCCTCACCCAGGTGCGGGCTCGGAGGGGGGCTCTGTGGCACTGAGGGTCTGTGGGGTGCTTGTGCTGTCTACTGGGCCCTCACAAGAGCGCCCAGGAGGGGATGTTTCTGAGCCTGGCTGCTCCCGCTTCGCAGACAGAGAGGCTCAGGACATGTGGGCGGCTCCCCTGAGGCCCCCAGGTGCTCAGGGCTGGAGAGACGGTGCCGTTGAGCTCAAGGCAAGAGCTTTACGATCTGTACCGTGCGGGTCTGGTCAGGTCTAGTCCCCAGGTCCAGTCAAGCCCTGGGATCGCTGGCCCTCGCTCACCGCTGGGCAGTACGGGGACTGTCCTCATGGCCCCTTTACCAGGGCTCTCAGGCATCCCCGTCAGTCCCTCTCATGCCTGGAGAGCTGGATAGGGCCTTGGGGCTCAGGAGGACCTGGGGAACCCCTCCCCCATCCCACCTGGGGTCACATGGCTTAGCAGTGGCTTCTGTAGAGCTGTGGAGCCCCCCAGGAAGTGAGGTGAGTGCAGGGGCCTGGCCTGCAGGAGGAGGTGGGGGGTGGTCCCGAGCATGATCGTGGGGCCAGGCCAGCTGTGTGGGCCTGGACGCAGGCCTCCTCTCACGTCCCGTCCAGGGCGAGCCTGGCTGGGTGGCCCCTGACTCAGCCATCGCTTCCCTGGTGAAGGCTCTGAGCAAGGAGGACGGACTGAGTTCAGAACACGCCTGCCCTCCCACTGCGTGTCAGCCCTCGGGGGTCATCCACGGGTGGACGGTGCTGGGTGGCTGCGGAGAGGACACAGGAGGGGCCACAGAGAATCAGGCTGGCACCAGCACTCTAGCCCCTAGTGCAGGCTCCATCCAGGCCCAGGCTGGGGGCTCCCGTGGAAGGAGGTGGCCGGGCGGGCCTCCCTGGACGCAGGGACAGGCTCTTTTGGTTTGAGGACTGGTCCTTCAGGGTGTGGGGTGTGTGACACTGCAGATGGAGGGAGGTCCCAGTGCTTCTTCTGAAAAGCTGCCCCCCACCCCCTCCCCGGCTGATGGCTAGGAGCTCAGGGGACAGACCCCACCTGGCCACGGACAGACGACAGGAGGGCAAAGCTGGCTCTGCACGGCCGGGGCCCATGCGTTGCTCAGAAGGAGCCCCAACACTTTGCCAGCACAAACAGGGCCCCTTCCCATGCATACCCACCTGGCCGGGGAAAGGGGGTGGCAGTGGGCACTCACTCAGCCTCACACGCTCCACAGGCTGCCCCAGTGAGCACAGGCCTACACGGCCTGCCACTGTCCTTCTGCCTCCTCAAGACCCAGCTCCCAGGGGAGGGCCTCCCTCCCTCACAGGTCCTTCTAGCAGAACAGGACGGTACGAGACCTTGGGGACAGCCAGGTGAATTCAGGTGGAAGGAAGGGGCGGAGGTCGAACACAGTCTGGAGGACCCAGCCGACAGCCTCCTCAGGTGGCTGACAGGGAGACCCCTTATCGGTAGAGCTGTGTGATGTCAGAGCAGGACAGACCTAGGTGGCAGGGCCCCCTGTCAGTCACATCCACACAGAGGAGGCTCTGTGCAGCCACTCTCCCCCTGCACCTGTAGGTCTAGCAAGCCCCACCCTGCCTTCCCTCTCCAGCATTAACCCCTCCCCCAGAGTGCCTCCTCCTGCAGGCAGGCCTCCGCACTACCCCTGCGTCCTGCCCTGAGCCCCACCCCTGGGGGCCCTGCTCCCTGCTCCCTGCTCCCACCCATCCCACAGTCTCACCCCGGCCTCCAGCAGGGGAGCCGCCCTGGGCCCACACCCTGGAGGACTTCAGCGTCCGCACACTTTATGACAAGCTGGAGGACCAGAGCCTGCACGTGGCGGCCCAGCTGGGCAAGCACAGGAGTGAGGTGCTGGCCTTCTACCAGGGCGCCAGCCAGCAGCTCCGGGAGCTCAAGGTGAGATGACCCAGCTGCCCTCAGGGACAGCCACACCCCCTCTGGAAACCCTCTGATCTAAGAAGGACGCTGGCAACTGAGAGAGTGATGCAGCCTGGCTCTTCCAGGACCTTCTGCAGGCCCTCGACTCACCTGCAATGGGGGCCAAAGCCGCGGCCTGGACAGACACCGGGCAGCATGAGGAACCGCGGGGTGGCCACAGAGCAGCTTCTTCCAGGGGGCGCTGGCAGCGTCCTCCAGGTGAGAGGCAGGTGCAGGGTGGGTGGCTGGGCCGGCAGGTGGGAAGTGGGCATGGGCAGAGCACCTGGCCGTGCGTCTCTCGTCTACTGTCACGTCGCCTGGTGCTTGGCACCCACTGCGGTAACCGGACAGCACCAGCCTTGGTCACAGATGGGCCGGGGCCCAGGCAGGGACAGGGTCGGCCGGGGGAGGCACCCAGGTAACATGTGGCAGATGGGTCTCCCCTCCCTCTCTGGCTGGCCTTGTGTGGGATGTGACGGGGACCAGGGCCCCAAGGCTCACACCTATCTCCCTGCTGTACACCCTGAGTTTCATTTTTCTGAAGGCTTCTCTACAAACGACCCAGGGGTCCGGCACCGTCTATAAACGGGAAGCGGACGTCCACATGGGAGTGACTGCCGAGAGGAAGGAGACTTGGAAGTGGGCTCTGGGATGAGAGGCAAAAACATAACCAAAGGCGAAAGGCACAGGCACCACACAGGCCTCGGAAATGGCGGAGGGTGCCAGGCGTCGGGCCGGGCGTCGTGGGTCGGGTGAGACCAACGTGTCTGAGGGTGTCGTCTGTGCCCTCCCCCCAGGCGGCTCCCCCCGCGTCTCTCCCCTGGGCTGCCAGCCGGAGCTTGACACAGTGATCACGGCCCTGGCATCCGCCCTTTCTCGTGCATGTGGGCCCCCAGCTGGGACCAGCAGAAAGGTGTGTGGTCCCTGGCCGCAGCCCAGCTGTGTGTGCAGGGCAGCTCTGCCGACAGCCCGGCCCCTGGGGACTCACCAGATGCGCATGCGTGCGTGCACGCACAGGCACACGCACACCCGTGCACACACAGGCACTCATGCACACACGTGCACATTTGTGCTCGCACACACTGGCACGTGCACACACAGGTACATACATCACACACTCATACACACACCTGGGCCTCACGCTCTGCAGGAGGCCAAGCGGTCTGTCAAAGGAACAGCAGACACAGAGGACCTCTGTTCAGGAACCCCACCTGGCACACCCCAATGCAACAGTGGCACGTGTCCCCGAGGGTCCCGGGGGCCTTAAAAGGGAGCCACAACCCACATCGGGTTTTAGCTGTCCCTAGCTGGTGCCCCGAGGGCACCAGGCAGTCAGGGGCCAGGCCCCGCGGACACAGGGACTCCGGACCCAGACCAGCACCTGTACCCAGGTGGGAGGGCAGCACAGCCCCGCCCACCACTGTGCTTTGCAGGGCCGGAACTGGACGAAAGGTACAGGAATACCTGTTTTCCCAAGGTCACTGGTCGGCTTGCCAAACAGCCTCTCTCTGCCTGTCAACAAGACCTTCAACTGGCTGGTGACCTGCTCCTGGAGCCGCTAGCCCTGCACTTGGACCAAGAGCACAGAAGTGACAGGTGGGGACACCCCCAGATGAGGAGCACGGAAGTGCAAGTTGGGGACAAGTGTCACCCTGAGGCTTGAACACAGCGGCTGTGTTCTTAGGGTGTGGCCCTTCGTTCCCTGGCACTGAGAACCTTATTCTTCATCTCCAGCACCTCATTTAAAGCCTCACCCCACTCAGATCTCACTGCACGCGTCCAGGGCTCCTGCCCGCAGCCACCTCCCACTGTCACGGCCATTCTGGTTTGCCAAGAGTGTCCCCGATTTGAGTGACTCATCAGAACTCGCATCATTGATTGGGGGCTGTTCCCACCCATGGGCACAAGGCCACATCCACTCCGGCTGAACCCAGACTTCATTTTCCACCCCACCCACCTCTTCCTAATTCCCCCCTCCTCTGAGGCCTACCTGTTTGCTTAGGTCAACTTGACCTCCATCTGTGGGTCTCGTGCTGGTCCCAGCCTGGCAGTAACGGGGGCTGTGGCTGGACCAGCCCTATGGCTCTTATTCCAATTGCAAAACACCCTCAGGAAACTTTGAAAAGATACAGGTTTGTTACTTTCAGGGCCTGGAACTGACACAACATATCAGAGGCCACACACGGTGAGGTCACAGACAGCCGTCCCTCCTAGAAACATCTCTCCTACTGAGTCTCTTTTTAAGGTGCCGAGAAAGGTACCCACACAATTTGAGTGGCCTGCTGAGGTGCCAGGCCTGGCGGGTCAGGGACTCTTGAAAGAAGGGTCACACAGGGAAGGGCAGGTTTGGAATGCAGATGGCCGCCTGTCGACTGCACCGAGCATTGTAAATCTTGAACAAACACATTCCAGATAGGGTCAGAAGGGACACGCAATCACAATGCAAAGCTCCAGGGGTCTAAAGAAGGCTGTGAGGCCCAGAGAGGTTTGGTGGCATGGTGTCACCATAAGGGCAGGGAGTGGAGCAGCACAGGTGTTGGGAAGGGTGTTCCCGGAGGGGATAGTGCTGACAGAGACACGAGGCGAGCGAGCTTGGGTACAGCTCAGGAGCAGAGGCCAGTCCAGAGTCCCCACGGCTCCTGGAGTCGGTCCAGCCCTTTTGTCTCAAGCTGCAGAGACTGAGGTCTGGAGCTGAGATACCACAGGGAACCCGAAAACGCAGCCACGTGCCGACCAGGGTCCCAGCAGGAAGCAGACCGAAATGTGAGGAGGGTGTGATAAGGGATGCATGTGAAGGTGTGGCAGTATCTGTGCTCACATGTTTAGCCCGGTTCCCTGGGCCACCTTTTCCGTCCCCCGGGCCTGGAGGGCAGAGGGCAGGCACTGGGCCACAGGATGAGGCAGACCCCGCCGGTGCCACCTGCTGCAGGGATGCAGCCAGCCTGAAGAGGGAAAGAAGAAACCCCTCTCCCCACTCATCTGGGGCAGGGCTGGGTGGGCTAGACTGACAAAGTCCACAGGCCAAGAGAAAAACCAGTGAACCCCAGCTGGTGATGAGGAGCTCAGAGCGGGTTAGGACAGGCACGGGGGCATCTTCACAAGAGGACAACACTCAGGTGACAGACAAAGAAAAGGACTCTGTGTCTAGGGGTGTCAAGGAAAAACAATCTGCAAACAGAGGATGAGGAAGCGTTTTAGCAAGGTTTCTATGTCAATTCCTCTGACGGTGCCTCTGGGTCAATGAGGATTTAGAGTCACCTCAGGTGATTTACCTTTCATCCTTCCTGGTGGGGTGCGGGGAGGAAGGGCACCTTGAAATGTTGTTGTCCTGCTTTTAGGCAAACAGGGGAGGGGCAGAGACCTGTTCTTGGGTCTGCTCCCCACTGCCTTCAGCTCAATGCAATCGCCACATTTCGGGGTGGCAGAGAAGGCCAGTGGGGGTTAGACCAGCTTCGGGGACCACAAGGGCTGTGAGCATCTTGTGCCATTAGTATCTCATCCTCTCCAATCTCAGGCACTTTGGGGAGGAGGTAAAGGTTGCCTCTGTTCTTTTCATTCTGTTTGGGGGGCTGAGATGTGCTTCTGGGCAGTGGAGGCCTGAAACGGTCATCACACTTATTCCCAGCCCCCAGCAGGACCAGGGACCAGGACAGCCCACCCAGGGAGATGCCAAAGGAGGAGCCAGGAGCCCAGGCTCTGGACATGGTCACACGCACAGAGGCTTTCCTGAGCTGCAGGTAGGAGCCTGCCGAGGCTCAGGCATCGTCACAGCAGGAGGCTGGTTGGGCCACCGGTTCCCACTGCAGCCTCTGAGGGCGCTGTGCTGTCTAAGCTGTCCCTTCTCTCAGCCCTGCTGGTCACCTACACACCATATATATATATACGACTCCAGGGGACAGAAATCAAACACGGGATTGGAGAAAAAGTGATTGGGAGTGAGGTTTTGTGGAGAAAGGGATCAGAGTTGGGGATCCCTGGTGTGGTCACATGTCCATTCAATCAAGTGGCCCTTCCGTCCTCTCTCATAGCTGCCCAGGTGGATCAGAGCCTGTGAATGTTTAAAAGATACTGCAAAACAATAGAAAGTGACAGACTTGATGACATAATGACATAAAACAGGATTCTCTAGGTCAGAAAGTTACCACTAATAGATACTTTTGCTCCATCACTAAAAAAAAAAACACACACACACACACAAAAAACAAAAAAACGCATAACTTGCCCTAAGGCGGTCAGGGTGATGGATGCCGCAGGTCTGTCTGGGAGATGGTAGGTGATGGGCGCCAGGGGTCTGGTCTGGCCGGTCGGAGGTCTGGGTAAGTGACTGGGTGAGCAAGGCCTTCAGGCGGCTGTCACAGGGTTGTCTGGATGTCGGACACACAGCCAGGCGTTGACACAGGGTGGGAAGGTTCACAAGTTGAAGTTCCAGGTGGGTTAAAGCTAGAACAGAACCACATCCTCAGCCTTGACTTTCTCGGTTTTTGCAATTCGTCACCTTGACCCTCACGACTCCATTTTATGTCCTCATGCTCTTCCTGAGAGACTCCCGTGAAGCAGGAAAGGGGCTGAGTGTTGGGGAGCAGGGCGCTACCAGGAAATTTCTTGCCAGGGCCTACAGACGCACGGACGCACGGATGCATATGCCAGCTGGGTCGGTCTGCAACCCGGCAAGGCCCCTGCTGTTCTCTCGACATTATTTTCCTTTCCAGATTTCTCTTTCTCACCGTAACGTTCCTGGTCTTGCCTGTGGATTCTGGTCCTTCCTTTGTCTTCTTCCTGCTGTCAACACGTGTATGCAGCGGCCCAGCTCAGACGTCACCACTGCACCTCGCCTCCCGCATGCATTTTCCCTGGGCCTGCTGCACCCCATGACGCCGAGCCTCCTTCTGTGGTTTGTGCTTTCGTGTCCGGGTCACGCTCGCTGGGGTCATGCCCTGTGCAGGCCACCCTGTGAGTCAGCTGGCCTTCTCTGCCCACCCACGACACAGTGTGTTGGTTTCCATGACTCTCATCTCCTAGAGTCTGGCCTCCTGCCGCCCAGCCTCACGGTTCCAACTTCTTCCATCCGTTCTGTCCCAAACTCAGCCCCGAGCAAGAAGCCTGCACAGCTACCGGGCCACAGCACAGATTTTTCATTCCGGTGACAGGAAGGGGCAGCTACTTGCTATCAGCCCTGGACCACTGCCCCCACCCCGCCCCAGTAGATGACGGGCCTGTGGCCCCAACGCCTGCTCGAGATGGGAGTTAAGCCCCATGTGCTACCCTCACTCACCTCTTCACTTCTGATTTTGGCAGAGTCCCCATGCAAACGTAGCTCTGCCTCTGCGTTGGTATTTTACTTTGGGATTTGTATGGGGCAGAGGTGGTTTTCCATGACAGACGAGTTCACCACACAGTCGGACATTACGTGGCCTCATGGGACAATAGTCTCAGCATCCATGACGCCCTGACAACTCCAGGGCCCTCTACTTTTGACTTCATGACGCTTAGCTGACAACCTTCATCTTCAGGGTCCCCTCATGGTCACGAGACGGCTGCTAGAAAGGGGGGAAGGTCAAAGGGCATGGGCCAACTAAGTCAGCTCTCTTTTCAAAGAAGTTTCCAGAATCCATCCCGTGAACAACTTTATTTGACATCTCCTTGTCCAAGGCTTAGTCTCATGATCACCTCTAGCTACAAAAGAATCTGAGGAGAGCGGTTTTCCTCTGGACACACTAACACCCCGACGAATTGAGGGTTCTCCTACAAAGAACACCTTGGCCATAGTGGCCAAGACCAGTACACAAGGCTCTTCATGGCCTGGAGTCCCCAGTCCTCAATCACCCTCACTGTCCTACCAAACTCCATACTGTCACCATGACTGCTCCGCACAGCAACCCAACCCTCCCATAGGTGACATGTCACTTATACTTTCTTGTTCCATGTCTGCCGTTCTTGATAGACTGGAAACCCCATGAAAATTTACAAATGGGTCCCAGAACTGACCATTGACTTGACACATGAGTGGATGGATGGATGGATGGATGGATGATGGATGATGGATGGATGGACGGATGGATGGATGGATAGATGATGGATGGATAGATGGGTGGGTGGATGGATGTATAGATAGAAGGATGTGTGGGTGGATGGGTGGGTGGATGGGTGGGTGGATGGGTGGGTGGATGGATGTATAGGTGGAAGGATGGGTGGGTGGATGGGTGGGTGGATGGGTGGGTGGATGGGTGGGTGGATGGACTGACATCTGAACAAACGTCCCCTTTGCTCTCCTGTATAGCTGTGATCTCACACATGCTGTTCCTTTCACTGAACTTGCCTTTCAATCATTGTCCATCAGCTCATTTCTACTCATCTATTAGGATTCAGCCAGGACATCCCCTCTTCCAGAAAGTTCTCCCTGACCACACCTGCCCATATTAGGTGTCATGCATGTTGCTCCTGCCGCCTCCATAGCGGTCCTCACTGTGCAGGATGCAGGTCTGGGGTCCCTCGTCCTCGGCTCTGAGCTCTCTGCCACGAACCTGACTTCAGCTTTTATCCAGGGCTGACGTCACAGCCCGTCACGGAGCAGGAGCTCTGTGGATTTTTAATGAAGTCGGAATGAAAGAGAAAGTAATGAAGGCCACATATCCCTTGTTTCTAGAGGAAGATTTCGCAGGTGGAAGACACGTTGGATGAGCTGAATGCGGAGTTTTTCCAGCTCAGCACTCAGGCCCTGCAGCTCCGGAGAGAAGAGGCTGGGCCAGGCCAGCCGCCCGCCACCGGGGCTGGCACATTCGCGGTAAGCCCTGCGGCCCGCCCCGTCTGCTCTCGAGCAGGTCTCACGGTGTGGCCTGTGGGGCCACAGTCCCTTCCACAGAAAGGAGTTGGGGGCAGAACTGCTAGTTCTGACCAGAGAGCCCATAAGCCAGAGTCCGGTTTTGCTTGTTGCATCTGGCAGATGGGTCTGGAGACAGGGAAGCCCGCTCGGTCAGCCTGAGCTTGCCAGTGTCCGAACAAGCTGGTGGCCCAGGAAGATGGAGCAAGGGCATGAAACAGGAGCAATAGAAACAGTCAATCTGGACGCAGCTTGACAGGCGAACAGCGCCCATCCGGGTCATGCCTCATCCTTACTTGGATCTCTGGTGGTGACGACTTAGGCAAGCTCAGAGGGGTTGAAAACGAGAGAGAGGTGTGATCATTCCGTCGTGTCTGTGCTGAGCTCCGTAAAACTCTATTACCATGGCAGGGCCTCAGTGTGCGGTTCAGTTTCTTAAATAGTGTGTTATGGTACCACTCCTCTTGGCTTGAGTTCTGTTGCCCCAACCCCCAATCTCTGCCCCCTGAGCCCAGGGCCCCTCATGTCTGCCCCACTGAGCTGGGTGACGCTCTGGGTGACAGCGGGGTGTGGACAGGCTTCCCAGAGCCCGCATCTGTGTGGGAGTGCCTCTTCATAACCCGGGGGGGTGGGGGCTGCCTGGCTCAGCGATGCTGGGAGTGGGGACCCAGGCTGGGCCGGCAGTAGGGAGCACTGCTCCCCAAATTCAGAGAGCCCCCCCAAGAACATGGCATGTGCCTGAGTCTTGATGTTGGGTGAGCTGAAGAATTGGTTCTTCTTGGTCAAACTGACCTCACTCTTAAGACAAAAATGACAAGAAAGACACCTGTGCCCACCAATGACTGTGGGAAAATTTATCTCGTGTGCCCGGGAGACACTGAGTCACAGCCATAGGAGCCCTTCCCAGTGTGGTCACAGACTCTGTGCGTGTCTCCCCAGGCCCACAGTGTCCCTGAAGCCCTGGACCCCGGCCCCCGAGTCTGGTCCTCCCCATGAAACCCATGTGCAGGTCCTGGCTCCCATGTCCCAGCCTCCATGTAGCCTCACCACATCCAACATTCACTCTCAGGGCCTCAGCAGACTCCTTGCAAAGCCGTCACTGAGCCGCAGAGCTCCATGGGGACCGTCCCACCGTCCTGCTGTGGGGGTGCAGGTGCGAGAACCTGTCGTCTCCGTGCCAAGGGGCTCAGATGAGAGCAATCTGGAGATGATGAAGTAGCAGGCGCACTTCATGTTTGAAGAGACATTACGAAAACATCCCCGCTATTAGGGAAGGAAAAGCAGGACGAGCCGAGGGGCCCTGAGCTGCAGCAAGACTTAGGGATTCAGTAATCGCTCCAATCATTAAACACAATGGTTGTGAGTGGTGCAATGAGCTGTTCTTGTATGCTAACGTGGCAATGTAAACTCAGGGGATGCTACATCTTTATTAGTGAGCCATGAGGTCAGTCTCTGGAGGTGATTTGCAGGCACCTTCCCCAATGCCGGGTGGGTGTTGTTGCTTAGAGACTATCAGCGATGTCAGTTGTGAAAGGGTCCCTCCGGGGGGGGGGGGCCCGGGGCAGGGTGAGCACAGAGCTCTCCAGGGTCACCTCCCCTCTCCCCATCCGTGTCCTTGTCAGGTGGCTCCCAGCATCGTCCCTGGTATGTGGCCGGAAGACAGACAGGTCCTAGAAGACGGGGGCGGCCCATGCGGAGGACATCTGGGATCCTGGGCCCTGAGGAGTGACCAGGCCCTGATGCTGGAGATGAGGCGGGCCCACCTGGCGCAGAGGATCGAGGGCCTGGAGTGGGAGCTGTCCCTGCTCCTCCAGGTAGCAGGTGGCAGCCCACGGGCCCAGGGAGACGCCGTGTCACACAGGATGCTGCCATGGCCACCCGTGGGAAGGCCTTGTCCACAAGTGGCATGGCCAGGTGAGCCCGCTCAGCCCTGGCAGGAGGGAGAGGCTTCCTGGGCTGGGGGCATGAGCTCGGTCTGAGGGCACGCTCCTGCCAGGGGCCACCAGACTCCTTTCAGAGCCTGGAGCTCAGTTCGTGCCGATTCCTGTCTGTGGTCCTTTGAGGTGAAAATAAAGTCACACAGGTTGAGAAAGTCAATACGGCTTCCCATCTCAAGTCCGGTCCTCCGTCCTCTCGATGGGCTGGCCAGTGGGCACTGTGCCGGGTCACGTGCTCCCAAAAGCTTCACTTGGGGTGCCTGGCTTCAGGGGTGAGAGGGGCTTGGGGTCAGGGCCAGGGCAACCTGTGCAGCCTGGTGTGGAGCTTCCATCACTGCCGAGTCCTCGTGGCGAGCCCAGGTGGGCCAGGCCCCCTTCCTGCTCCAGAGGCCTCCTGGAGGACAGAGGGGCCGCACCGAGGGCCTCCAGCACGGGAGGATACTCCCTGCTGACCCCAACTGTCAGTCCAAGCCAAACTCTCTTCACCCTCTGAGACCCGGCCCAGAGGCCACTGGGCTCAGGAGCCTCTTCCCAACCCCTCCCAGCCTGTCCCTCCTTTGAACCCTTGTGACACCTTGTCTCTGCCATCTGTCTGACTCATCCTGTTGGTGTGCTGTGTTTTATCCTCCTTTCTAGTCTGTGAGATCCTTAGAGACAGAATCTCTCTCTCCTTCCGCCATCCCCTTATCCCTCCCCTCCCCCTCTCCCTTCCCCTCTCCTTCTCCCTCTCCCACACACACACACACACACACACACACACACACACACACACCTCAGCACACAGCTCTGCCAGGTAACCCAGAAATGCTTCGCAAACGTAACTAAGGCTTAGGGTACAGACGCTGACCCTGAGGCCACACGGTCACACCAGGGCCACTCCAGCATACGGGAAAGTGCACAGAAAACAGCATGGGCCGACGTGCCAGCTTCGTGGACAAACTGGGACAGAGGAGGGCACTCATGGGCCAGGAAGATGGGGCAGGGGCTGGAGGCCCGGGACAGACCTCAGGAGGGGCTGAGACCCCACCCAAGCCTGGCAGGTGTGAGACCAGAAGACTGGAAAGGGGTGGGGCAGGGCAGAGTCGGTTTGGGGCAGACGGGTGGAGAGATGTCTCAAAGGCCTCAGCTTCCGGTGCGGGGACTCACCCGCCTACACCCAGCTAGTGCCCACAGCCAGGCCAGGACCCGCGTCCACCTCTTCTGACACCGTTGTGCAGCTGAGGCGCATGGCCCTGGCCACAGCCATGGGAAGCCAGCCCTGGACACAGGCATCCTGTCAGCTTGGTCAAGGCGTGCGGGGCCTCCATGGAGCTGGGCTCCAGGCCGTGGGAGGGTCCTGAGCAGGGGTCACATGGCCTGGGAGGCAGCCTCCCCTGCTGGCTGGGGGAGTCCGTTGTGTGGCCACCCTGTGGTGCCTCCCACACCTGTCACTGGAGCTGCCACTGCCATCCGGTGGGTCTCCAAGATCTAGCCTGAGATCCTGCAGTCTTAGGTCCGGGCCACTGAGGAAGGGACAAGCTGCCGCAGAGGCCACAGTCCCCGAATAGGTCCTCAGTGGGGCGTGGAGCGAGAGGAGGTGAATGTTCTTCACTCTTCTCTACATAGGGAGAGACCGTAAGCCCCTGGGCAGGGTCGCAAGAAGGGTCACTCCCCACTGCAAGCCAAAAAAAAAAAAAAAAACGGTGACGCTCTCTTCCCACTGACCGGGCCTCGGGACACTGTTTCGTTCTCCACCTGCTTCCCAGTGGCCTCCAGGTGGCTCTGCCCTGGTCGAAGGGTCAGCTAGCTGGGGAAGAAGGCATGTCCGCCCAGACCTGAGCCCAGGGACACCTGTGGTGGGCCCTCAACCACCGTCAGAGCAGCCAGGTGGTTAGTGAACTCAGAGACCACCCTTCATTCACAGAGGAGACCAAGGAGGGGAGTGGCTGTCTCCGTCCTTTGCCACGCTGGGGCTCCCACCCCGGAGAAGGGCGACCTGCTGTGTGTGTGGTGGGGAGGGGGCGCTCAGTACCTCACAGACTCCTGGGCAGGGAGCTTGCCAGGGTCTTGTTATAAGGCAGCTTCTGCCCCGGAGGCTGGGCTGTTGGCTGTGGATCTCGCCTTGGGTCCCAGGTCACGGCCTGGTAGGGAACGCAGGTGTCATTTTAAGGTCATTCGCCAGTGTTGGGAGGGCCAGGAGGTCACGGATGTCATTTGTTCCTGGGTGTGAGCTGCCACCGGACACCAAACCCAGCACGGGCTGTGCGTGTGGGCCTGGCACAGGACAGCCTGGCATGGCCCGTGTTCTGGATCCCACACGGCACTCAGCAGCTGCCCAAGTTGTCCTTGTCCCCTGTCCCCCATAGCAAGTGCTTCCTAAAACAGCTCTGATCGCACGGGGGTCCTGTTGGTCAGGTGACACTGTTTCCATTCAGAGGGTGGAGAAACATGGGTGCAGCGAGGTGACAGGCTCCCGTGGAGACTCAGGTCCGTCTGAGAAAGAAGCCCACGTTCTCAACTACCACGGTGCAGTCATGTCTAGCAGACAGGCTCACTGGGACCCTGCCGGCCACTACCCATGGCTGGCGATGGGCAGTGGGCAGCTGGTCCCAACCCTCGCCCTGCGGAAACCTGGGCCCTCCCTGGGCTGGCAGCAGCATCCTGTAAAGATTCAGCTCCCCTTCCTGAGCATAACTTCTTAACTCCTTCTAAAACTGAAAACTAAGAAAATTCGTTCGAAGATGTAACAGCCAACATACAAATAAATCATCGGAAACCACCCAAGTGTTAAGTCCAGTTGCCAGGTGAATATGTTTTAATATAGACTCCAAGTTGAATCTCCTGGCTTTTCTAACTTTACAATATCCTGAAATGACTTTTGGAACATAGAGCAGTTGATCTGAATGAATCCAGAGCTTTCCCAACAATGTGCCACCAAATCACGTCTATGAGCGAGACACAGGCATGAACCTGTCGGCGAACGCCACCCTGCCTGCCTCTTCACACGTTCGTGTCCGTCTGAAGAGCCTCACTGGCAACTTTATGGTAAGTTAGTTTCACGGACTTGAACCTGTGAAATAATTTACGTGACTACAGGGTGGCCCTTTTTCCTGCTTCGCACACTGCTTCCTCGGGAGCTCACATTGGCGGTCGGGTGCCCCGCTTGGAACAAACCTCTGGGCCTGTCTGGGCAGGGGCGGGGGGCATGGCGACTCAGGTGAAGCCCTGGGCCTTGGCCACCTCTGTAAAGAATGCCTGTCATCTGCCCTGCGTGACAGCATCTGGGGAAAACACCTACCTCCGCATGTCTGTGTTTAGAGTGTTCCAGACCTAGCCCGGCCACACTACAGAGAAGGGACAGCCCTACACCCGGCAGGGCCAGGGACACCACCCTGCATGGCTTCCTTCCAATGCCATGGCCGGCACTAATTCTTAGCAGCGACGTGCCAAGCACAGTCCAGCCCGCCAGCCGGCCCCCACCCCAGGAAGGTCTGGAGATGAGGCAGAGCCATCCCCTGGCCGCCCTGGCCACCCCGTGTGCAGCTTTGCCCTGAGGGAGACGGCCTGCTACAGAGAGAGGCCAGTGTACAAAACACGCTTATCCTCCAGCCTGGGCAGTGCACAAATAAATGGCGCCTTGCGTTTCTGGCTCAGATGAGGCTGGGACAAATGACAACTCCCTGCAGGTTCCAAGGGGCCCCTCTCCCCCAGGGCAGAGCTGCAGCCCGAGAGGGCCCCCACCCCCCCTACTGGGTGAACAGCAAGGAGCAAGTGGCCTAAACTCTCAGTTTCCCCATCAGTAAAACGGCTGCCTCCCAACACCCCCTTTGCAGGCTCGCTGCTGGGATTGGAAATACGTCCAGTGAGCTTTGGCTGTGCGGCTGGCATTCTATAAAGGGCAAGTTCCTGGCATCCCGTGTTCATTTCGAGGAGGTCCTGACATCATAGAGTGAGGAGTCTCAGCCCTAATGTGAAGGAGGGAGCCCAAGCTGGCTTCAAATGCCAGGACAGGGACCCTCAGGGCAGGAGGCCGTGTGGGCAGCAGGAGCCCTCTGCTCCCTCCCTGCCACACCGAGAGCTCCAGGGGGCTCGGCTTGTCTCCAGGCTGCTTCTGGACTGAGGACAGGGTGAGTGCCAGCCTCCCACAGGGTCATGGCCTGTCTCTGTCCAAAAGTAAGGCCAGCCCAGTTAGAGGTTAGCTTTGCCTCAATTCCGCCTCATTCTGGAGGCAAGACTACTTTCTTGGGGGAGGAAATAAACATACAGCTCTCTTGGGGCCTGGGGATTTGTCCCCACCTTACAGGCAGTGGGGGAAGTGGTTCAGACCCAGCTCTACTCCTTACTAGCTGTGCGACACCGGTCACGTCGCTTAACCTCCTTGATTTCTGTTTTCCCATCTCTGAGCTGTGGACAGTAATGAAACTTACCTGGCAGACCGGAGGGAGGACCACCTGAGATGAGCAATGCTTTCAGAACAGGACTTGGCACACAGAAGGTACAACACACGTGAACTAGTGCAGTTTGACTTGGTCCATTGTGAGAATTCAACTGGATGAGCATTTTACGGAGGACCCGCCGAACACCAGGCACCCTGCTAGACTCCACAGACCACAGGCTGGCACGAGCATGGTAACCGCGACACATGGCAGATTGTGGAGACACGATTTTTTTTTAAGTGCAGGAAAGGGCTGTGGAAACGCAGGGGAGAACGAGCCTGGGAGGAAGTCAGGAGAACTTTTGTGGATGTGTGGACACTGAAGCTGAGCCTTGAAGGCGGGATTCTGCAGTTGGAGAAGGGGGAAGGAGGCGAGGTTTTCCAGGCGGAGGGGCTGGCGTGAGCCAGGAAGGGGGCCTGGAAGGGGAATGCCGGGGGAACCAGGGTTTGGAACAGGGCGGAACATGTAGAGGTGTGCTGAGCGGGGCAGGGCCTCCTCCGGGTCACTGCTTTGAGGCTGGATTTTGGTCCTTCCTGGGAGGCCTCTAGTGAGTCATCTACCCTCTGAACTTCCGACTCCACAGAAGTAGACAACTGAGTTAACACACCCACCTCGCGGGTTATTGCAAAGACTGGATGCTTCGCTGTATCTAAGAAGCTGCAGAAATTGTGAGCATTATGCAAACATTGGCAGTCGCTCTGTTGTGGGCCCTCCTGGAAGTCTGGGGTAGACATTGCAACATCCGGGAGAGGAGTGAAATGCCTAGGCTGACAGCTTGGAAGCGCTTCCCACTTCTGCTGGGCCGGCCATCGAGGCAGAGCTGGGACACACTGCGTTTGCAATCTGGATTTCCTGGCTGATTCCAAGTTCTTGAGATCAGCACACACTTACCTGGAAGATGGTGAAACCCTGGAAGATACTGGGATCAACTGCTTTGCAGACAAACGGATTTCAAGTTTGTTTGTCCTTGGCCTTGGAACATATTTATTTCAAAAAAAGAAAAAGAAAAAAAGCTTCTGGCGAAAAATATTACTCTGGAGCAGGCAGCAAAGCCTTTCTTCTCCACTGTCCTGCATATTTGATTTGATTTGCAGGGGTGGGGACAGGGACAGGCAAAGATGTACTCCAGAGCTTCGGTGGCTTCAATGAAGTCGCTTACGGATTCAGAAGTGAAACCTGTGTCTATCACATAACTCTTTCCCAGTCAACCCCTCAGCCCCCACTTGCAAGGTACTGAAACATCAGTGATTATTATAGAAAGCAATTAAGGAAATAGGATAATAGAAAAAAAGCGTAGGATTTGAAGCTGGGAGACTCAAATTGAGAGACCCGCTTCCCCCGCACACTGGCCTACCATTTTCACCTCCTACTTGCTGAGAATTTGCAGTTTCCCCTTTAGAAAAACGGGGTCAACCACTCCTGTAGCACTGAGTTAGAGATCACATACGTGAATGCACAATAAATAAAAGCCTGGTCCATGATGGATACTGAATAAAAGTGTGGCTGTTAAATAAACTTGGGCAGCAGCTGTTTTTAATTTTAAATTCACAACCAGCAAGGTTGTGTCAAGTGCTAGGCGCTCTGAGGAAACGTCGGTCCCCAGATCTGGCTGAAGGGGACGCTAATGAGGGGAAAAAATTAATCCTCCTTTAGCGGGTCCTGATCTTTTCAGTCAGAAAACGCTTCCTCTGAGCCTGCAGTGACTCGTCTCCACCGCCAGATGGCTCTCGCGTACGAGCAGGAGACGCTTCCGAATATCCTCAGCTCTTCCTTCCCGCAGCAGCAAAAGGGCCGATAACGCAATTTAATGTGCAAAACCCAGGTGCAGGACGACTGAGCAGTGAGGGGCGGGAGCCGACTCTATCAAGCCCGTTCTTTTCTGCCTAGAGAACGTGCAGCCTAACAAAGAACGCTGATCCGGGCGTTAGAAAGTAGGCAAGTGGGAGTTCCAACCTGGGAGAGCTGTCGGAGGCTCCATTCTCTGGGAGGGGGGAGTGCGGGCTGTGTTACAAAAGGTCTAAGGCAAAAGGCAAAGGAGGGCGCCCTTGGTGCAGCAGCAAGGAGTCCTCTAGATGCTAGACGGAATAGTGACGTGAAAATTACGTCGTAGGACATTAACCCTAGGCCTGAAGCAACGTCCTGTAGGCTCCCCACCGGCTGGGCCTGTTTTCTCAGACTGGCTTCTCTGTGAAGGGCCCTTGTATGTGCGGATTTTCGGTGGAGTAGAAGAAATGGGGTAAGGGTTGGGGAGAGGAGGGTGTTAGAGGTAAGAAAGGGTGAAGGGAATGGTGAGATGAGGAGAAGGTACAGGGGCCGTGGCGAGGGGGTGCAGGGAGGACAGGGGGTGGGGAGGGGACCGTCCTCACCGCCTACACTGCCAGCCCCCTGGGCGCACACAGGAAGCATGCGCAACGCCCGGCCCCTTGCAGTGGCTGGGTCCACGTGGGCACGTCTGGGCAGCAAGAGTGGGGTGCAGTGACCGCCCATGGCGCCCCTCAGCGAGGTCTCCTCACTCTCTTCCTCCTTCCCCCAGCTGGGCACTGACGCCCAGGGCGAGGCCGCACAGCAGAGCCACCCTCGGGCTGGTTCCGGGCTGTGAGGAAGTCCTCTCCCTCCCACTCAACCTCCTGCACCCCCTTCACCCACCGGCCTTCACCAGAGAAACCAGATTCCATTGTGCTAAGCCACGGAAACTGTGGGGTTTGGCAAAGACAGTGGCAAGGTTTTGAAAAATCTGTTGAATTGAGGCGAATCTAACTGAAGTCTCTATGCTTAGGAGTTTTACGGGTTCTTGGGCCTACCTGGCGAAGTTGCTCTTCCTGGAAACCCCTTAGCCTGACTGTTTCAATAAAATATGACCTCGGAAGGCTCCAGGGTCCCAGCTGTCACCATGGGGGTCATGGTGGCTGGGTTTGACCTCCTCAAATAATTTTTTATGATTTGAAGTCTGAATTCTGAGCCTTTTTATAAGACCTCTGTCAGAGAAATATGTGAGGCAAGACTTTGAGTTGCCAATTGCACCTTAAAGTGTTTGTAGGCCGAGGGCGAAGTCCTCTTGGATGCTCCTCTTCCCAGCGTTCTTCCATGAATTCTAACCCTGGATGAAGCATGAACGGCAGCGATCGAGCAAGACATTCCCACACAGCAGAAAGATCCCTGGGAAGTTATAGAAAGAGGCAGAAAAATATCTTTTTTTTTTTTTTTTTTTACCTCTTTCCACAGAAAGAATTAAGGTTTCATGGCCCTGGAGGTCCCCAAAATGGTCCAGATCAATGAGGAGTCAGAACACCAGCTCCAGCCCTTGACAGAGAAAACCATCCATGCTCATTTTTTTATAAGCCAACCTTCCTAACCGGCCTTCTTCTCTCCAGCTCTTTACCCCAAAATCGACACCGTGGGGCATTCTTGTGGGGTCCCATCCAGAGTAAATGGTTCTTGCTTGGGGTCTCTGGCAGAAAGGGAACAGGAAGAAGAAAGCATTGTAGACAGAGATGAGCAGAAGGACTACATGTCATATAAATGGGGAAGGGTTTATAAGTACCAGGAATCAACAGGAAGGAAGTTAGTATTCGGCCTAATGAAAATCAGGAACTGTGGCCATTGGCACCCAGCACAACTCTGGTGCTCTAAATGCTAGTTCCCTGCATCCCTTCTCTATCCTGAGACTTTTAGGTGAGGGTTTGTGAGGCGAAGAGACACAGGAGATGGTTGGGCAGAAACGTGCGTTCTCCTAAAACGTGGGTGGGGAGACTCCACAAGGCCTTAGCAGTCACCTAATTACAGCCTTCTTTTCCAGATGGAGAAGCCAGGCAGCAAGGATCTGTCAGTCGGAGGAGGAGGGGAGCCTGGAGCACTGCTGGCCTTCTGGTCGAACCCTCCGGGGACAACAAGGAAGGGGACACAGTGAAGGGCAGTGGGGGTGGGGTGGGCACATGAGACATGGGACAAAGCCACCTTTGGAGCCAAGTCCTCCTACACTCCCATGTCTCTTCCTCCTTGGGCAAATCCCTGCATTTCCTTGACCTTGTCAAAGTAGGCACACGAACACGGGTGGCGCTGAGGAGTCGGGCCAAGGAGTGGGATCGCGGAGCCCCTGGCACACCCCGGGCACAGTGAAAAGGTATGGGTGGGCACAGATGTTGCGAGTGACCAGTTGACACTGCGGAGTCTTTGTGGGGCGCCCGGGCAGCGTCCAGGTGAGCTTACCCCGGCTTTAGGCAGATGCTCCGGTTCCGTCTGCTGCTCAAGCGAAACCCTTAAGCCTTCAGAGAAGGAAGAATTGTGCTGTCCCTAGTAACTCTCCTGTATTTTCCCTCCCATTGAAGTAGAAATGTCAAGTTCAAGATGCTTATGCAAAGTAGGGAGAGAATCACATCAGTCTTTCAAGGGCTCCACGCCCTTCGCCAGCTCCACAGGCAGAAACAAGCCCTTTCCTTTGTCAGCCAAGAGTGACTCAACTTCCCCCTGGGCTCTCCACCCACCTTGGGGCCCTTGCGCAGGGCCTGTTGTGAGTTCTGGGCTCTGTGGGGAGATAAGAAAGGCCGAGAGAAGTCCCTTCTCTCTCTCTCTCTCTCTCTCTCTCTCTCTCTCTCTCTCTCTCTCTCTCTCTCACACACACACACACACACACACACACACACACACACGCGCAGACGCAGCACAACTCCTATAGCTGAAATGGGAGCATTCTGACTTCCCGTGGCCACCCATGGAGCATCTGTTGCCTGCCTGCTCTCCGGGTATCTTCTCATTTCTCTGCCCGGTTTCATCATTCACTCTGCACAGTCCCACGGTCCCCGTGCGGGCTGTGTGGTGAGCACCGAGTACCCGTGAGGTCACGCTGGCCCTGCTCAAGGTCCTTGTGCTCAGAGCAGGACTTGGCGGGGAGCTGAGGCCCCTACGTGCCCCTCCAGGCCTGGCCACACTCGTCCTGCACCATCACCCCCTAAGTCAGGTGTGCATATGCCCATTTCACAACAACGGACGTGTCTCGGAGAGGCTGCCACCTCCTCAGACCCAGCAGCAGAGCCAGACTCGGGCCCAGGACCCGGGGCCTCCTGGTTCTCCCACACTCACCTTGGGTGACTCAGATGACACATTAAAAAAAAAAAAAAGGAGAGTCACAAAGCTGGGCTCAAAACAGGTGTTGGCGAGCTCGGAAATGGTTTTATCACCGTTCCCAGTCTCGAGGGAGGGGAGGGGACAATGGCGAGAATACTTACTGTTTATTGGTGGCAGTTATGATGCACCGGGCACCATATTTGAAGCACTTTATGTGCGGAACCTCGTTAAATCCTTGCTGTGCTCAGGGAAGGCAGGTATTGTTGTCTTGATCTTATCTCAGGGCAGACCGAAGTTTAGAAGGTAATCAGCCTGCGATCTCATGGCAGGATGGGTGATGGAGCTGGGACTGGACCCGGGTGTGGAGAATGGGGACACCTATGCTGCCAACTGTGGCAGCAGCTGAGGGGCGGCCACCCTCACACTCCTCAGAGCTGTGCTGGGCACGGATGTGCAGCGCATGTCACGTATGTCAGAGTATGTCAGCGTATGTGATGCAGACGTGGCCGGAAAACGCCGGCCACGGGCCGTCAGCCCTGCCACCCTGAGTCTCCCAAACAACCATGCCTACCGACAGACAGCTTACCCGATTTTCTCAGTGGTGCTGATTTAAAGGGCCTAAAATCCTGAAGATTGCTAAAATGGATCGATTTTTTAATACCAGGCTAACCTTTAAACAGGAAGAAGTGTGAGGCAGGGCGGGCGGGAAAGGGTAATTGCCTGGTGCCATAAACCAGAGGAGCCAAACGCTGGTACTGTAAGCGTCCAAGCAATGCCCTCAGAGGAGGGTGGTCCCAGGCGGGTCACACGGGAGCTCATACTGAAGGCAGGATTCGTGCCCTCCCAGGGAGGGTCACTGGAGCAGAGGACGCAGGTAATAAATCGAGTGGCAGTTACGAAAGGGAATGGAAAGGTGTGCTGAGCCCTTTAAAAACATAAAAGAATGAATCGAATTTCTAAAAAAAAGAGCAAGAGCCTATTTAACAATAGAAGGGTATTCCGGATGTGGAAGCTAGCACACAACTTGTCACACTAACAGGTGTCTCAGGAAAGAAAACGTGAAGGGCCACATTCAGAGATGCTGGCAGAGCAAGTTTTTAGATCTTCAGATTCAAACGGTTGACATCTCAAATGGTATAAATAGAAATCCAAAGTTTTTAATGGACTAGAAAGTGAAGGAAAGAGCAAGCCCTCTTTGAACTGCAACTGACTGGCTTTAAAATCGCTGTCGAGCGTGTTATGGGCCAGACGCATCTCCATTGCCATGTGCCAAAGATGAATTTCTTTTCTGTCATCCACAGCAGGGTCCCCAAACCCAAGGCCGTGGACTGGTACCAGTCTGTAGCCTGTTAGGAACTGGGCTGCCCAGCAGGAGGTGAGTGGTGGGTGAGTGAGCAAAGCTTCATTTGTATCTGCAGCCGCTCCCCAGCACCAGCATCACCGCCTCAGCTCCGCCTCAGGTCATCAGGCATTAGATTCTTATGGGAGTACCGGTCCCTGGTGCCAGAAAGGTTGGGGACCACTGAACCATAGGACATACTCTGAGAGTAGTGGAACTGGAAGGGAGTCGGGAATTTGAGTGGGGGGACAGACTAGGAAAGGGTGGCACAGTTTAATGAAAAATAAATCGTGCGTTTTGGTTAGCATTTACCAAGCTGCCGTTACTAAGAAAGTGGCTTTCTTCTGTGCCACACTCACTGTGCCCCAGGATGGTTATTTATTTATTTCTACGAGTCTGCACGCATTGCTGCTGACAGTTTTTAAGATGATTGCCCCCCGCCCCCGCCCCATTCACATTGGAGAAAGTGTCAGTTTTCATTCCTGCTTTGGTACTCTCCTAATCAAACAGTGAGATTTTTCACAGAAGGGACATGTGGGCACAAGTCTGTCCTAATGTCATCTCTCCTGTTTTGGCCAGGAACACAAGGGTGGGTCTCACGTTCAAATTTATCCCCCACTCCCCAATTTTCTTTTACCTTTCCTTCCCCCCACCCCCCTGCAAATTTTAGAACAATACTTCTGGTTAAGAAGCCGTCTGCACTGAAAAGTAATAGAGATTCCTACTTCCGTAATAAACTATTTGGAAGTTAGACTTAAATTTGCCCTAGTGATTACGTCGTGGGAATCTAGACACATCTTAGAGACATAGAGGATCTTGGATGAGCTTGCAACGCAATCACTCAACCAGTGTAGACGCTTCTTTATTCCCTTTAAAAGAGCTCTAGAATGGGTCCCTGATCAGTAATCGAGTAGCTCTTTTGACATTTTCAAATATCAAATACGTCCCCGTTTTATGACTTCCAGAATGTTCTGAAAGTCAGGAGTGCCACAAAACGAATCAAAGAAATAGTCTCCTCCCTCGAGGCTTTGCTTTCCTATGTTCTACTCCAGTATCGACTTTTGCTCGTTTAACAAAGGTAATAAGCGTCTATCTCAAAGCGCACCTAGCTTTGGGTCTGAAGTAGAAAAACGAGACTATCGATATGCAATTGTCCTTGTCCCCAGAATGGCCTGATGTAGACTTCTTTAATCACGTTTCAGTGCCTGCACACAGATGTGCTCCCATTTATATCACGAGGATTTCAGTAAGAGAAAGCATCTCTTTCTGAAATCAATTAACGAACGGATAAGACCACGTTCGTAGGCAAAGTAAAATTAACCGCTGCCATTTTGACACACGAATCTCTTGGGATGTACACACTGACCACAATGCCTCTCACGCTTCTCACATTTTACAACAGACACAGCCGTGGCTGCTACCTTGACCAGTGCCGCCTGCCTACCACACCCTATGCCGTTCATTCCTGGGAGGTGACTACGTTGGCCCCATTCTCCAGGTGACGAAATGAAGCTTGTGAAAAGGTCCCCTGGGCAGGTGGCTCAGAACCCCAACTCCACGCCGCCTCTTCACAAAGCACGGCAAACGTTGCTCCAATTTCTGTATCTCCAT
Source organism: Eidolon dupreanum (assembly GCA_028627145.1). NCBI lineage: Eukaryota > Metazoa > Chordata > Mammalia > Chiroptera > Pteropodidae > Eidolon > Eidolon dupreanum. The sequence goes on along the minus strand of CM053508.1, from coordinate 82,551,990 downwards.
CGTTCGGGGCTAGAAAGAATTTATAGAGAGCAAAATACAAGGAATCTGTAAAGTACTGGAGACTCCCACCACCAGCCCACACACACCAGAATGTGTCACTGGGGCCAGCATCCTGGGGCAGCTGTCTTGCCCTCCCGTCTACTTAGCTAGTGCCCCTTGGGCACTTCCCTCATGAGGTACACTACACCCAAGCTCCCGTGGGAGGTGTGAGCTGGTAGGGCCACAGTGGGCCGGGCTGCATGGGAGCCTGCAGGAAGAAAAGGCTGAAAATGGAAGTACTCCTTGCTGAGTTCAGCAGAAGAGCCAGGAAGCGTCGCAGCCTCTGTGGGAAAATCCATTGGCTCTTGTCTCTTCACTCAACACAGGACAATCGCACAGTTATTAAACCGACAGAAAGGCCGGGTAGCCCGGCCAGTGTGTCCACACGATTTCCTCCCCGGCAGGGAGCATCGCACAGCGATCTGGGCCAACCCAGCTGCCCAGACAGGCCGAGAGGAGGAGGTTTCTCCCCGCTGGCCGGTCCTCCTCGGGGTTTGACACTATTTTTATGAAAAGTGAGAGGAAGGCTCGCACAACGAGAGTTTTTTCTGCTGTGCATTTAAGTGAGTGGGAACTGGAGGGGGAAAACACAGTCTGTAGATAATGACTCTGGGACACTCTGCAAATGTTTCGTGGGATGGGACAGGGAGGGGATGGTGACTGTGACTCTTGTCATCTAGAGGTGAGGTGTCTATAGAGGCCTGACAGTGTGTGTGTGAGGGGGACGGGGCTCCCGACAGATGGCCCCATGGTTTGTGCCTGCACGCGGACCTGGGGTGGGTGCAGCATGCCCAAGGGTGGGTTCCAGGAGCCCTGTAAGTCTCCGCAGGTTGTTTGTCAAGGTGGATGCTCCCTGTGCCGAAGTTAGTGAGTTCTTACAAAGGCTTCTGTGAACTCTAGGGTCAGCGCTCAGAGCTTTGGACGGAATCGGTAGTAAGCACGTGCTCCGGCAGTCTCTCTGCAAACTCAAGCCTTTGGCCACCAGAGGGCTGGGGTGGGGAGAGCGGACGGCTGGGTTCCCCGGAGCTGTCTCTCAGTGGGACTCGCTGCTGACGCGGGGGTTGGTTGGTGCCCCTTCTGCCGCGTGTGTTTAATGTCAACCCCGAGTCTGAGCCCTTGGTCCCAGCAGAGAGGAGTGTGGCCCCACAGCAGCACCGTGCGCCATCCTCGCCTGGTCCCTGTGGTGTCCTCGACGGGGCATCCTGCCAGTCCCGCCACTGCTGGGCCCTGACCTCCCCTGCCTGGAGCCTTGTGCCTGAGTCCTGTCTGCCTGACCCGGACGGGGCACTGCTTGTCCCCTGCCCCGGGAAACCCACCCTGCCGTAGACAGCGAGTCCCCAGCTCCGTGGCCTGGTCCCAGTGTACGTGCCTTCTTCCTTCTGACGGTGGATGGTGGACGGTGGACAGTGGTTGGTAGACGGGCAGACTTCCTTCTACACGCTCATCCAGCCCAAACCACAGGACCGGTTTCGGAGCCCATGAGACAATCATTATGCACATTTTGCCACCCTGCCTCCCAGCGTCCCATAGGACTCTATGTCTGGATTTGTTCCGGGTCCGCCAGCTCGGTTGGGGACTGACATTCGGATGGACTCTCCCACCAGTGCTCTGACTGTGCTTGTTGGCCTGGCTTCTATGTCCTCAGAACAAAACTCAGTGTAAAGACATCTCCTTCAGAAGGTGTTCTCTGTCTTTTTGGGGAGTGAGCATCTCCTCCCAGCATCTGGCCTTCCCTTCCTTTTGAATTTTGGACTTGGCTCTCCTTCCTCTGTCCTGTGCAGTACCCCCCCCCATAAAGGCTCCTGCCCATCCCACCTGAGCACACCTCATGCCCCTGACCGACCCGGCCTCCACCTGTCCACTGCCAAGACACAAGGCCAGGCCTGCTTATTCAAGAAAACAGCATTGAGTCTACAGCCATGACACCCTGAACAAGCCCGATCCCATCTGATCTTGGAAGCTAAGCAAGGTCGGGCTTGGTTAGTACTTGGATGGGAGACCATCTAGGAAGCAGGTGCTGTAGGCATAAAAAAATAAAGTAAAAAATAAGGGATTGTAAACTGACAAGGTCCTTACAATCTGTGAGGCCAACCAAGGGTTGCCTCGCCTAAAAAAAAAAAAAATGGGTTTAAGACGCTTGGAACTGACAGTTCTGTCCCTTAAATAATTGACATACGGGTTTCCCAGGCCTGGAGAGTGACAGGTTTACTACTTCTGACAAACTCACACTGGGAGTTAATGACAGAAAATGTTACCCTCCCAGAGACATTTGTTTTTTAAAAGACTTATTATGACGTCACTGACAAATGACTCCAAAAGTTTCCACAGAGAACCCTGACTGTCAACTCCCCAACATCGCCCTGTACCTGTCTATGCTCGCTGGCCCTTCAAAACCTGCAGCGGATGCTTCCGCCAGCATCAAAATAATTAAAAACAGCCAATTTCTAAACAGTGGCAAGCAGAATCGTGTGCTTGCCTCTCTTCAACTTACCTTTAAACAACCTGATAAGCCACCTGAGTGAGTTAGCTGCACGGCCTCCTTTTCTGCTCAACCAGGGACAGCCTTAACTGAATCTGTTGGCCTGTCATTAAAAAGAAGAGCTTAATACCAAGTGAGCTGAATTGGACGTCCACGGTGCCCTCGTTGGCAACACAAATAACTAAAACTGGAACAAAACAGAGATTAGCATGGCCCCAGCCAAGGAATGAGATGCAGATCTGTGAAGTGTTCCATATTAACACACGAAAAAGTAGGAGTCCCATGTATCAAGCAAAGCTTCTCCAATTTTAAATGGGTAAAACTGAATAACCCCATTCAACACTTTGTATGACTGGGGGGTGGGGGGTCATTGTTTAAACCATGATATTGTCTACAGCTAAATTATACTTCGAGACACTAAACAAAATCGGATCCATTTCAGGGGTTGGGTTTTGATATGGTCATGGTCAAGGGGTAAATCATAATGTTTGCCCTCATATTTATAGAATAAAATCAACTCTTCCATGCTGACAGCACAGAACTCGGGAGTCTGGTCAAATATTTAATGAGAAGCCTCAACAGAGTCTAAGCCCTTTTTGAAAAGTCTGATCCTTCCCGCAGGTACTCTTATTTTGGCTAAAACTTACTTTAGGCTCCTGAATTTACAAACAAACTGTTTATTCCAGTGGCTACACTTTGGAATCCTAAACCTGCGAGTATTAGAGCCGAGAGTAGCAGCATTGCAGACACGTGGTTTATCACAGGTTTAAGGGAAGCAGAGGAACTAGTTTACTTTTGCACCCAAACTAGTAGCCAGGGAACGCTTCCCTCCTAAGAGAAAATACAAAGAAGAAAATACAAATCTTCCATAATTTTAACACTCAAAGATAATCACTGTTAAAATTTTGTTGTAGTTACTTTCAATCTGGCTTTTAGATTACGTCTCTATTTAGCTCGTTTAATAAATTGGAACTCTATCTTATATAAACTTGTAAGCTGATTTTTCCAGTGACCATTAAATATTTTTCCCCATGACAACTAAATATGTCTTCAAAACATGACCACTATAATATTGTATATCAACTATAATAAAATATTTAAAAAAAACAAAAACAAATAAGCAAACACATGATCTCCAGCAGCACTAACTGTGCAATAGTCTATTATATATATATATATATACATATATATATACACATATATATATATGTATGTGTATATATATATGTATATATATATGTATAACTTCTATCTACATAACCTCATTGACTTAATTATTGTGAAACATTTAATTTTTCAATCCTAACCATTATAAATTATAATGTAATGAATATAAATTTTTTCAAAGACATGATTTATAATGTCAACTTGTTTTCCAGAAATTTTTGCCAATACACCTCTACCAACTGTGGGAGAGATTAGGAATATCAACACACCGTCACCTGTATTGAATAATGCAAGGTTGTTGTTTTTGTTTTTGTTTTTCTGGTAGGTAGAAAGTAGCATCTCATTTTAATTTGCATAAATTTGATCGCTAATTAAATAACACGTTTCATTTGTTCACTTCCAGTTTTTATTTATTCTGTTCTCACTGTCTTTTTCTTATATTGAAGTGTTCACATTCATTGCATTGATTTAAAAGAGTCCCTAAGATAGCAATAATTATAATAGTTTCTCCTTCAATATTGTGCATATATTTTCATTTATTTGATGTTAGAAGTTTTTTAAATTTTTATAGACAAATCTATTTTGTGTGTGTGTGTGGTTTCTTCCATTGTTTATATCATCCTTTCTTATTCCAAGGTCACTAGCTTTCCTATCATTTTGATTCTTTGTTTATAATATCATTTCTTTGCCTATAATATCATTTCTCCACTAATTTGTAATATGTCCACTATCTTACATCGAGTTCTCACAAAAGCATGTATTTGATTTCAATGCCATTGATCTATTTTTTATCTCTTCTATTCTATTTGTCTATTTTGATTTAACAGTGCTGTGTTTTAAATGCTACACCTTCACGATAATTTCCTACATCCAATAGCTCAAGTCTTCCTTCTAAAAAAACTTTTTTTTCCAGAAACACTGTAGCTATTCCTGGATCTTTTACTCTTTCATGTGAATTTTGGGAACAATCTGTGACAGTCCACTAAAAATTTTGTTGGCATTTTTATTGGAATGGCATTGGATTTAGAGATGAATTTGTGTAGAATTTACATCTCTTTGATATTTTTCTCTACATTTGTGAAACCTGGTCTATTTCTTTATTTATTTAGGATTTCCATGTCTTTCAGTAATGTTTTAATATTGATTTCATAAAGTTCTTCCACATTTTTGTTCATTTTAATCTGAAGTATCTTATAATTTTGTACATGTGTGTTTTTTACTCCAATAATGGTATTAAAGATTTTCTCACACAGAAAAACTTTCAAATATCACTCTTAAAAGGGTGTCTGTTTATATCTCGGCCAGAAACATTTTTTTACGGAGTGAAAAATAGTTTTAAACGAAAGAGAGCTCTGCTTATCTTTAAATAAATGGCTATTTACTACCTTCTGTCACCATAAATACGTTTTAATTGATGGGAAGCAAAGCAAGTCCAATCCAGTTCACCTATAAGATAACCAGGGTTGGAATCCAGTTGAAGCTGGGCTGGGAAAGAAGCAGCCTCGGGTGACTGAGAGATAATCGGATCAGGTGCCAGCCCCTTCAAATACTCTCCAAGGACGAGTACGAGGACGAGGCTCTGACCCTTAAGAGAAGGCAGCACTGGGGCCATTCCCAGCCCCCTAGCCCAGACCTAGCCACTGTCATCATCAGAGAGTGTGTGTCCTTCTAGAAGGAGTGTGTGTTCACACCTGTCTGTGTGTGCTCACACATTTGTACGGTAGGGAGCATGGAGTGCTGCGGGTGTGATGTCTGCCTGCTTCACACAGGCGGCAACGCTCATCCTGGATGGCGTCCCTCGCAATGCCTTGGATATCTTTCTGGGGAATCCCCATGGGTCCAGCTCCATCTTCGTCGCTGCTGGATGGTGTGCCACAGGCTGGCAGGATTGGAACTTATTTAACTCCCTCCCCCATGATTGATAGGCATCTAGGTTGTCGTAAATGTTTCACTATAGCCTTGTGATAGCAATCTTTTGAGATAAAGTCAAAAGGTATTCTCTGGCATCTGAGGCTCTCTTCTGCCCTCCACCTGTCTCTGCAGTCCCGCCCCGCCGGATATGTCCCCTTCCCCAGATAATATACTCCAGGCAAACTCGTCTAGCACGATCTTCTGGCCTCAAAACCTTGATGCACGTCGATCTTTCCACCCGGAAGCCTCACTTTCCTTCTCCCCGTCTTTCTAAATTTGCCATTTCATATCCCCACTGTTCTGTGAAGACTTCCCTCCTCCCTGGTCTCCTGGCTTATAATAATCTCTTTTTTTTCTAAGTATCTATTACATTCCATACCATTCATTTAATATTTGTACACGCTCTTGTATTAAATGTCATGAGATTGACACGCTAGATGACTCCACCTGGAAGTTAAATACTTGAGGTCAGAGAAAATCTCTTGCCTTTTAACTGACCTCCCCGCTCTGTTTTCTTTCCTCTTCGATGGCCTCTCCCCCACATGCTTACAGATTTGACCGCGTAATTCCTTGGCTCACAGACGGATGGCTGTGGTGGTGCTGGTGGTGGTGGCGGTGGCGGTGGTGATGTCATCCTCAACAGCTCCCTCATAAGTAACGTCACCCATCTTCCTCCAATCACGTGGTAGCAACACGGAGTGTCTTAGAAGGAGATTCCTGACAGAGGAGAGAATGGTGTCACCTCAAGCGTTTTCATAAACTTGCCGAAATCGAGGGAAAGGACCAAGCTCATCACAAAATGAAATGCCCCTTTTTAAAGGGAAGGTGATCGTGCCAATTACCACGAATCAGAGAATTTGGGAATGATCGAGAGAGGTCCTCCAAGGAGTCCTCAGGGAGGGAACACCACCACACAGCTGCTCAGCTGTGTTTCACCTTTAAAGCCACATCATAGGCTCTATGTATCAGCCCGCATGGGCTTCCTTTATATTCCCAATAAAACAGAAGTGACTCCATTTCTGCTACTGCGGTAACTTGCACTTCAAACTGAAAAGGAAAAAAAAGGAATTTCTTCCCAGTCATCCTTCCTGGTTCCTTGCTCCCCAAATGAGGGTTACCCTCAAGGAACTTGACACTTCTGTGCGAATCACATATCTGGCCTTGGAGATGTAATTTCCCGGCCATATTTGAATCCACATTTACACAGCCTTTACGAGCGCACGGATGCAAATTCTATTTTGAGGATCCGATGAGCTCAGAAGGAAGGTACAAAGTTTAATTCTAAGTAAATATATCTGGGGAGCATTCTCTCCCTTTTCACACCCAGGAGTTTCATCCAGCTCAAGGTGAGCCATCCCTCTGCCCTGGGAGGGTGAATTTCCTACCTCACCTTGTTACAGACAAACATGCGTTTCCTGGGAGGGATTTTCTAAGACTTTCTAATTTACCTCCCCGTCTCCAGTGTGAATGAGTCTGCAGGTTTCCAAGAAAAGAGTTATATGCTGCCTGCAAGAGTGTCCCACGCCCTCTGCCACCCCTTCCTGCTTTCCCCGTCTTCAATGGACTGTGGACACTGATTTTTGTGTGACTACGTGATGGGCTAGGAAGTGAGTGGCCTCAGCTACAATTGTTGGTTCACCTTGCAATTGCTCCTTGTGACCTTGCATGTCAAGTTGCCTATGACCGGGCCGGTAGGGCGGGTCTGAAGGCCGTCAGCGGCCTCAGTGCAATGGCCTGGAGTCCACTGCCCACAGGTGGGGCCTCATCCCTCCTCCCAAGGGCTCTCCACCTTTCAGGCTGGGCCACCCGTGATGCCCAGGACAATCTCCCTTGCCCCAAACCAACTGACTATAGACTTTCTGCATGTCTTTTACATACCTTGCAACACCCAAGTGAGTGTGTGACTGAGTAACTGGAGATTGTAGCCTCGGCAAGGGAACACACGGGACCGACCCTTGCATGAACGTTTGTCCTTGCCCAGCCCAAGGCATGTGAGATGATGCTCCCCCATGTTCGCCACGGCATCATTTGCAAAAGCCAAGATCTGGAAGCAACCGAAGTGTCCAGCAGTGGATGAGTGGATGAAGAGGAGATGGTACGAATATGTAATGGAGCATCACTCAGCTGTAAAAAAGAATGAAATCTTACCATTTACAACAATAGGGATGGACGTTGAGGGTATTAAACTAAATGAAATACGTCAGACACAGAAAAATACCATATGCTCTCTCTCACATGTGGAATAAAAAAAAAAAAAAGAGTTCATAAATACAGAGAAGAGATTAGTGGTTGCAAGAGGCAGGGGTGGGGCATGGACGAAACACGCAAATGTGTTTTTTGGTTGTTTAAATAAGTTAAATTGTTTTTTATATGTGGCCCCCGACACATAGGAACCACATATTTTTTTTGAAAGGGGCTGGGAGGTGACAAGCATCCAGAGATTGTTAGACTTCCGCCAGTATCAGTGACCTGAGTTGGGGCAATAACTTTTTGCTTCCTGATTTTTAGAACTGGGACATTTATAGAAACTCATTACGAATGAGCTTTGGTTTCCATTTACAAAGTATTCTCAAGAGAAAGGAAATTATAAAATGTCCAAAAATAAACAAAGAAAGAATGCTTCGGGAAGTTACAGGCTTGTCACCATAGCCTGTCATCAAATCATAGGTGCTAAATATAAACAAGGATATGCAGATCCCTGAAGAGAAGTCTTCATGGTTAAAGGCCTTTATGGTACTTCAAATGATGTAAAGAAGCGCACTGGGTTTCCCAAACCTTGAGCTGTGAATAGAGCCTGTGTAGCTTCCGGGACACTGAGTTTAATTCAGAAACCGTTCGATAAGTCTTCATTCCCTTTCACAGAGTGAAGGGATCTAGGGAAGGCGAGAAGTAATCTATAGCATAGCTTAGACACAGGCTGACTTCTCCCTACGGGCAGCAAAAAGCCTGTTCACTGTGCATTCCCGGTTAACTCAGATGATCGCAGGTTCAGCCACCGTGATTAGTTCCCCGTGAATTTCATAATCGCCGTGCAATTGGCATGGACCTTACAAGAGCCCCTTTCCCCCTGGACTCCAGTTTTTTTGCTGGGATTAAATAGACTTCCACTCTCCAAGAAAAATGGAACCCACTTTCCCTTGGCTCACCCTGGCTGTGGGTGGGCGTTTCCCAGGAGTTTGCTCTTCCTCGCCAAGCTGTCCAAGCAGAAGCACACAGGTTGTCCTCGAGGATGCAAAGCTTCTCTCTTGCAGTGGGTGTTTAACGCCCAGTGGGTTGGGAGAAGTGGTCACCTGACAGTGCTGTGTGTCTCCCCAGCAGTTATAAAGATCAGGCGCATCCTCTCCAGCTTGGATTCTGGGGCTGGAAGGACAATTCAATCAAGAAATAAAAGAGCAATTATAACGAAATAATGTCTGTGCATTTCTATTCTTCCCCTAAGTAATTTCATCTGGTCCCATGGCTTTATTTTAAATACTACTTAAAAAATAATGACTCTAAAATGTATATTTAAGTACTAACTACTCTTCCGGGAAGAAATCGGAATATCCAACTGCTTGCATGTTGGATATTTACTAGAAATGTCAAGAAATTTTTTTTATCTAACAGAAGTAGCTTGGCTTCCTAGGAAAACTAAGAATCCAATCATTTCCTTACAGCCTCTCAAATTGCTCAGATCAGAGCTACCCAGACACCCCAAGGTGAGTAAAACAGCTTTCAAACAAACCACAAGGAGATCTGGTTCCAAAATAGGGCTTATGATGAAAATGGAGCTGTTGGTGATAATAGCTGATTATGATAACATCAATATCCTTTTCATTTAAACTGTCTCCTGAAAGGTCATTGATCAAACAGGTTCTCCTTGATCAAACAGGTGGCAGACGAATGACCAAAAACTGCCTTTGATGTTCGATTTTTCTCCAGGTTTGACGTTCTCTGTGTGGTTTGCTGGACCAGTGACCTTAAGGAGCTTGCCTTAGCTCAAGATTCTCCAGATGCAGATCCAATAAAATGTTTAAGTAGAGAGAGTTTTATTTTAAGGAGTTAAAATTTAGGAATTAGGGTGAAGGATTTCAAGGAATTGTGGGGGTTGGCAAGTCCAATATGT
>CM053508.1:82332633-82541789 GCA_028627145.1 Eidolon dupreanum | reverse complement strand
GATATTTGAGACATCCTAAAAATATTTCATCGTCTATCCCCGAGCTTTATCAGGCAGCCCTCCGAGGGAGGGGAGGGGCTCAATGAGGAGACACCTCAGTCCAGGTGTGATACTGCTACAGTGGGGTCGTGGCTGGACACTGGCGGCCACTGCGCCATTCGCCCCGAGACAGCCTCCAGCCGCACTGGGACCCTGCGCCCCGGGCCGCAGCCATGCTGGCGGAATGCTGATAAACACATCCTGTGCCTGGGCAGCCAGCAGCTTTATTTCGCGGCCACAGTAAGCCGAGCAGCTCCGAGACTGCTCCTTGAAGCAGCTTCCCGGTTTCCCTTCTTGCCTTTTATTTCCTCAGGTCGCTTGGGGTGCTTGGAACTGTCCCCCAGGGCTGCGGCATGACCCAGCTTGTGTGCTTTTCTGGGTGGGCCAGCACTAAGTGGGCACCCCCTCCCCTCCCCGTCTGACTGCTCCTCCCCTCCCCCTGCCCCTTTGGCTTCTGGAGTGAATCTGTGTGATTCTGACAGTGCTGACACCAGACCACGATAGACCACCTGACTTCACGCTGACCTAAGACGTCAGGTCCCAGAGAAAGGGAGCGAGCAGAGAGTGAGGACCAAGATGACGTCCCAAGGGGCCTCTGTGCCCGGCTCACGCGTCACATCCACCTGTGAGGATGAGGTCACGTGCCCGAAGCCAGACCTGTCATCTCACAAGGGACACATCAGGCTTGAAAAGTGGGGGAGATGATGCAGCCCCACGAACACCACCGGGAAAAGGCCCGGCTCTGCGTTCCGCGTTAACTCGTGTCACTGTGAGGAGTGACAGCACCCCGCTGCCATTGTCAGACGGAAGCCCATCCTCTCGGGTGGGATGCCATGTGTCTAGGACAAGCTCCCTCCCCCCACACGGTTCCTAGATCATTCCAAGTGTGTGAAAAGGGGACAGTCCTATGCATAGCTCCGACTTCGATCGTGACTCTCATTTGCCCTTTCCCCTGATTCTCCTCAAAGACACATGATGAGACAAATTGGTGACATCCGAAGGGACAGTTGCTTAGAGACTAGATGAGCTCAGGGCTTCAGGGTGCTAAAGAGCAAATGGCAGGAACGACATGCCACCTCTGTCACGATCTGACACCCGAGAACCCAGAGGTCTGGGTCAGTCTCACAGTGGGACAGCCACAAGCCCGGCAGCCTCACAGAGTCAGGGGGCCCTTGGGTGTTACTACAGAATAGCTCATCTTGACCACAATGTTGTTTCATTATGCCACCGTTGTCCTCAAGGGTCCCCAAGGCCCTGAGTAAGGCCTGGTTCCTGCACAGTCCCTCCTTGGCCACCAGACACCTGCCATGCTCCTCTCCTCCAAGAGAGGGCCTGTCCTCTCCGGCCAGCAGGCCCTTTGCTCTCCCTGAAAGGCCAACATTGTCATTCCCACCCCCTCGGGGTCTGCAGGAGCCAGAATCTTCCTCTCCCCCTGCCTCCCAGCATGACCCCCGCCTCCTCCCTACTACTGGTCCAGGTTACCCAGCCTTCAAACTCCCTTCAAGAAGCGCCCGTCACCCCACGGCATTGAGCTCCCGCCTCCCCCTTTCCCTCCTGACCCCTGGCACCTGCCCCCACCCAGTGCTGGACCAAACGTGAGCCTTGGACCTGTCGTATGTTAATGATTCAATCTCAGGGATCTAGCCATCTCCTTAGCCAGGTCGAAGGCTCTCTGAAAGGAAAGACCTGGTATGATGTCACACACACACACACACACACATGCACGCGCACACACACACACACGCAAGCACGCACACACACGCCTCCAATAACTGTGCCAGGAATAATAAGTGTCAGAGTGTCTGCTTGGGGCTCCTGGTCTTAGAAAAATGTGGGAGCTAGTGAGCAGGACAGGGTCACCTGCCTCATCAGAAGAGGCAAATTCCTGCACTGTGAACCAAGTGTATTTGTGTGAATAAAGTCCTTTGTGTCACGCGGGTCTATGTCATGTATGTTACGTACATACCTGTGTTTTAACTTTCGTGACAAAGGCGAAGATCATTCGAGAGGGGAAAAAAATCTAAGATTAAAAGACAAACATCATAAAAAATGTTAAAATAAAAATAGAAAAAGTTCAGAGTGTAGTCATTTTTTTTTCTCATCACCTATTTAGAGGGAAACGGTAATTTTCCAAAAAACTGTCTTCATCTCCCAAATGAGCCAGGGAGAGCGAAGGCTGTGAGGTGAGGCGCGAACGTCTCATCCGCTTCTGAGCTCCAGGGTGGCCGGTGCCGTGTCTGAGAGAGCCCTGTCATCTCCGCAGGTGGTCCCGTCCCCTCCCCAACCTCAGGGTCCCTTCCCCGCTAAGCAATGAGGAAACAGAGCAGGAGGGCGCTTGGCTGAAGCTTTGTTTTTGTTTTTCATCCCGACTGCAACTCCGGGAGGCCCTCGCCGGTGAGGAAACGCTGCCAAGTCATCGCCGGGCACGGCGAGTGGTCACAGGTGTGTGGGGACTGCCCGTGCGTGGGAGAGGAATCTGGGCAGAGGAAGAGGACAGGGCCGGAAGGGAAACTTCCTCTTCCCATCATCACCTGGACGCTTCCTTCTCCGGGTCTGAATCCTCACGTTCGCCCTGCCTGAGCTGGCTGTTGGGTGTCCCTTGACTGGGACTGTGCAGTAGGCACCGACAGTGACAGACACCAGGCCCCACTCAGCCCCTCCTTCTGCCTCTCCCACCTTTCACGGAGCATGCAAAGCAGTAGAGAAAAACCTAAATAACTCATTCTAAGGAGTTAGAAAGGTCTTGTCACCTTTCTCCGTCTTTCAACCCTTACAGCGTGTAGAGCCCACACCATCTAGTGTTAAATTCTTCTCTGCCTTGGGTCACTTGCTACTGTTTCTTTGTTCATTTCGCCCCTGCCCAGGGATCAAGCACAACTTGCTGCAGGTCAGAGGATGATACGAGTTTAGTGCCATTCCTCCCCGCCACCTCCTATGTCCAGTACAGCTCTTGACGACACTACATGTATGAACTGACCAAAATGAGCTAGAGACATGACAACTTGCCCCGAGTAGGTAAAGCCTGTCCATCGGAACAGCTCTGGCAGAGACTGTTGGCACGGATAGGCTTCTTTTGAAAGACAGGAAAACCCAGCTTGCAAGCAGAAGTCACCACTGGAGTATGAGGGCTGAGGAGGTGTCCCAAGCCGTCCCTGGGTTTTATGGGCAGCTCAGGAGAGGTCATTGGAATTGGGTGGAACTCACTGTCCCTTGCCCAGGGCACATGGAGATAGCTGCTGGGGCCAAAAGAGGTGTGTCTGGGTGTCTGAGGGGACGACTCCAGAGCCAGTGTGATAGACACCTGGAGGCCATCATGGGATAGCTGGCCAGCAGTCCACAGGACCAGAGGTGTGCTGGGAAGCCGGTGGTGTTCTCTTCGGCTTGGTTTGGTCCTAACCAACACTTAACACCAGCAGGAATAAGCAGCAACCTTCTCCAAGGGAACCTGTCACACCTTTTGAATGTCACTTGACCCCTCCTCTCCACACCTCCCTCCTTCCTGTCCCCCTCAAATACTGTCAGTATGAATGGGGGTTTTCTTCTGAAGCTTGGACTGGATGTGGGGGGTCCAGAGCAGCTCTCCAGGGATGCCACTTGTTCCCCCCACATCTACCCAAACATAGAGAGCAGGATCTGGAGCAGTGTCTGGAACAGGCGCCGGCCCCTGGTGCTTGCAAAGCCCGACTCCCCAACTCCCAGCCACAGCGGAAATATCAGTTTCACACAAATCTCGTGTCTCCTGCGTGTCCTCGACTTTTTTTTTTTTTACATGAGGACACGGAGAGAGGAAGGGAACGACAGGGACCTCCCCAGAAGCCCACTGCTGCCTGAGTTTGGAGGAGAATTTAAAGCCCGCGCCCCCACATACGCACACACTCTCTAAAGAACCTGCGATGCGTTTCTGTAACCAGTGTCTTTTCCTATTTCGTTCAGATTTAGTTTCGATAAGGAGTGACTCATCGCTGTCACTCGGCTGTGCTGGGGTCTGGGGCGGTTAGGCTGTAAATTCTGTTCTTTTGGAAAGAAAAGGAGAGAGGAAGGGAGGGAGGCAGGGAAGACGAAGAGTGCGTGGCTCCGGGGAGCGGGAGCGTTGGGCCCCGCTGGGGCGCGCGGGGTGCCCAGCCCCTGGCTTCAGTCCCACACCCCCAGCTGGAGACCCCAGCCGGCCCTGTCTCCCCTATCTCTCCTTTCTTCTTCCTCCCCCCACCCCCAAACCGTTTCCGACTCTAAATTCCTATCTGGATCCTGCAAAGGAATTCGACTGCTCCCCAGAGGCGCTCGGTTGTCCCCAAGTTTCCAGGGAGACGCATCTGTGCCTACGGACCGCACCCCCTTCACGGTTCACCAAGGACCCCTGCGAGCGCAGTTCCCCCAGAACGGCCACGGCCCCCCACTCAGCTCACCGCGCATCGGCGTGGGGTCCTTACCCGCAAGCCAGGCGCGCGGGGAGGAGGCCGCGGGGCGTGGGTGCCCGGGACCGGCGCGGGGGCGGGGCGCGCCGCATTTAAGGCGCCGGCGCCTCCCGGCTGCGCTCGGCCGTCCAGGTGAGCGCAGGTGGGTGCAGGCCCGCTCTGCCGCCGCCCGCCGGGACCCCGCTCCGCTGCGTCATGGGCCAGGTGCGTGCAGCCCCGCCGCCCGCCGGTGCAGGAGGCAAGGGGGTGCGCGGCGCCGGCTGCGCCCCGCGCTCCCCAGCTCCCGCTCGGCTCCCCTCCGCGTCCCTCCAGGTTCTCAGCCGGACCCCCGGGCCGGCTGGGCGAAGACCCAAAACCCGAACGCGAGGAAGGGCCCGGGGTCCCGGATCCGCCCGGATTCTGAGGGTGGCGCCAGGTTGGGGTACCCCCGATGCGCGGTGATGCGCGAGGCGCGCCCTGCCCGGGGCTGAGATCCTTAAGCTCAGTGAGCACTCCCACCCAAGAAGCGGGGGACAGTGGGCACCCCCATGTCCCACCCTCCGCACCCCAGTCTACCGTCCCTCCACGCGGAAGGGGAAGGAAAGAAAGGAGAGGAAAGACCGCTAAGGGGGCGTGCCACTGTTTGAAGACCGGGGACCCTCCCCGCCATCCTGCTCCTTCCTGTCCCCCAGGAGGGGAGGACAGCGGGGAAGGCGTCCGCGACCCGCAGGGGAGGTCAGAAAAGACCCCGGGGACTAACACTGCGCCGCTGCTTCTCCTCCAGAAAACGCCCCAGATTTACTCTGTGGAGCTCAATGGAGACAAAGACGCCCAGGAAGCAGACAAGGGGGTTGGCGAGGAGAAGTACCGGGGCCTGCAGGACAACCGCAGCAGACCCCGAAAAAAGCACCACAAAGACCAGCCGAAGACAGAGCTGGAACTGGTCAGTGGGTGGACTGGACCCTCACGCCCATGGGTGGGCTGAGCGCTTCGCTTCCTCCCCCCTCCCCGCCCCCCCCCCCACCCAAGGAGATCGCCCCTGCGCCCCTGCAACCTTACCCTTACAAAAGAAAAATTGTCTCCAGGGTTGGAAAACCCTGTGAGGGCGCTTCCTTATTTAACAAGGGAGAAGGTGTGATAGCATCTGCCCAGGATCAGGCCTCTGCAGGACTCCCACATTCTGGTTGAAGGCGGTCCCAGGTGGGATTGCAGTCCCCACAGGCCACTCTCCTCCACTGAGACAGAAATAACTGCTTTTTTTGGGGGGGGGGGCTTTCTAGCTGATAAGGGAAAAATATTGAAGTTCTGCTAGGTTCCCCTGAGGAGGTGGTTAAGATGTCGAGCCTGGAGTCCAGGAGTGATCTGTAACTAGGAGCAACTACCCAGCTTCCCTCAAGATCCCTTTTCTTTCTGTAAACAGGAAATAAGCCCTTTGCTTGGCTCCTTGAGGGTCAAAAGTGAGAAAAGAGAGTATTGTGTAATTAAAGTGCTTTATGGAAGCACCAACATCATCACGATTGAGGAAGAACTTCGCCAGAGGAGAAGCCTCTGCCCTCACCTGGAGGTTTTGCTAGATTGTCTCGGGAATTCATTGCAGACTTTAGAGTCCTGTGACTGTGTGAGCAGAGGGCAGGGAGGTGAGCGTGTGGGGGGCTGCAGAGCTGGTGGTGAAATTACTCAGGAATTTGGCAAGCTAAATGACATTGTGTTTGTAGCTTGAAATTTGGCTATGGCGAGAAATCGAGAAATGCTGCCAACCAGTTTTTGTTTTTGTTTTTGTTTCCCTCCTGGAGAGCTTGTCAAACACCTAGCGGCACGCGGCTGGGCATTTATTTGCCTGTATGATGTTCTGATAGATGTTTTAGAGCACAGCTCTGCAACCGGGCTGATCAGAACTCCAATCCTACTTTGGAATTCGGTTTCCTAGTTTGAAAAATAGGACTGAAAAGTGATGCCTACCTCTTAAGAGCTGTTAAGAGGATTAAAGGAGATATAGCTGGAGAGACGTAGAATGGCACCAGACAGTAATCAATCTTATTGCCTACGTGTCCCTGGTATTTAGGATCGAAGACATATCTCGTCTTCCTTAAAATTGCTACTTACAACACAAAGATGTATGCATTCTAACCTATGCCTATTTATTATGATGAGACTCTCCCTTCTTCGGCATCATCTTGTGAAGATGTGCAATACGGGAAAGAAGTTCCCATGGGATTAGCAGAGAGAGGAGCATCTTTTTTTCTCTCTTTTTTCCCGGCCTTCTCTCGAGAATCCTGTAATTTGTGACTGTACTTGGATGCGTTTGCATCCTGACCCCGCCCCCAGCAAATTAGAGGAGAGCTAGAGAGAGCAACCCAAATTTCTGAATAAACCCAAGCCCCAGCCAGGGTGCAGCCCCATGCTATTCCAGGACTGGCCAGCAGAGCGCGCCCCAGCCCCAGACAGCCTTCCCTGTCCACCCGGGGCTCGCCAGCAGCCAAGCAGCCCGGTGCCGGTTTTGCAGGTCCGTGGGTGGGGTGTCCTCCGTCGTTCCTATCCACCCAGGACTTGGCGTGCAATGCACAGAACTGCATCTCAGTCCTTCGCATGCCCAGCAATGTCACCTTCAATTGGTAAAGGAGTGAGCAAAACAGAATCTGATGGTGGAAAGGACCCCAAAATGTGTTTAATCATAAAGTCTAATCTTAACGTGACGGTTTTTTTGCATATATTTAAGAAAAGAGGTGGCTCTGGTCCCAGTCACAGTATAGATCTTGGTTCTGGACAGTCAGAGCTTAAAGACCCCCAAGTGCTAGATCTGGGGGAGGGTGCTCCTGGCAGACGCCCTCACGACAGTTATCCGCCCAGAATGTCGGGAGTGCCCAGGTCAATAAACGCTGCTTGAGTCTGACGGTTCCGTGGCAAAATTAGCAAATCTGGGCCACACTGGTGTTTGTTTGGCAGGTTTTCAAACTGTGGGGTTTCTGTCACTAGTGACCTACCTGAATCACAGGTGCTTGATTGGGGGAAGTTGTGCTTCTCGCTCTCCAAGACGAAGCTACCTAGCCAGAACTGCATGGGTCCCCAGGGGTCAGGACTACATGGGTCCCCAGGGGTCAGGACTGGTTGGTTGAAGTGGGCTGGTTGGCATTGCTCAGTGCACCCAGCACTTCCGCAGTCGGGTCTGAGTTAAGGGTCCAACTCGCTAGCAGCACCTGGACATCAGGTGTGCTCAGACCTGTGTGGGCTGGAGCTCAGGCTGAGGTGACACGTGTTGCTTTGTTCGTAAAAACGACACGCTAAATGGCGAGTTAAGTCTGAACTCTTCCGGGGTGGCTAGAAAGTCCCCCGAATCAGAGAAACAAGGCTCTCCTGCCGCAAGACCCTTTTTTCCCTCACTATAGTGGTCCCCTGACACTAAGGGCTGTCTCTCGGTCCCACACGTCCTGTGCCCTCTCTGTCATCGTGATGCCCAGCTTCCAGGGGCTGGTCAGGGCTTTGGGTCTGAGCCTTTCAGAATTTTCTAATTCACTCTGTTCTTCTTTTCATGGGCTCAGAATGACCACAAGCTCTGCAGTAAGGAATTGGAAAGTAAATACTGTACAAACATCGTCACGGTAAGTCATCGGTGAGCCGGCCTGGGAGGAGCAGCCCTGTGATGGGAAGGAGAAGGTGTATGGGGAAGGAGATGGTGCCTTTAGGATGTGTGACCAATAGTGGCAACGTTGAGAATGCCCGTCCCCCACATGCCTGGCGGGTGACAGAGGGCTGGCGGACCTCGGGAGCTGGCGTGTCTGAACCGAGACCCCGGTCACACTCCTTGGCCGAGCTGGATGCTGACTGCATACATTCATTTGGCCGTGACCACAGGAAGCCATGGTCTCCCCAGAGAAGGCCAGATGCTCACCTACTGTGAGGGTCAGAGGTCGTTTTAATCCTGACGTGCAGGAAGTATGAGGGCCTTATCCAAGAACGGGGAACAGCGGTGTTGAGAAGCAAGGGTCCGGGGTGATAGCTTCGGACCGCACTTGTCCACCCCCCACCACCACCACCGAGGACGACGGTGCCCTCCACTCCCCCACCACATGAGCACTGCTTCTCTCTGCAAATGCCGACTCAAGTCAGACCTCAAAAGGGTCAGCGTCTCGACGTCAGAAGGGTCGGACACATCTGTTCAAGTCAGCAAAAGTGCCCGCTGTGTGAGATGGACGGGACCAGCGGAAAGGGACGCACGGGGACCCCCCGGTCTGCAGAGCAAGCTGCTCTGCCAGGGAGGCAGACGTAGGAAAGTGTCATAATGCCCACTGTGTCCCACCGGGAGGGCACGCCAGAGGGCACGTGACATGCCGAGTGATAGCACCTGGCCGGAGGAGGCATCGTATTTGAAGCTGGGACATAGGATGATGGCTCGATGACTCAAAGTTGGCAGAGAACTCGGTTGGGGGCGGGGCAGGGGAGCAGGAAGGACAGAGTGTGTCCGGGAGCCTGTGTGGACCGGGAGGTGAGGTGGAGAGCGAGGCCAGGGAGAGGTAGTTTGGCTAAACCAGTCATTAAGGAACGAGGACCATGTGAATATATAAGGGCTCAGTTGCTAAATGGGGAAGCAGTGTGGAAAGACTGGTTTTTGACAGGTGGTTCCGGCACGAGATGACTGTAGAGAGAGGTGCACAGGTGCCCGTGCATGTCAGCGAGATACCCGCCATGTGCCGTGGGCTGGTAGCTCGCTCTGTGTTTACGTTCTAAGGGTCTGGAGGCATAGGACAATAATGCAGGATTGGAACAGGGCAGCAGCGGTAAAGTGGGAGGTGAGGGGCAGATTCACAGGAAGTTTCAGAGAAATGACCCGTAGGGTTTCACTGAGGTTTTTGAATAAATCACTAATGGCAGTTACCGCATGGCTGTGACGAGGTAGCCGGAGGTGGCGAGAGTGGGGTGCAGCTTAGAGAAGGAAGCGGCGGGGGGGGACAATAATGAGTCTGGTGTTCTGGAAGAGGAATTGCGAAGGGGGGCTGATTCTATCGAGTTGGTGGCTGCAGTTATCCAGTTATTCAACTATGTAAGCCTCTGCTGTAGAAAAGGCGGTAGAACCTGTAAAGGACACAAAAATGAACAAGGACAAAGTCCTCTCTTTGGCTCACGGCATAATTAGGGGCAGAGGCCTGTGCAAGACTTCCTCTGTAAAAACTTGGTTTATGGGGGGAAACCCTATGAATGACGGTACAGGGTTTCGGGGGGTGGAGGGGGCTTCGTGCACCCATGGATGGAGGACTTCCGGTGAGAAGCGGCTGGTCGTGTGGCCCTCGCTTAACAGGACTAGAACCGCAAGATGACCAAGGACTTAGAACTTAGTGTGAACATCTAGGAAAGTGGAAAAGCACCCGATGTGAGGATGAAGAGTCAGCCACGCGCCATTTCGAAGTTGTCGAACAGGGAGCGTCTTGGTTGTCACCACGCTGCTTTTATCCCTGGGGATTAGCTTCTGTCTTCAAACTCTTCCTCAGCCGAGGCGTTCCCACCTCTGCAAACATCTCCAAGAAGCTGAGTGGCCTTCACAGGGCACAGCGGCGCTGGGGCCTGGGGCCTGGGCAAGTCCTGGTGCTGCCCCTTACTAGCCAGCTGACCAAACTGCCATGTGCCTCAACTTCCACCTTCGTAAGATGAGGATAATAATAGTCACTTCTTCAGAGTGTTATTTTAAAGAATAACTGAGTGAACGAATATGTGGGGAATCCTGTCTGGCTGATAGCAAGCATTAAATATTTCTTTTTAAAAGGTGAGGACCAGGGGGATGAGGCGTCACCCACTTTTTCCAGGCCCTCCCCACAGCCTGCAGAAGTGTGACGTCCAACCAAAGCAGGACAGACGTCTAATTGTCTCTGTTCTGCCTTCTCAGGGCCTCTCCAGCACCCAAGCGGCGGAGCTGCTGGCCCAGCATGGCCCCAACGCCCTGTCCCCT
This sequence comes from Eidolon dupreanum, assembly GCA_028627145.1. Lineage (NCBI taxonomy): Eukaryota > Metazoa > Chordata > Mammalia > Chiroptera > Pteropodidae > Eidolon > Eidolon dupreanum. The sequence continues at coordinate 82,531,424 of CM053508.1, read as the reverse complement.
CCCAAGGAGACCCCCGAGATCGTCAAATTCCTGAAGCAGATGGTGGGGGGCTTCTCCATCCTCCTGTGGGTGGGCGCCATCCTGTGCTGGATCGCTTACGGAATTCAGTACGCCAACAACAAGTCCGCGTCCTTGGACAGCGTAAGGCACTGCAGTCGGTCCCTGCCTGGCTGTGCTCAGTGGGTGATGGGGAGGGCAGGACCACAGGCAAGGCTTCCTGTGGCGAGGCTTCCCACGAGCGAGGCCCTGGGCGGAATCAGGAGTCTTCAGTCACTAATGAGTTGCTGCATGGGTCTGGGAAAATCCATCCTTCCCCAGCTGTAAAATAGAAAGTGTATCTGAGTTTCTGATGTCTGGGAGGCAGTATAAGCTTGAACTTGAGAGAGAGAGAGAGAGAGAGAGAGAGAGAGAGAGCGAGCAAGTTCCTCAGTGAAAAAAATGTATGTCCATGTGAAGCATTTTGGGGTTCTCTCTCCTCAAAACCAGTTCTTTCCCTTTATTGTGGGAAGCGTCTGTGCCTGCTGAGAACTGAGCCCCCAAAGCATAAAATGGCATTGACCAACACTATGCTACGGGGCCACCTACCATAGCAAGATTCCCGCTGATAAGAAGTGTCCGGAACAGGCTCGTCCTGGTGACAGATTTGCCAGGGTGGGGGGTGTGAGTGAGGATACTGGCAGTGGGCACGGGGGTCTTATTGGGACAATGGAAATGTTCTAATACTGGATTGTGGTGACTATTGCAACTTTACTAAATGACTGTAGATTTACTAAAAATCATTGAATTATACACTTTAAACAGGTAGATTTTGTGCCCTGCAAATGACACCCAGACACCACGGCCATCTCTCTGGCCTTCCCAGGGAAGGCTCTAGGCCTAGGCCCCGGGCCACCCCGAGGTGGATTTCTCTGATTGGTGCCTCTCTTCCCAACCCAGGTGTACTTGGGCATCGTGCTTGTCCTGGTCGTCCTGTTGACGGGCATCTTTGCTTACTACCAAGAGGCCAAGAGCACCAACATCATGGCCAGCTTCAGTAAGATGATCCCACAGGTGAGTGGCAGCTGTCCCTCTCTGGCCTCAGGTGAGGACAGTGGGGCCTTGGGGGACAGAAGGTGCATGCAGGCCCGGCCTCATCCCTTGCCGTCTGAGAAGCCTTGGGCAAGTGACCTCATCTCTCTGAAACCCCGTTTCCTCGGGGTTTTGAGATGACCGGTGAGGTAAGATGCAGGAAGATGCTCAGTCAAGAGTGAAGCAGGATAGATGTGTCTGTCATCGCGTAGTGTCTTCTGCCGCTGCCCGGGGGCGTTGCGGGGCTGGTCGGACGAAAGCCGTCCTGTGGGTTCTGGTAGTGAGGTGGTCACCTGATTCCTTACCTGTGACCATCTGCGTGTTGCCCCAGGACCCTCGGCGTGGGAGGCCCACTGCTCCCCTCCTCCCACAGGGGAAAAGCATGCAGCCCCTGGTCCCCTAGAGCTGCCAGCTGGAGAAACCTCTGGGGATCTTCTGTGCTAACTGGTGGGGGACCCACCTCCCCTCCGTTAACGTTTTCTCAGCCTGAGCGAGAGCATTATGACCTTTGGTTCAGCTGTCAGGGTTCCCCCCAACTCCTGGCCAGGAGCACTCACCCCTTTTCCCCAGGCGCAGGGCGGCCACCTTGCCGAATCTCTGCCCCTGGCATTTTCTGGGTCCAAGATGATGGCTAGGACCTTCTCCCCGAAATAAAAAGTTGTTCTGAGGGTCTTTGGGCCTGGGTCACAATCTTTGGTTTTCTCTCTTGCCGTCTTGATGACTGTGGCCTCCGGCGCCTCGCAGCCAGGGTTCGGTGAGGGGCAGACGGACGAGGGTCCGTGTCCTTCCGGGATCTGAGGGGCCTGGTGCGTTTTCCTTCACAGCAAGCACTTGTCATTCGCGATTCGGAGAAGAAGGTAATTCCTGCAGAGGAGCTGGTGGTCGGGGACATAGTGGAGATTAAAGGAGGGGATCAGATTCCCGCGGACATCAGGCTGCTGTCGGCTCAGGGGTGCAAGGTGAGTGTCACGGGCACCCCCGGGTCAGCCTGGCATTCTGGGGCCCCTCCAGGCCTCGCCATCCCTGGGGCAGAGGCTCACCTTGAACTGTCTCACTACTCCTTCCAGGTGGACAACTCGTCGCTCACAGGGGAGTCCGAGCCCCAGCCTCGCTCCTCCGAGTGCACCCACGACAGCCTCCTGGAGACCAAGAACATCGGCTTCTACTCCACCACCTGCCTAGAAGGTAAGCCCAGAGGCCTCGGCCTCGGGAACGTGGACGGGCCCCGCCCCCTCCCCCCCAAGGGGTCTCCCAGAGTCAGACGCCCGCTCCGCCCGCAGGCACGGCGACCGGCCTGGTCATCAGCACGGGGGACCGCACCGTCATCGGCCAGATCGCCTCGCTGGCTTCGGGAGTCGGCAACGAGAAGACGCCCATCGCCGTGGAGATCGAGCACTTCGTCCACATTGTGGCGACCGTAGCCATCACCATTGGTGTGCTGTTCTTCATCATCGCCGTGTCCATGAAGTACCAGGTCCTGGACTCCATCATCTTTCTCATCGGCATCATTGTAGCCAACGTGCCTGAGGGCCTCCTGGCCACTGTCACGGTGAGTCCGTGCCACACGGCGGCCTGTCCCCATCCCCGTCAATGCTCCCTGTTAGCGCACGCCGCCCGCGAATCGTGGGTCTCCTCTGTCTCAGAGCCACGGTCCCTCCCCGTCAGGGACAACCAGGGGACATTCTGAATGGGCTGTTCAGAACAAAAGGGACTGGGAGGCTGTCGATATTTGAACCTTTGGCTTCCATTTTCGAGAGTGCCATCTGCAGGCCCCGTGGGGTGCTTTGCCCTTGAGGTTTAGATTAGAAAGACTCAAGCCACCATTGACAGAAGGTTTTCCAGAAGAAGCCGGATGCCTTCCCCACCAGCTTCCTTGGCAGTTTCTGCAGCTGAGGGACCTAGGCACAGGTCCCTTGCCTTACTTCTCTTCTCTCTCTCCCACACCCCTACACAAATTACTCCCTTTTTTTTTTTTTCTGCAAAGCAATCTAGCCCTTTCCTGTGCCAACCCCCAAATTCAGCTCTGGGTCTTCCTGTGTAAGAGCCCATCCAGTTCATGCTTACCTGCCCCCCACCACGGCTCACAGTCTCTGCTGTGGAGGCCCTGTTGGGAGAGGGGGGGACTCATGGTTCCAATTACACGTTAAGGTGGCCTCCACAATCATTAGCCTGGCGTCATCCTGAGCAGGCCGAAGCTCCCTTTAAAATCACACATGAGAGCTGGCTGTAGCTGGCCTGGCTTTGTCACCTGTGGGTACCTTGGGATCATTTTCTTCAAGGGGTGAAGGGACAAAAGAAGTGTCCCATGCTTAATGATAACAAAAAAAAAAAAAAAAAGATATGGCATACAGTCCCCGGTAGTGGTCTGTCAGCTCCTGGGTCAGCTTTGCCACCTCTGTGACTTCAGCTCTGTCCCCAAAGTTGTCCAGCTCCAGCTGTTTCTGCTTCGGAGCCCGCGTTTGAGAGGATTTCTCCCTCTCTCCCCCTTCGTGCAGGTGACTCTGTCGTTGACAGCCAAGCGGATGGCCAAGAAGAACTGCCTGGTGAAGAACTTGGAGGCGGTGGAGACGTTGGGCTCCACCTCCGTCATCTGCTCTGACAAGACCGGGACCCTCACCCAGAACAGGATGACTGTGGCCCATCTGTGGTTCGACAATCAGATATTCATGGCCGACACCAGTGAAGACCACTCGAGTAAGTTTTCTGGAGTGTCCCATCTGGCTCGAGGCCGTGGGCTCGAGCGGTGGGGTGGAGCCTGGTGTGGCCATGAGTTGTGGGCAGAGGGTGGGTTCCAGCGCCCACGGCACCCACCTGGACCTCCTGTTTTTGCAGATCAAACCTTTGACCAAAGCTCTGGAACCTGGGCCTCCTTGTCGAAGATCATCACCTTGTGCAGCCGAGCCGAGTTCAGACCAGGACAGGAAAACGTCCCCATCATGAAGGTAAGGTGTTGTCCGCATCCCACGGTCTCGAGTCACAGCTGGTTTGAAGCCACTCTCTTTGTTCTGGCTTAGCGTTTGATTTAGTCTCTCCCACCGAGCTGAGCTCATGCTGAAAAGGGCAAGTCAGCCTCACAAGACCTGCAGGAGAGTCCCTTCGTTCTAACGAGCTTTGAACCATCACAGGGATGGCCAAGGGGTCTCAGATTGATCTCGGTCTTTTGAGAAGTCTGTCTCATTCCAGAAGGGGAATGTGCCTTTACGTTAGTTTCCAAACTTCTCAGTCAGATAAGTAGATAGTTTCTTTATCACATAAGTACCATTCACTGAAGTTTAAAATATAATTGGATGGAAATAGAAGGACTGATCTTAGAAGATATTCCTCTTGGCAGTAGGTGCTCTGAGGAGTATTGGAATACGTGATAACCTAACTCTTGCCTCCCCTTGCCTTCCTTTCTGCCCTCCTTCTCTCTCTCTCTCTTTTTCTCCCTCCCAGCAAGTCACTGGATCTACATCCCCCTGAATTTTCCCTTCATCATCTGTCTCCTTCATCGACTCTCTTTCTTCTATTTTTTATTTGTTTGCTCTTTTTTTCTCCATCAGCTTGATTCCCTTCTCTGTCAGTCTCTTTCAAATCCTTCCGTCCCGTTCTCATTTCCCATCCCAGATCCATGGATCCCCAGCTGGCTGTGTGTTTCCACTCGGAGGTGTTGCCCTGTTTGACTCAACAAATTATATTTGTCACCTTCTACCTGTACCCAACCCGGCTTCAAATCAAGACCTGGTCCCACATTCTCTATTTTTCTATGACATCACCATTTTACTTGTCATCTGGGCCGAAACTTTTAGAAGTCATCGTTAATTTTCTCCTCGCCAAATCCTATCATTCTCGCTTCAAAATAGCTATGATTTCGCATTTCTGTCATCACCGAGACCTTGCATCTGCATGACTGTGCCCGCCTCTTGACTGGCCTATGTGATTCCAGCTTCCCCTGCCTGAGTCTTCCTTGCATGGCTCTGATTTTCCTTAAATGCCACGTTAGAGGAAATCCTTCCCCTGACTTGGCTCAAACACTTTCCTTGCTTCTCCGTTTTCTGCTTCTCGAGTCTGGACCTCAGCCAGCCTGTTGGGGCCCCCACGCCCCTCCCGTGTCCACCTGTGCTCCCTGCACGTAAGGTAGCAGTCTCATACTTCTCGCCTTCGTTCGTGACGTTCTGGCTTCTAGAAGGCTTCCTTCAGCTCCTCTATTCGTAACCCACAATCTTTCACGATCTAGTTCATGGCTGCTTGTTTTCTCCCAGAACTCTGAATTTTTTGAGCTTTCCTGATACCAGTGGGGGGCACCACTCACTCTTAACACTTTTACAGTGGTCTTAAATCACTTGCAATTGTGCGTCATTGTATCATCTCTCCAACTGGACGGTAACACATTGGTTCATTGAAAATAATCCCCAAAGAACCGGATCATGTATGCAAACACACACACACACACACACACACACACACACACACACACACACACACACAATATTTTTTAAAATCTGTTTTGATTTTCAGAGAATTGTGGTTGGAGATGCCTCCGAAACTGCTCTTTTAAAGTTCTCAGAGGTGATTTTGGGCGACGTGATGGAAATTAGGAAGAGAAACCGCAAAGTAGCAGAAATCCCTTTCAACTCAACCAACAAATTCCAGGTAAGCTGTCCCTCACAACCAAATCTCCATTGTCACGGGAACGACGTTTCTCCTTGCAAGTATCCTCAGGTTCCTGAACGATACTTAGCCTCAAAAACAGCCCTTAGGACAGCCTGGGCCTCCAGTCAAGTCTCTACTACAGACACGCTCACACCCCCCATAGGGTGACTCACACAAATGAGGGGCCACAGCCAGAGCCCAAAGGGTGAACGAGGTGGGAGACAGGGTTGCCACTGGCTACTGCACCAAGGTCTGCATCTGGTGGTCCACAGCATCGTCTCATTAATCCTTGCGACAAGCCCGTGCCATAGGACTAGTGAATCCCATCTTCTGGGCGAGGACACGGGCCCCCGAGTGTGTTAACATGACCAGATTCACCCCAGCATCGAAGTAGCATAATGGATTTTCACATGTCGGTGTGCCTCCTGAGCCCACGCATTTTCTGTCCCAACTCAGAGGCGGAACAGTTCCTCTCGGGCTGGTGAGGGAGCCTCATCCTTAGGAAAGGCTGAGGAAAGGCTGAGGCATCTTGCAGAAGGCCATGTGGCCTTCCAGTTCTGGCCCATAGCCACCTTTATTCACCCGTCGCTTGGGAAGAAAGTGGCCATCCTTGCCTGGTCATCTCCTCTCATTTCAGGAGTGGCCAACAGCCAACCACTCCCATCCTTCTCATGTTGGGCCAGGTGACAGTGTGTGGCCCAGGGTCCTGCTGCTGGTGGGCTTTCCCGTGGGCCCCAGAGCGGAAAACAGTTTGTTCTTTGCACTAACAGTGAAGTGTACCAGTAGGGTAGCTGAGTTTGTGTTGAAGTTTCTAGTGATTCCCCAGCCATTTAGTCTGGATGGAAAAGAACTGTGTGTCGCAAACATCCATGTGGTTGATAGGCTGACAGAGATCTGTAGTTAGCCAAGTAGACAACCAACAGATGTGTCTGACGTCAGATATTAAAGGCAGGAAATCGGATCTCCTGTTCAGAAAGTGTACGTAAGTGAAAGTAGAGTGAGTCACAGCCCAAAAGCGATGCTATTAATCAGGGACGTCATGTGCTCACTTCCATATGTAGTGACTCACCCGATCCCCACAATGGCTTTGCAAAGCAGAGCATGAGGAAGTGAGGTCCAGAGCTTTACATGACCCAGGACGGGGCTGGACGGCCCTGCGGTCAGGGATGAGACTCAAGTCCCGCTGGGGCTCTGTCCACCCACTCAGCCCCGAATGAAGAGCCGAAGACGTTGTGACCTTGGGAGGTCGTGACTTTGGGAAGCAACAAAGCGGAAAGTCGTCTTACTGATCTTAGAACAGCAGGACTGGTCCATGAAGGTATTTTCAGTAGTTTATGGAAAATCTGGAAATTAGAACACTATTTTATAAAGTTTTCTGTAAAGGTAAACATTTTATGTGAAAACAAATGCATATTTCATTCCAAAGACTATCCTTTATATTCTACATGGTTGGGGTGGAGACTCAGGCCTGTTGGCTTGCTCAGGTCTCAGCCCAGCCCAGCCCAGCCACCTGTTAGATGTGTGATCTTGCATGAGTCATTAAACCTTTCTGCTCCTCAGTTTCCCGCCTTATAAAAGGTGATGGGAAGAATACCCCACAGCCTTAGGGCGATTTGGAGAATTAAATGAGTAATCGCGTGAGCACTTACAACCATGTACACTGCATTAGCATTTCTTATTCCTGCTTTTTAAACGTTAAAATGATAGTGGTGGGAAGTTTTTGGTTTGATTTCTTTTGGTTTGGGTTTTGCACTGGTTAGTTGCTTTTTAATGTCTATACCTGGCCATAAAAAAAAAAAAAAGGTACCAACCTATGTTTGCTCTCTACCTTTTTTTGTTTTCATTGTACTCCTCTCTGGTATCCTAAGTGTAAGAACTTGTGGTTTAGAATCAACTGACAGACCCCAAATGGTAGGATTTTTCTTTGTAACTTACTCATTCTCTGCCAGACGCACCAGCTTCCTGGGATGCCTTTTGGGGGCTTGGATGAGTACCCAGTGTTTAATAAGGGCTACACAGGACTCAGCCATTTATCATTGTCTATATGTTTTTTCACATTTTTCTCAATTATTTCATGAGGGTGAGTCTAGAAGTGGAATTACTAGGTTCGAAGTATTGGTGTTACGACTGTGATGCCTATTCCTTTACTGTCCTTCGGGAAGCCTGGCCCAAGCCTGCCCACTTCCTCTGCCCCCTCCTGTGTTTGCTCACATTCCAGTGGTGAAACGGATCGATGTGGAGATGAAGAGGCAGCAGCCTTCATGCCTGCCTGGGCTCAGAGAAGCTCGGGTCAGAATGCTGCTCATGATAGGGAGGTGGGATGGCAGGCGAGACCAGGGGCTCGCAGCCCTCCAGCCCTCGGGTGCCTCTGCAGATCTAGTTCAAGGCCCAAGTTTTCACGAGCTGATGGCCGCAGCTGCCCCCCTAAAGCAGCCACGGTCTATTTGAAAGACGAGCTCTACTTAGTTCAGGCTCGACCTCAAGGTACCCCCCTAGGCTGGGACTCGGTGGCTGAGTCCAAATCTCTTGCATGTCCCTTGGCCAGGAAATAAAAATAGGACAGAACCAGTCTCCTTTACATTTCAAGGAGAAGCAGCGTTTGTCACCTTGTCGTGCAGCTACCACGAGGTCCGTCTGGTCCCTGGCAGCGAAGATGGCGCATGCCCCGACCGTGTGCTGCGCTGACGCTCAATTCCTTCCCTGCCAGCTCTCCATCCACGAGACGGATGACCCCAGTGACCGGCGCTTCCTCATGGTGATGAAAGGGGCCCCCGAGAAGATCTTAGAGAAGTGCAGCACCATCATGGTCAACGGCCAGGAGCAGGCTCTGGACCGGGGCATGGCCAACGCCTTCCACACCGCGTACATGGAGCTGGGGGGCCTGGGCGAACGTGTGCTGGGTGAGCTCTTGGTGGCAGAATCCTATGTGTCCCCCATTAGGCACAAGGCCCTAATCGGGTCAGGGTATAAGGTGGGACAGGCTGATCACCTAGCAAAGGAGCTGTGGCATCCCCAGGACTGACAGAAGAGCAGTAGACGAATATGAGGAACCCCGTGATAGCAGCGAGGAGGGGGAGGGTCACCGCCCGGTAAGGAAAATCTGGTCTGTGGATGGAGTTACATTCAAAGGGGCCTTGAACGACGATATTTGAAGGGAGGTAGGGGAAAGGGTTCACAGCAGAGGGGACAACAGAAGCCGAGCCAAGAGCTGGGAGGAGGCTACGTCCACATGGCAGTGAGCACTCAGTGTGTGGTGTAGCAGGGTGGAGAAGCAGCTCGTCAGGGGACATGACACTGGAAAGGCGGCCGGTGGTCACCGTGGGGAGTGCCTCATGTCGCAGCAAGCAAACCGCTCAAAATCAGTGTTTCTTAACGAGGGATCTGGGCAGCAGCAGGGAGCGGACAGGCACGGGGCTCTGGAGCAGGTGGCTGCTCTCGCTCAGGCGACAGAGGATGGGATTTGACCTAAGGCGACGGGGATGTGAAGGAGGGACCAGACAGGAGAAACTTCTTGGAGGCAGACTCTGTGAGACTAGCAATCAATTAGAGGAGAAAAGCAAGTTGAAAAAAAATGTTGATGTTTCCCACTTCATGATTAGGGAAAAAATACTGCTAGGAAGAGACAGGGGACATGACAAGTGGAAGGGACTATGGAAATACAACCAGTGTGGCAGGAGCCTAATCGTGATCACTTTAGCGGTGTCATGTAACATGCCCTGCTGCGAGAACCAGGGGTTATTAGTAGTGGTACCCCTGAACCACCGAATGGTGCATTCGAGGTAACAATGAGCTCATGGAGGCAACAAGGCTCATTGAATATGGTGAAAGTTCCTGCCAGCACAGGCGGAATTTGTGGAATGTGCGTTTCTAAGAGATGTTTGGGGCTGTGAAGCAAGTGAATTCTGTTGATGAGACGAGAATGCTGTAAGCGTGCCTCAGACGACCTTCGGCTCCGGGTCATCTTTGTAGGGCGAGACGATCCCCATCTGGCCGGGCGTCAATAGGAACCTCGCATGTGACCTCCCAAAGCCTGGCTTTCCTGAGACGGGTAGCTCAGTGGGCCGCGCTGAGCATAAATTTGATATGAGGGCTAATGAGAAAGTCCCCATGACCTTGGAAGGGCCACCAGACACAGGAACCCCCTCCACCTCAACCTGTGAGAGAGCCAGACGCTGTCTGAGGAACGAACAGTCCCACCCCACTCCTGGTGGGCTCCCTCTCACACCAAATCGTGATTAAGACTGGGCTTGGTACTATTCCCCTGATGGTCCAGGTCCCACCCCCAACCCCCATTTGGCCTTCACACCCCCCAGTCCTCCCCGACTCTGCTCCGGAGAGTCGGCTGACATGGGACCTCCTTGGTGAGGTCTTTTCTGATGCCCCCCAGGGCTGGAGCGTAGCTCCCCTTAGTAACACTCACCATGGTCTATTATGCTTATCTCTTTGTGTCTCTGTCCCCACCCTTGACTGGGACATCTTTGGAAGTAAAGGACTTCACAGTCCTACAACCTAATGAGCACACAGTGAGGTATTTTGGATGCACTGTGCCTTTGTTGAAAACAATGCACATCATGGAAGTACCGGAGTGGGGGGAGGGGGGGAGAGTTGACAGCGGTGATTCATGTCCGGGTTTCACGGACCCCCACGTTCATGCATTCCAGGTTTCTGTCATCTCTACCTGCCGGTGGACGAGTTCCCAGAGACCTACTCGTTTGATGTCGATGCCATGAACTTTCCCACAACCAACCTTTGTTTTGTGGGGCTCTTGTCAATGATCGACCCACCTCGGTCCACTGTCCCGGATGCTGTGAGCAAGTGCCGGAGCGCTGGGATCAAGGTGGGGGTTACTTCCTGATGCGAGAGACCCCCCATTTATGCTGTATTCCTCCCTAAGAGTGCTTGTCCAAGGACATAGCCAATATTTAAGTTTCTTCAAGTAAATATCAGTCCCTTTTTTCTTTTTTTAAATCTCTACTTTCGCAGTGCTAAGATTTCAGTAGCTGTGCAAGGAAAGCAAAATAATTGTGTCTCTGTGGAAGAAACACTAGTAACTATGGTGAATGCTATGTCCCTGTGCCACGAAATAGCCATATTTTCTCTACACTGTGATAGGAAAAAAGGTTTTATTACTTAATCTGGAGGTCCGGTCTCTCTAATCCCTCTGTCTTTTTGGTATCGAAACCAAAATCTTCATTCCGTTGCCACGTGATGATCGAGGCTGCTGAAGCAACCTGAGGCTGCTCCCAGCCCTTTCATGAATAAAGTCACGTCAAAGAGAAAGGCTTTTACTAGTCAGAGAAAGAAATGTGAGGATACAGGAGCAAGGACAGATGCGGTGCCACCAGCGTGACCTTCAAGGGCAGTCGTGTCTCTGAGCTAACAAACAGGAGCTATCCATCAGGACAAACCGCAGCCGTCACCGACCATGCTCTACCAGGTCGTGGTGGCACCAAATTGCCCTGACGAGGTCTTCACCGTCCCCATGCCTTTCTCTTTGCGTTCTAGGTGATTATGGTTACGGGGGATCATCCAATCACAGCCAAAGCTATTGCCAAGAGCGTAGGTATCATTTCGGCCAACAGTGAGACGGTGGAGGACATTGCAAAACGCCTCAACATCGCTGTGGAGCAAGTTAACAAACGGTGAGTGAGCACAGCCCTGACATGGCAGAAGCTCCAGCTCTTGTTCCAGACCTTGGGGGTCTGGAGAGCTGTGCCCTTTGGAGCCAATCCCCTTTTTTGCCCAACGCTCTCTCGTGATGCTGGGCTGGTTTCCCCTTTAATCCATGTTTCCGGTCACCCACTCAGAATTTTAGTGAGCACCTAGCGTGTGCCAGCACTGTATTAACCACCCAAATTGCCCTTGACGCAGTCCTTGTATGAAATTTCGAAACCCGGTGAAGTTGACCTGAAAACTTAAGTGCCTCATTTAGAGTGAGGAAAACCGAAACGAAGCCGTTATGTGCAGTGACATGCCAGCGGTCCAGTCTCACGAGCTGGGGTGTCGAGAGCCGTTTGGGTTCTGTGTACTACCCCGGCATGCATCTCCAGCATTTACCTCTTAGGTTGCTTCGTAAACATAGCTACCCGAACATGCACTTTTTTCTTTTTTTACTTGGTCGTAGATAGGATGGTAGCTCCCTAAGGAAAGGCTCGGTTTTCAAATCTTGTGTCAATTCTTTCCATCATCAGTCGTTGAGTGCCAACTGTACACCAAGCACTGTGCCAGACACTGGAACTACAGTAGGAAACGGGGCAGAAAAATCAAAACTGACTGTGACATGATGAGTGCAATGAAGGGGATGCATGGGGACAGAGGACTCAGCAGTAGGGGGAGAGTTGGCGGGACCACTGGTAACAAATGACCAAAGACTGCGGAGTCTCTCGGTGACTTTATTATACTTTCATGCATGGGGGGGAAACAGGGAAGACTGGTGAGCCTCTTCTGGCTTATCCAGCATTTATGGCTTTTAGGGATACAGAGCTGTCAGGTAATCAAGGGTCACCAGGGTGACAAATTACCAACTAAGACAACCAGAGTTACGGGCTCTGGGCACACCAGCAGCTCGTGAAGCCTAAGTGTCTCCTCCTCCTTTGTAGAAATGACGTTCATCGACGAAAATGGGTTTGGAGATTTTCTTCGTTCCCTTTTTAAAGAAATAACAGGGCTATACATTTTCATACAAGTCACTAACCACACTAAACAGGAGAGTGGGGCAGGGGCTTTTGCGAACGTGTTCGGTTCCCGCCTGGTCAGCTCTGGCTTCATGATCGTGTGATAACTGGATTTTTGCAGCTGTGGAGTGAAAGGAACCACCCTTTCCTTCTTATCTTACATATATATACATATGCTTTTTTTGTTGTTTTTTTTTGTTTTGTTTTGGTTTTTTTTTTTTTTTTGGCTAGAACTTAGACCAGTGGTTTGAGTCGGGTGCTAGAATTTCGATATTTAGCACCAGCAGCAAAACACAGACCTAGAAAAAGCTCAAAACTTAGAAGAGGTAAAGAAAAGGGCATGCAGTGTGTTTGCATTTGGAACATTTAAGCTGAGATTCAAAAGCTGACAGGTGTCATGTTAGCCAAGGGGAGGTGACGCAGCGGGACCCCCGTACGCTTAGGGCATGAGGCTCAGACCGAGCAGTCCGGAGGGCCAGAGGGGAGAGTCACGGGAACATGAGGCCAAGCCTGGCTCGCCTGCCAAGTTAGGGGTCCTGGGCTCTGCTCTGAGCACAGTGCACTGCCTCCAAAGAGTTTTAGCAGGAGACAACACCATGGGATCTGAGTAATCAGTAGTTTCTAGAACCTTCCTCACGTGCTTAGCACACAGTGGTGTCCTCACAGCAGATCTCGAGTAAGTTTTCTCCCTAAGTTGCTCGCTGCATGCTAGACGCTCCGTAAATCTGAAACAAACAACAACCAGGAACTGTGGCCCGTATTTTGGCATAAGCTGACTTCTAGGACCCAAAACACATAAACAGGCATTTTTTGTTTTCCTTTTACTTGTTCAGTAAAACATTGACCCGGGGGGCCACTTCTCACGCATCCCTGTCAGAAATGGCCCACTCGGCTCACTCCCGCTTGTGACAGCAGGAGACATCCATCTTCTTCATCCTCCGTTTACCATCTTGAGATGAGGACCTTTGCCTCCAAGACTCATATCCCTGTCCCCTCACTGGAGCCTCGGGTGTCAAGGACACTGAGTTGCTGGGGAAATCGAAGAGTCTTCCGCCCATGTCCTGCCCCCGACGGTGTTTCGGCCAGACCCACCCTGTGGCCTCACGCTGCTCTTTCTGGCCCTTCCAGGGACGCCAAAGCCATGGTGGTGACCGGCACGGAGCTGAAGGACATGAGCGCTGAGCAGCTGGATGAGATCTTAACCAGCTACACGGAGATCGTTTTTGCCCGGACGTCACCGCAGCAGAAGCTGATCATCGTGGAGGGCTGTCAGAGGCAGGTGGGTGGGCGGCGGTGGCCAGAGGACCCCGGTCCCTGACTGCCTTGTGGGGACACATGGGGCTGACATTCGGATCCCAAGTCAGGGCTGCGGTGCCTTCTCAGCCTCTCAAGATGTTTGCCTATCCTTCCTGGTCACCTCACACTTTTGCCTCTCAGGGGCTGACCCTCTGTGCCCCTGTGACCCCTGGTACACAGCTACCCGCTGGAAGGGCCTCCTGTCAGTGAGGCATCGGGTGCTGTGGCAGCTGTGGGTGTGGAGATGTTGACAATGGAAGATGGGGAACAAAAATGTAAAGATGTGGAGTATAGAACACGTAGTTGTTCCTTCACATCTGCAGAGAACTGGCTCCAGGAACCCTCACCCCACCCCCGCCCCGTAATCCGTGGATGCTCAAGTCCCTTACACAAGATGGAGTGGTGTTTGCACGTCACCTTTCCTTGCCTGTACCCTACATTTGCCCGGAGGCCAGAGCCCACATGTCCCCTCATTTGCACGGAGTCAGTGTTGGTGCTTGGCACGTGCGTGGCAAATTCAGGTTTCACTTTTGGAACTTTCTGGGACATTTTCCCCCAAAATATTTTCAGTCTGCAGTTGGTTGAATCTGTGGCTGAGAAAGCTGTGGATGTGGGGAGCCCATGTCGGTTTCAGGGGTTTGAACGCGTCTCGTTCGGAGCTCCTTGCTCTGGCATCTGGGGCCCCCCATTTTCATCTCTTCCCAGAACCCAAACTGTGCCTCTTGTCTCTGTCCGGTTGTCCTTGTGTCCTGAAGACAAGATGGAGATGGCATCCTTGCCCACCCTGTGACCCAGTGGTCCCGCTCACTCCCATTGTCCCCCTCCCCCATGTCCCCACAGGACGCAGTCGTCGCTGTGACTGGGGATGGAGTGAATGACTCTCCTGCTCTCAAGAAGGCGGATATCGGGATCGCCATGGGAATAGCAGGCTCGGATGCCGCCAAAAACGCAGCCGACATGATCTTGCTAGATGACAACTTCGCATCCATTGTCACTGGGGTGGAGGAAGGTGCGTGGTCTTCCTCCAAGGCCTCTTCCTGGGAGCTGGGGTGACCCCCGGGGGGGGGGGCGCGGTGCCAAAGGCCAGCCCTGCAAGGAGACACGCCCTCGCTTAGGTCGCCTGATCTTCGACAACCTGAAGAAGACCATCGCTTACACGCTGACCAAGAACATCGCGGAGCTGTGCCCCTACCTGATCTACATCATCGCCGGCTTGCCCCTGCCCATCGGCACCATCACCATCTTGTTCATCGATCTGGGCACAGACATTGTAAGGAGCCCGAAAGGGATCGGGGTCTGCTAGCCGCCCAGGTCGTGCAAGCCGTGGCAACCCGTCTCAGGGCAAGGGCAAGGAGGTGGACTAAGTCAGCGCTTCTCAGACCCCCGACAGGACGGGGCCCAAAGTTCTGCATTTCTAACGTGCTCTCATGTGATGCGTCCCAAACACACGTCAGAGCAAAGGGCTAGGGAGATGTGTCAGAGGTTAGGGAATTAAAAGCACTTTAAGGGTGGGTTTGCCATGGCCCAGGGGCTGAGGTGACTCCCACGGCCACCCCTTGTCGAGGGCGAGGATCAGCAATCTGGACGCTCCTCACCTCAACACAGTAGAAGCCACAGTTACAAAGCCTCGGTTTAGGTGACGTCACTGTAGGTCGTCACCATCACATTTACAGTGATGTCACCTAAACCCTCCTCTTTGCTAGCCTGCAGCCCGGTCAGAAAGCTTTGTGACAGTCATGCATGGGCTAAAGCAGGGAGGGCTACCAGGAGCAGTCCGAAGTCACAGTGAGGAGACTGGCCCTGCCAACTGCCACCTTGTCCCTCTCTTCCTTGCATAGCACCCAGGTGACCTCCACACTGCAGGGAGGCTGGAGACAGCTTCACCTGGGAGGGAAACTGAGGTCCCAAAGTTCACAGCCGGGGCACTTCCTGTCCCTTTACGCCCATTTTTCTCCGCTGCGGTGGTTCTTGCCCTGTGGTCCAGGTGTCACCTGGACACTTGTTAGAAATGCAGAGTCTTGGGCCAGCATGGACTTTAAGAGTCAGAAAGTCTGAGGGGCCCCGTGATCTGTCTCTTAACAGGCCCTCCAGGTGGGAGGACCTGCGAGAGAGCCACTGTGATCCGGGGCGTGCCAAGCGGGGGGCGGGTAAAGGGCATCACCCCGGAGGGGCGAAGGGACTTACAACCTGCACCGTGCAGAGCTAGCTGCCGGCACACGCTGACGGAAAGCACGTTGATTTTTTTTTTTTTTTTTTTTGGTGAGGCAACCCTTGGTTGACCTCACAGATTGCAAGGACCTCGTCAGCTTACAATCCCTTATTTTTTTAATTGTTTATACCTACAGCACCTGGTCTTCCTATGTGGTCTCCCAACCAAGTACTAACCAGGCCCGACCCTGCTTAGCTTCTGAGATCAGAAGGGATCGGGCACGTTCAGGGTGGCATGGCCGTAGATTGTTGGTTTTTAAAGCCAGCTGTTGTCAACTTCTCTGCGGACAACACACCCCTCTGGTCTGCTCTCTGGCTGGACCATTCCAGGACCCACTGCTACCCTCCACCACCCCGTTCCCCTGCCCCAGGCTCCTGCTGTCGCCCTGTGGGTGGGGCACGGTGTTTCAGGGGTGGCTTCACGGGCTCTCTCCCCGCAGATCCCTTCTATCGCCTTGGCTTACGAGAAAGCCGAGAGTGACATCATGAACAGGAAGCCTCGCCACAAAAAGCGTGACCGGCTGGTGAACCAGCAGCTCGCCGTGTATTCTTACCTGCACATCGGTACGATGATGACGACGACGGCGTCCTCCCGCCGTCACCCGTCAGGAGCTGGGTCTCCCCTCGGGCAGGGCTGGGGGGGGCGAGGAGGAGCCTCGAGGAGAGTGGGACAGGGCAGTTCTGCCGCTTCTCCCCTAGGCCTCATACAGACCCTGGGAGCCTTCCTCGCGTACTTCATCGTGTATGCCGAGGAAGGCTTCACACCTAGCGCTCTGCTGAACCTCCGCGTGGCCTGGGAGCAGGACTTTGTGAACGACCTGGAAGACAACTACGGACAGCAGTGGGTAAGGACGGGCTCTGTCAATGCCCTGTCCAGGCTGACTGAGAGGCTTTGTTTCCCTGGACAGCCTTAATGACACACAGAAAGCGAAAGCTTTCAAAGTGAACAGGGCTTGTGGGCTCCTGGGTGACACTGGCTTGGCCCAGAGGTCACTTCTTAGGGACGAGTAACCAGTCCAGCAATGTTCACAGTGGGGGCCCGGTCAATGAAGTTCACATCTTCTCCTGCTCATCTGGTTAAAAAACAAAAACAAAAAAATAGCATTTCTTTCCAAACACAGGGAGGTGATGCTCTCCAGTCCCGGGGAGGGAGGAGGAAGAGTAGAGCTTCTCAGAACTGCGTGGACCCCTCCTAAGTTCCCCACCCCGACCCCCGGTCTCACCGTCTCCTCTCTGTCCACTGACAGACACGTTACCAGAGGAAATACCTAGAATGGACGGGCTACACGGCTTTCTTTGTCGGCATCATGGTCCAGCAAATAGCAGACCTGATCATCAGGAAAACCCGCAGGAATTCCATCTTCCAGCAGGGTCTGTTCAGGTAGTGCCCACGGCCCACCCCGTCAGTCCACCAGGAGCTCTGCCGCCCCAGGAAGGGCCCTGCTGGGTGCTGGGCATGTCTTCCTGGCTGGGCGCACTTTCCTGGCCCTTGGGAATGCAGAATCTTTATGCTTCCTGTTTCTTGTAGAAATAAAGTCATCTGGGTGGGGATTGCCTCGCAAATCATCGTTGCCCTCATCCTGTCCTGTGGCCTGGGAAGTTACGCAGTCCTGAACTTCACTACACTCCGGTGAGTTCCTTCAACAGTGGTGGCGGGGCAGGGGGAAGGGCTAGCCCAGATCCAGGCTGTCACAGCCCAAATAAACATCAGGATCCTGGGGGCGGATAAAACCAAACACGCCAGAGGCTTTGACCTGCTGGTTTTCCCAGAAGAGGAAACGGGTTCCCACACCTCCCTGTCCCATCCTTACTCTCACCCAAAAGGCCACCTCAGAGCCAAGGCTGCTTCTAATGGCCACAGGCCAGGTTAAGCCAGAAGCTCCCAGCTTTGTGTTGAGTGACCCAGAGGAACAGTTGGCCTTTCCAGTGAGGCAGGGAAAGGGACAAGGGACGGGTTCTCTGCCCCTGGCAGGGGCCGGGCCCCAGCTCCAATGCGTGGGCTCACCCCTGCCCTCTGCCTCCAGGCTGCAGTACTGGTTCGTGGCTGTGCCCTACGCCATTCTCATCTGGGTGTACGACGAGGCGAGGAAGCTCTTCATCAGACGCTACCCCGGAAGTGAGTGGCGGGGTGGCCTCCAGGACTCTGCTCGTTCCCTCCAACGGGCTGTCCTTTTCTAACCTCCTGTTTTTGCCTCCACAGGCTGGTGGGATAAGAACATGTACTATTAAGACCACCTCGGTCCCTAGGCCTCCCGCCTGCACACTGCAGATGGTCTGTCTGCCGGCCGCTAACTGGGACCTCACTGTAGCGGGGGACAGCATCAGGACACACCCCGGAGAAGCAAAAAGCCGTGTGATAGACATTCCCGGATGTTTTGTGCTTTAAAGCAGAGGTTCAACTGTTTATATAGAATTTTCATCTTGATATCCATCTCCTTATTTAAAAAGAGGTTACTTTCAAGGTAGTGGTGTTGGGAAGAGTGACGTGTTTGTGTGTATATGAAGCTCACTCACGTGACGTGGTCATGGGTGAGCCACACAGCTGCTGGGGTCACCCTGCTCCGTAAGCTCCACACAGGATTGCCCAGACCTTCGTTCCACCCTGTTGAAAGTCCAGTGACCTCTCAAAGATTTTCGTGAATTCCCAGAGAACTTAAATTTTTATAGTTACCTTGCTCCAAAAAGGCTGGTTGGGCTGAAGGTTTGCAGGAGACAGAGGTGCTGATGGTGGGTTTACATGAACAACCTTGGTGTTGGCTCTGAGAGGTCCTTCCTAAAGGTCCCTGGCTGCACCCTTCCCCCCCCCGCCCATCCTTTGTGTCCCTGCTCCCTCCCACATCGCCCCCCACCCCAACCACCAGCTCCTCCAAAATGGAGCTGCAGGTCCATCTTGCCCTTACCTGCTCCGACGTTCTCCTGATGCAAAGGGTTTCCATGTCCTGGGATGCAACCTCCGTAGAAACCATTGTGGCTTGGAACGGTGGCCTTCCTCTCTTGTGAAACAATCCCAACGCGCCCCCTGGCACTCACTTCACATCTGTCGTGTCTCCTGCCTTAACTGAGGTGTCCCCGTGTGTGACACAGCCACGTCGACAGCCCCAGAGAGGGCTCATTTTTAAGTAAAAGGTGTTTCATAAAACCAGGTCTCCTTGTGGTTGTTCTAATTGATTTGAGCTTTCCTGGGATGCAGAGCATAGGACACACACACACACACACACACACACACACACACACGAGAGGCGATTTCAATTTTGTTTCTTCCAGTCATTTTTGCTTTTCTGTGGAAGGTCTGGAAATCCAAGGCTCTCCTTCCGGATGCCTCCCTCAGCAGCATCCCTGCCTAGCACGTGGGGTCTCCAATGGGCTCTCGTTTTTGAGTCAGCTTTTGAGGGGAGGATACAGCTCTCAGCAGCAGCACCTCACGGAGGGTGGTGTTCACAGCCTCCCCATCAACGGCACAGCCGGCACAAACCGACCGGACAGAGCCTGCCGATGACAGTCAGTCAACCATTCCCCGTCTAGCAGCCTCTGCCTTATCACCCCTCCTCCACTGTCCATTTACACAAGGACGTTCTGCTGCGGGTGGGTCTAAGTCATACCTCTGAAAAGGACAAGGCAGACTTAGAGCCACGGTTCTCCACCAGCTTCTCAGCGTCACGTTGAGAAGCCGGGGCGGGGGGCGGGGCGGGGGCAGTGCCGTAAGCCGATGTAAATAGTTGAGAATGCACCACGTGAATGATATGTTTATATTTAAGTTTAAATGATGTTGCTGTCCTCCAAGTTTTTAACCTCTATTTCCGGCCACAAGTATCACACAATTATCCCTGGGCTAATCTCAGATCAGTAGCTCGGTAAGCTGGAAACCCTTCTGGGCAGCATCAGAAGGGCCTCTCATTCCAGCCTTGCCAAGGCAGCCAATGTTCTCTAAACTTCAACTAGGACTGACCTGTCCCCACTTTGTCCTACCAGCCCATCTGAGCACTCCTGACCATGATGGGGGCAGAGGAGGAAGAGGAGTCTGTAAATCCCGCTCAAAGCCTCAAGGGTTTCACTCAGCTGGGTTAGGTTTGGGAAGAGTTGAATTTGAGATGGAAGTCTTTTGCCAGCAGGAGCCCCGTCTGTAGTAACTTTCATACTGTGCATACTTGTTCTTGCAGAAAGCTGAAAATGGACAAATGACAATTTTAAGGGATCCCAGAAATGAGACTCGCATATCAAGTCACTTTATTAGGTTCTCGCCAGGAAAAGGCAATAAAATCCCACATCAGAGGATTGTGTGTGTGTGTGTGTGTGTGTGTGTGTGTGTGTGTGTGTTTTAGACAGACTACTTCATTGATCCACTAAGTCCTAGATACTTTTTAAGAAAATAACAGACATTAATTTAAACCTATTTGGTGTGGCAGAGTAACTTAGAGATAAAGGCGAGGCTGGGTTTATGGAGTCTTTACTTTTTAAAAAATAGTCTACGTTTTATTCCAATTATAAAATTGCACTTTACTTAAGAACATTTGGTATTTTGAAGAGTAAAAAGAAAATTGAAATCTCCCTGAATTTCACTACCTAGTGATAAACCTGAATGAAAGAGTAGTTGTTTCTTGGGGGGTGGGGGTTCTATGCATGTACTTATTTTTAGGCAAGACTGAACTATAAAGTTTTCTATTCTGCCTTTTTATTTTAACACTGAAGATGTAATTTTAATCACTGCACAGGATTCCATATGGGGACTGTTTTACCCATATCCCCACTGTTGGATGGTTCATTTATTTCCTACTATTACTTTTTTATTTTTTTTAAAGGTCGCATCTTGTCAATAAATTGTATATCCCATCTCCGATTACTTTCTAACGGATTCCTCAAAATGGAACTAGGGGTTAAGAGTATTTTTAAGGCTCCTGATAGGCACTGCCACGTTTATTTTTAGATAAGCTATACCTATTTACATTCCCACTGGCGATCATATTTACCTTGGGAATATTTGCCTTGCCTTTCATTAAGATACGGAAGATTTTAATTCACTCGACAAAGATAGGTGGGGTGCCTGCTGTGCGGTCTGAGGATACGGCAGGGAAGCAGACAGACTCGGGGGGCTGGCACCCAGTGGAGGGAAAGAAAAGGTATCATAAATTGCGATTGGGGTTTTAAGGACATAACAAGGCTGAGATAGTAAGTTTCCAGATGGGGAGGTGTGGGGAGCCCGCTTTATATGGGGTGATTCAGGTTTCCAAGGAGGTGAATGAGAAGGGGCAGCCACTGTGGGAGCAGAGCGTCTAGGAGGAGGGGACAGGGGTGCCAAAGCCGAGGGGTCAGTGCGGTGTGCCAGGCACACGGACAGCCCCGGGAAGACTGGCTCATCAGGCGGCGGGAGAAAACAGGCACGTGTCTTATTCCGCAGGGCCCCTGAGGCCGTGGGAAGGCAGTCAGTAGCGCTGCGTTATCGACATAGCACCATGCTGCTGGAGATCGCTGATAAGGCAGGGCCTTGCTCCTGGTTCCGCGCTCAGATCACCTTGGCCTCTGCGTAGAGGACAGGAGGGCTGGTCAGGAGTGGAGGCAAGGAGTTCGTTCAGATGCAAGGAAAGCTGTGACTTAGACGAGGCAGGTGGTGACAGGTAGGAGACCAGCGTGTGAAGCACTTGGCTCGTGACAGTGTGTGTGTGTGTGCGCGCGTGCGCACGTGTGGTGCACCTCTACCTGGACAAGCACACTCTCCTGGAGATGTTTGTGTCGGAGGTTACCTGCAGAGATCCGTATGGACACTGTTTTAACCATATCCCCGCTGTTGGATGGTTCAT
Organism: Eidolon dupreanum; assembly: GCA_028627145.1. NCBI lineage: Eukaryota > Metazoa > Chordata > Mammalia > Chiroptera > Pteropodidae > Eidolon > Eidolon dupreanum. The sequence continues at coordinate 82,509,754 of CM053508.1, read as the reverse complement.
TTATTTCCCGCCATTACAAATCAGGATGTGTTGAGATGACGCCCCTGGAAAGGCCACCCTCTTCCCTGACGGACTGTGTCATTATCGAAATGGAGAAGAGAAAATGCTGAGGCAGGGACATTCCTAGGAGACTTGAACGCGGTGTCTATGCCGACGCACACACACTGGTCCCTTCTGACTCTGCACGCGCGAAGGTTTTCAGGTCTCTGCATCTGTTCATTCTGCTGTTATGGTGCTGCTGGAGTGTAATGTCTCCTAACAGGGCAGGATAATAGCTGATTTTCATTAAGTACCAGTTATGTCCTGGGCACTGTGATAACCTCAGAGCAGCTCATTAATGCTTGTGAAAAATAACACAAACGGACCCACTTTAAAATGGAGTCGGGGCTGCCATCCCAGGGGGACTACTTTGCACATCTTACTCCCTCAACTTTTTGAATGTTGAAACTGGGCAAAGTAACCTCTGGGCCTGGCCTAAAGCAGGACTGCACCCCAAACAACTGTTCGCAAAGCGGGTAGGAAAGCAGATATTTGAAGCACCAGACTGGAAATTGAAGACCTCATTTAGAATTAGCACCACTACGTAGAGCTGAAGAGTAACTTAGCTTATTTGCACCTGTGGAAATTGTGTCCTTGGCTTATGATTGCCTATAGAAATGTCTTCCTTCTATTCATGTAATGAATCCCCTTCCCTTCTCCTTCACCTCTAATTGGAACTGTATTTGGGTTCTGCTTGAATCAGAAACCTGCTTCCCAAGAACTATTATTCTCTGGGACCTCAAATAAACACTTGTTGCCTCTCACTTTGCCTTTCATTTTTAGGTTAGCCCTCATGACTCCATCAGTTAGATGCCTCGGTCTCGCATTACAAAGAGGGAAATCGAGGCTTTGAGGTCAAGTGGCTTGCTCAGCACTGTTGATTTCTCCTCCCTCTGCTAAGTGACTTGACTTTCGAGCCTATAAGGAGGTACAGGAGGGTACAGAGGACTACACACCGTCCAGGGCACATCGTGGGCAGCTCCAAGGCCACCGAGCACTGACAGCAATTCGGACTCTTCCCGTCTGCAGATACATGAATGATCCTGTGAGGCGGGACCAGCTTCCTTCCTCCCGGAGGCCTGCTCTGCGGCCTTTGCACAATCACTGAACACCCCTCGACTCCAGGCACACGTGTGCTTTGCAACTTTGAGCGGCTCCAACAACCGCCTGGTTCCCTCACCTAAACAGCGAGCTGAATAAATTCTTTAACACGTGTTCCTTTTGTTATCTGTGGGACCGTCACGGTTTTACCTTTCCTTTGAAAATTATCCTTTCATGATGAGAGCAGGGGAAGAAGCCCACCCCGGCTCCTTTCAGGGGCACTTAGCCTGGGCACAGTCAGACCTTGGCCGAGTCCAGCCGCCCGTGCGCATAACTGCGCTGCTGTCTCCCGCTTGGCTCACCCAGAGGCCTGTCTTCCTGTTCTCACGTTTGCTTCACTGGTGCCGCGATGGATAAAGAGGTGATGCGTATGCACAGTGTGTGTTGCCTCGGCAACACACAATTAAGTTTCAAGTCACAGAGCCAGGACTCAGACTCAGTGGTCTGACCCCAAAGTCCGCCCTCTTAGCCACCGTGTGAGCGTCTCTTATCAACGCCCATGAAACCCAAAGCTGTTCATTTCCGTCTCTTCCACCTGAAGAGAGCACGCTCCCCAAAGAGAATCTGCATCGTCGTTTTCCTGTATGGCCACAAAAAGAAAACATCCAAAGTCTTCGAAGGGCCTGGTGCAGGGTTTTTAATTCCACTTGGTTCTATAGCGTCTGTGGGAATGAGATGGGGGCAGTGGGCTTTCTCCTGAGCCTACTTCGTGCAAGAGGGTCACTGAGGCTCTGAGCAGCGAGGTCCGGATCACAAAGCCCGGCGGCCGGACTTCGCCAGGACCCCTCGTGCTCCCCCTGGTCCAGTCTCTGAAAGGTGATCTTGGCTTCAAGCAAAGAACAGAGCTGGCGAAATCATGGATTAAGAGAGAGTTAACTGTCCGTGTCTCTCTCCTACAGTGTGAATGCTGACGTAGTCTGGCCACGGGATTTTGGAAAACAGCCGAGGAGCAGGTGGCCACCGTTTCCGTCACACTATTCATCTTCTCCAGGGCAGGCCGCCCCAGCCCAGCGGCACATTCTTTCCACTCATTAGCATCTCCAGAGACTCAGCGGTCAGAGGTCACCTCAGGGTAGCTTGACTACCTTGCGCTGGTTAAGGGAAGATGACTCACCAAACCCTTTTGCACTTGACCATCGCAATGAACTTGAGAAATGATCTGGGCACTTTATGGATGAGAATGCATCTCAGATGGGTGGATTTGCCTAAAGTCACACAGCTCATCAGGGACAGAACCGAGTTTACGTGCCTCCTGGTATGGAGTGTCTTTTTTTATGACCTCATCTTTAAAGAGAGAGAGATTAAAACAGAAATGCCGAGGAGGCTAGAAGTTGGTGAGCTTCCGTCTTTGCTCATGGATCCTGCCGTGCGTCGGGTGCTGCTGGAGCCACCTGCACGTGTTACCTCAGTGAGCCACACAAGCAGCTCCATGAGGTGAGGATCATCTCTGTGCCCATTTTGCCAACAAGGAAAAAGAGAGTCAGGAAGCTAACAACTTGCTCTGAGGTCACATGAGTAAGAAGTGTCCATGGAGCCGAGTCTGTCCAAGCTAGACCTTCCTAGCAGACGTGGGCCCCGGTCCTCCTACCTCTCCTTGCTGATCAGTGTCCTAGGTGGGAGAGTCCCCAGGCCATGAGCACAGGCTCTCCTTGTTCTGGAGGTAGAAACAACAATGACAACAACAACACAACAGCCGAAGCTCTTCTACCCGCTGCAACCAATGTAAAAAGAAGGCAGCTGGGCCCTGTCATTCCCCTGCTTCACAAAATCCATGGTTTCAGCGCACCCCACCCGCTCTGCATGCTCAGCCATGGCCCACCGCCCCAGCTTCGTTTTGGCCCACTGTGTGCTCGTGTACCACCACAACCAGGAGAGGTGTCACCAGCCCGTGGCAGGCGACCACAGGCGGCCATCATGAGGAAAATGCAATCTGCCTCAAAAAGCAAGACTAATCCACATGAAACAATTAAAAACCAACCAGAAAGCACGTAACTGGGTGCTGACATGGGTGAGGCAGCAACTCCCAGGTCCCAAGGGTGCTCGGTGCTGGTGGGACGCACCCCAGGCTGAGCCCTGGTGGGGTCTGGAGGAGGCACCAGGGACCTGAGAGCACCTTTATGTATGAACACGATGGTGAAATGTGACATTTAATACACTGTTTTTTGCTAAAATGAGATAGGCCAGTAGATAGAGGAATGAGCCTATTGGTTTCTAGAAAACTCCTGTCAATTTAGATGTGAGTTTATTTGCCTTTGATATGAAAGCTGAGGGGGTGGGAGGAGATACAAGAACCCCCAAGAGGGAATGGAAGGTTGAGAATTGAACTTCCCTTGTGAGAAAAGGGCTGTGAGTGTGATCATGAGACTCTGCACCACCCCTTCAGGACCCCTACACTTCCATAATCCTCAAATCCTCCTTTACCTTTAAATCTTCCTTCATTTATTTCTTCATCTTCTCCCAAAAGCTGTCCTCAAAATTGATGCCGCCTGAGAACAAAGGCAGCATCACTTGCTGAGAGAGTCGGGTAGTCTGTCTCCTCCAGAAGATATTCGGCAGACAGCTTATACTTTTTCACTGCACGTCTCTGCTAGCCAGTGACAAGGCAGAAAGGTCAGAGGCAGTAGCAGAGGACCTGAAAATTACCTCCAAAAAGTAAGGAAGGAACCAAATTGCAAGTGCGTTTGTTATGGGTCTGGCGCCACCTGGCGTGTTTTGAGACAATGTCACATCGTGGGCTGGTGCTGTGTTGGTGTGTTCCCCCAACGGGTGTCCTGAGTTCAGACACCACAGGGGCATGCACCGCTACATTTCTGTGGGGCACCCACTATGTATGAGACTCTGAGAATGTTGTACAATAAATGACTTTAATGACAACCTGATATTTTCAGTGAGTCTAGAAGAAAATGGTAAATTCAAAGTTTTATGGAAACAAAAGCAGAATTAAAGTTAAAATATACTTGATCCTTTGTAGCAAATCATGACAGAATGCCATTATGGAGTATCTGTATGTCTGCCTGTCTATCTATCTATCTATCTATCTATCATCTATCCACATCTATGCCAATTGCATATGTGGGGGACACACACAGAAAGAGTAAATCAAGGCTCATGACCCTGTCCATCCAAATTACTGAGCTCTTACATTTCCATTGCACCCCTCTTCCTCCCATTCCTATGCAAATCCCAACAACAAAGCTGAATTTTAAAGTAGAAGAGAAGGTAATAAAACTTATGGAAGATAATGAATAAAATGAATGTTAAGCTTGGAGAAAGATTTCTGAAACAATACACGAAAATCGTGAATCTTAACGAAATACCATAGTAAAATAAAACGCTTCTGGACAATACGAGATATCGTGAACAAAGTGAAGAAACAAGTCACAGCCTAGAAAACGATATTTGCAATGGAATCTAGAATAAAGAACTTCTACAAATCGATGAGGGAAAAAAAAAACAACCTAAAAGAAAAAAAAAAGAATATGAAAACCTAAATGACCAAGAAATATAAAAAGATGTCAGCCCCGTTAGTAGTTAGAGAAATGCAAATTAAAGCCAGAAGGAGATATCATGACACAGCCATTGCACTAGCAAAAAATAAAACAGCTGCTAATCTAAGCATTTACATAAAAAGTTCATGTACTACTGGTGGGAGTGAACAAGTAGGCTAAAAGGCAAAGAGATTTTTCTATCTTGCATACTTTGGGTGGGAAAAACATCTCCCCGGATAATCCAGAATACATATCAGGTGGCACTTGGGATTTTAAATATGCTGTTGGAGTAGTCTAGAAAAACAGAAGCCAAAAAATTAAAGTGGTCACAGATTCTTAGTGGCTTGAGGCACCTAATAGAAGCAAAAACAAAATCTGAGAATTTTCCAGACAAGTAAGACAAGAATGCTCAGATCAAGGAATTTGAGTCCATTCTGAACAGGGTAAAAATAAATATCTACACCTTAATAGTATAATGAATATAAAGAATGCCAAAGAAAAACATCAACTTACCTACGTAGAATGGCAATTAGATTTACCACAAACTTCTCAATAGCAGCAACAGAAGTCAGAAATTCATGTAATACTATCTCCAAAGGCTGAGGAAAAATACCTGTTACCTTAGAATTTTATGTTACTAAATGATCGTTCAAGAATGAAGGTGAGATAAAAGTACATTTTTGGCCAAATAAAAACTGAGAGCATTAGTCACTAACATATTCTCACTAAAGACATTTCTTCAGAGTGTCCTTGAGGAATAAAAACAATCCTAGAAGGAAGATATGAGACTATAAAAGAATAAAGAATTGGCCAACATGTCAGTAAATGGCCCAATAGACATAATAAAACTAGATTATCTGGGAAAAATTAGATTATTTCTTACACTGTTGGAGGGCACATGAGTATTCTTAATTTTATTCTTTATTTCCTTTTGTAGGGCTAAAATACTTTATAATTTAAAAAAAAAAATGCAGAGAAGAGAGTTCCAGGCAAAGGTCCTGATGTTGGAAAGAGCTTGCTTGACCTGCTTATAGAACTGAAAAATGCCAGTGTATCTGGAATGCAGTGAGAAGTGGAGCAAAATGAAACTAGAGGGGTAAGCAGAGACTAAATCATAAAGGCTTGAAGGCTATGTTAAGGATTTGTCACAGTCAGTGGGAAGCCACTAAAGCAGGAGTCCCCAATCCCCGCGTTGTGAATGAGTACCTGTCCATGGCCTGTTTAGAAACCGGACCACACAGCAGGAGGTAAGCGGTGAGCAAGCAAACGAAGCTTCATCTGTATTTGCAGCCGCTTCCCAGCACTAGCATCACTGCCTCAGCTCCACCTCTGATCATCAGGCATTAGATTCTCATAGGAGCACCGGTCCCTGGTATCAAAAAGGTTGGGGACTGCTGTGCTAAAGGATTCCAGACAAAGGCTTTAGAAAGTCTTAATTAAACACTAAGACAATAATTCTGGCCACTCCCTGTAAGTACTAAGACCTGACATATGAGGTCTAATCACATATCATTGTATTTCTCATTGCCTCTGACTTACCCAAGATTTATTTAACTTCTGAGTTTACCAAAGGCATAATTCTCTCCAGTGCACCTGGTGATATTCAGACATGAGTCCTCTGTGCTGCATCACATTACATTAGAGTCATATTTTGACCCAAGAACCCTATGTAATGAGACTGTCACTATTCAAATTACAATACAGATATCCTAGAGGAAAAAAGAGATTGTTGCCACATGCTAGAGCAGTACTGGGTGCACGCAGAAATGTGACGGTTTCAAAGAGTGGGTGGTTCTAAAGATGACTCATGGAGGAAAAAGAGAATACAATTCGATGAAGAGGAAGGAGTGGGCATTCCAGATGAGGGAACAGGGAACAGCATTCATGAAGCTGGAGAAGAATCAACATGTTATGTGGGAATATTGGCTCGATTAGTGTTTTGAGTTCCAGTATGGATTAGTAGCAAACAATTGGATGGTTAGCATGGGGACAGGTTAAAGAATCAGTACTTTATCCTGAGGGCAACAAAGCATAAAAAATTTTGTGCAGGGATGAGCTTTCAAATAGAATATTTCTGTTTCTACTTCAAAAAATATGGAGAGGAAAAATAAGGAATATATGCAGGCTTTCATTCTCAACTACTAAAGGCACCCCGCCATTTCCAGGTGCATCCTCCATAATACACCTGCCACACTGCCACCAGACTACTTCATCTCTTGGTCACACACTTAGCCAGCACTCCTCTGCTTGAAAGGTAAAGTCCAAACCCCTTAGCCCAACATTCAAGACTCTCTGAAATTCAACGCCAACACACCTCTCCAAAAGGCTCACTTTAAGCAAATTAATACTCTGGCCAGATGATCTAGAAAACCAATTCTGAAGAGTCCACTCATCTCCCACCTACTTTTCCTTGTTTATGCTGTTTCTTCTCCCGGGAACACCTCATTTTCTCTGTTCACTCCTTTAAATCCTTCCCAGTTTCGAAGGCTTCATGCAAACCCCATATCTTCTAGGAAGGCTTTTCATACCACTCTAGACCATATTGACATCAACTCTCTAGACTGCACTGATGTTCATTGTTCATTGTTTTGCCCCTCTGACACTTACTCCAAGCTTCCTTGGCTGAAGGTACCATTTCAGCAAGAGGTTATAAACCTGTGCGTTATCAATTCATAGCATTCTCAACCGCCCCCAGCTCGACAACTTTTGGTAATGATGGTCACCCATTAGTTGGAAACTGTTAATTGAGTCTCCCCACCTGTAGTCACTGATAGGCTCTCCGCTAGGACTGCTAATAGTCAAGCCCTCAAATCCCTAGTAGATGATTTAAAGGTGTGATAAAAATACATTTTTTACAGGTTTGGGGCTACTGGTTTCTTCAGTGGAGGGAATGGTTTGCTGCCTCTGAGGTCAACAACAGTGTAAGTAATAATACGTACACTCTGGCTCTGAATGCACTAAGGGTGCTCAGGGAGTGACGCTTTGGTAAACATTTTAAAGTATATGGTCCTTCCCGGCCTGGTGGCGACCATCCTCCCAACGGAGCCGCCGAGGGTAACACTGAAAAGAGTCTCCCAGCACCTGTAAGGCCGCGGGCGGAGCCAACGGAGGGGCGGGCTTTGATCTCGCTGCCCGCCGATTGGCTACCTGCAGCCGGTGCCTCCTCTGATTGGTCGCTGGCGCGAGGGACGCCGGGACCGGCACGCGGTGCCCCTCGGGTCCACAAGGAGGCGGCGATGGCGGCGGAAGCTTCGACGGCTTGGCTCTCCCTGTCTGCCTATGTGGGAAGGAAGGGCCGGCCCTGGGGAGCTGCCGAAGGGTGCGCTCGGTGTGCACGAAGGATGACCGGTGAGGAGAGCGAGGGTCAGTCCCTGCGGGCGAGCGGACCGGGCAGAGGCCTGGGGACAGGTGGAGGCCGCCGAGGTGGGAGCTGCCGGGCCGGCGGGGTCGGGCCGACGTGGAAACCGTCGCCCAGGCTTCTCGTCACCACAGCGCACCGCGGGGCTCGGTCCGGGCCGCCGTGGTCGGTCTTAGGCGGGGGGTGAGGGGGGAAGCGTCACGCCTCCGCCCCGCGTCGCCCCGACCGTGTGTGAGCGCCCCTGCGCCCCAGTTCGAGACGCCCCCAGGGTCACGGAGGAATCGATGTGAAACTCCAGCCCGTTGTCTTGTGGTCAAGAAGTGATAAAACCGGAGTTTCTCATGTAGTTTTTTGTTTGTTTTTTTTTGTTTTTGTTGTTTTTGTTTTTTGTCGTAGAAGTGATGAGTGGACCCACTGTGAAAAGTTCCTGAATTAAACTGGCGTTAGGCATTTTGGGGCGGGTAGGAGGTGGGGGGATGGCAGGAGGAAATTACAAGTCTAGTTTCGCGTAAAACGTCGTTCGGAAAACTGTACTTGACTTTCACACATCTGGTGTTCTTCTGCACGTCAAGAGAAAAAAACACTGCCTTCCTATTGGTGTGCTAATTTATTTATTTTTCTGTATACAAGACTATTTCATATATACCAGACTAAATAGCAATTTTAGGTTTACTTGATCTGCTAACAGGTTTGTTATTGTAATGTAATTTAAAACGCCTTAGAGTAATTTAAATGCTCTGTCTCCCATACAGATGGGTTACTGGAAAGTCATTGTTACCCCGTGTAACTGTTTAATGTTTGTACTTTCAAAGTGAGTCATTTGATCAGTTTTCCTAGTCTTTGTTGGATGGACTCCGTTTAGGAGGCACGAACGTGTTTAGACGAAGTTGGTTGATTGGTTGTATTTCCAGGAGGATAGCCTGGTTTTCCCTACTCTGGGTTTCCACCGTTGCTATTGCACAGAAAGCCTCCGTTGTTTGAAGGAGATAAGATTACAAAATAAACCGTTGTTTGAAGGAGATAAGATTACAAAATAAAGTTTTAGAACATGACCTTTTATAATCACTGGTTCTTCCATGCATTTGTGTCACACTGCTTAAAAATACTCATTGGGGAGAATGATGGATATACATCTGGAATTGTGAAAGTGCTTTGTAAGCTGTAGTACACCACAGATTGCTTTGACCTGTACGATGTAAGAAATTGTTTAAAGATGAAACAGTTACACAGTCTTGCTTTCTTTGGTGGTATCATCTCTGGAATTTAAATAGAGCTTTAAAATTTAGCTTGATTGTAAACAAGTTTCAGGTATTTCAGTTGGCTTAAAAACTAAAGCTTTTTTGATCTAAAGAATGCAATTATAAGTCAGCAAGAATAATAATTTTTTGCTAGAAAAAGTGACTGGTTTTATCTAGTTTCTTTTTCACGTTCCGTTTTTTTTTCTTGCAGTATCTTAAAATAACATCTTTTCTGAAGTTACAGAGCTAAAACAAATATCCTTATTGTAATGAACTTCAAATTCTACGTAGAGTGTTAGAATGTTGATACCAGGTTTTCAATCAAGATTATGATATTTCCCTCAAATGCTAGATTTGTGAAAATGATCTTTACATGGGTCGTGTGTGTGTGTGTGTGAGTGAGTGTGTGACAAGAGTAGCGTTTGGCCTCTGCCCTTGCTGGTGTCTTAGATTATTGTAAGAGTGGAGTCTCGCTGGTGTTATATCTGCCCTCCCTGTCGGCTTCACAGGATGGGTAATATAAATTAGCAGAGGACATTATGATCAAGTAGAAAGAACATTGCACTTGGAAACAGAACTAGGCTAGAGGCTGGAATAGACCATTTAATTAGGCATGTCATGGAAATGTTTTTACATTTCTAGGTTGACTATAACATTCCCAGCCTACTTAGCCATGAATTTTACACAAAGCAAATGAAGTATGTCAGAGCACTTTGTGTGATTATAAAATGGCAAGTGTAAAGTGTTATAGGTACCAAAAACTATCTAAATTAATGCGAACAGTATTACATAGCTCTGCCTGGTTTTTCTTCTGGTTTTTCTCCTTCCATCTAACTTGTATAGTTTCTCCTGACTTTAATAAGTCAACAATTTCTAAGTAAACAATATCTTTTCCTATACAATAGAATCTCCTTTAATTTCCCCCTTTGATTAATGCTGCACATTCAATGTTAAACTGGAAAGGTTAATTCACAATTTTATCAATAGGTCACCACTATGAACTTCAATGTGGACATGATTTTTGTGAACTGTGCTTACTAATAACTGAAGAATACAGCACAATTATATGCCCTACTTGTGAGGTAAGTTTTACAATCTTTTATATTAAATACATTACAACTTAATGTTAAAGGTAAAAATGTTAGAGAAATAAAATCTAGTTAGAAACTTTTTAGTTGCATTTTTTGCTGCTTAGTCTCTAAGCCAAGAAGCCTAACAAAAGATAAAGCTTTTCCCATCTGTTTTATAATTGTTCAAAGTGATCAAGAAGAATACAAGTTATATATGACTCAGCCTACATATTTTGACTATTTAGAGACATCTGTGGAAAATTGCCCTTTTTTTGGTTTTTATTTTTATGAAGTATGTTTCTTTCAAATGCCTACCTTTCGTCCCCACACCAGTACCATGCAATTAAAGTTTGAACTCCACCTTTCCCTCACTGTTTGTCATCAAATTTACATTTGTAGAGATGTCATAGTATAAAAAGAGAAGCAAAACAGTGGCCTAAAGTTAAAGTTAATTTCAGAAGCACTAAAAATAGTATAGTTGCACTGACACAAAAATCTATGGACCCAAAATAATGAGAATAAATCAAGAATTTAAAATAAAATTTAATAAACATTGTTTGCATTTACTACAAATACAAATGTAGCTCAGTTTACATAGTGTTTCTTAATCTTTAAATTCTTAATGTTCCATTTGAGAGGTCAGATGATGAAATTGCTTATTTTCTGGCAGTGTAGCCAGTGGTTTATATGAAGGCAGAAAACCTGGAATGCAGTCCTAATTCTGTCAGCACTAAGCCTGAGTTTCCTCATGTGTCAGATGAAAATGATACCTGCTTTTCTTCTCTCATGGGATTATGAGTCAAATCTGAATTATGTAAAAGTTCTCTGCAAGCTTGAAGATCACTAAAATAAGTGTTATAGTTGACCCTCGATATTTAGGTGTAGATTAACTAGTTTGAGGGTTAAGCATGATAAAAATACACAAACACACGCACTCACGCCTTTATATAAATTTTGTAGCAAAAACACGTATTAGATGTCTGTTTTGGAATTACATACTTTACAAACTGTGGCCTTCATCGTGGAAAATTCTTCTCCCCTTTCTTTTCCAGATAGTAGTTTCCTCGAATGTAGCAGCATAGTTAAGACAAAAGGGAACCAAGCTCCCATGGTTGTGATGGAGGGTCCCTGACACATGACACATGTAGTCTCGTGGCGGGTAAAGAATAAGGGAAAAGGGAGGAGCTGGAACGGTTCCCGCCCATAGCCATTCTGTTCTGATATTCAAAAACAGACAAATAAATGTATTAGAGTAACTTCCGTCTTTTTTGGTGAATAAGTTCATGTTTAGTGGTCTTAAACCATTATACTTTTATTATTTTGGATTGCATGTATACAAATATTTAAGGTGTTTACACATACAGGTTTTAATTTTGGGGTTGTAATCTATTTTGTATCATTTTAACTAGTTCTGCCTCTTTCTTTGAGAGAGATGTGATTTGTCCCATCTTTTCCTCCTCTTCCCCCACCCCCTGTGCTGTTAGCCCAGGTGATTGACGAGGGATTATATCCAGATTCTTCAGACACTAAAGATCGCTATTTAAAGGAGTTTTTCAAGAAACCTTCTTGAAATTGTTGCCACTCTTAGTAGTTTTTAAAGTTTAGATTTTTTCCTGCTCTCTAGTTTTTATTTGGAATAGAAGAATCTAGTGTAAATAGTGAAAGAATGGAAGAATCTAGTATAAATAGTGAAAGGTCGATTTTATAGAATACTTCAGGAATGCAGTTTATTTTAAATTACATATGTACGCTATGAAGTAAGATTTAAGTATCTGTATTTGCGTTAGACTTATAATTTATCTTTAACATTGAAGGCCTAGTTTATTTCAGACTTAAGCCTAAATTGATTCCATTTAGGATTAAGAGTGTACTTTTGCCCTTATTTCTGAGTTTGGGTAAATGCTATGGATTTTTATACCAGTCTTTATCTTTGTAGTTGTGTGGTTTTTTATAGCATCCCTTCACTGCTTTTGATTGATTTTAATTTTTTTAAATAACCATTCTATAATTTGCCAGCAAAACAGCAGATTTTGTTCTACATAAGATCATACTTAAGTATCATTCCAGAAATAGTAACATCTTATTGATCTTTTTGACCCGAGTTCAAAAATATATTGTGCATGAGGAAAGGATAAGTTATCCAATCAATAGTTAATATATATTAAAATTTCATGTGAATTGGAATGTTAATAACATCCAAATTGAAAATATAAACTGAAAGAAAATATAGATAATTGTACAATCTTAGATGGGAAAGCCAGAAACCAAAGAAGAAAATGCTTGTTAAACTTGACCACATGTTTTCATTTATAAGTAACAAAAACAAGTAAAAACATCACCATAAATTTAAATGACAAGTTGGAGGCGAGAGGCAGAAGAAAGTTTTTCTTATATATTACAAGTGAGACTCTTTGTACAGTTTTAAGTGAAATCTTTTAAATCAGTTGTATTTAATATTTTCTTAAAATTTCTTGGAGAGAATGTTCTGTCTGTTGATAGTAATGTCATCCTTGGGGCAATTTGAACTTCGGTGTTGCCCCAACGGGACGGGGGGCGGATAATGGTGCACAAGTGTGCTTAGCATTTTCCCTTGGTGCTTCCTCATTGACGTGGTGAACACAGGTCAGTGAGATTTAGAAAAGATTTATTGAAAGTGTATTATAGAAAGAGCATGCTCCAAGGAGGAACATGATTTTAGTGAAGAGAGCTGTAACAACCCAGAAGTGGGAACGTCTGCATTATATTCGGGCTGTGATAGCTGGTTCCAGAGGCATTCCTAGGTGATTGGTATGTGAGGTCATTTAGATTGACACTTGGCTGCTGTATAACACTTTGCCTAGTGTGCATGTGCTTACCCGGAATTCAGTCTGTTGTGATTAGATTCATGAACTTCCAGGCATAAACATAGTATTATAAAGACAGTGTGATGAGACTTACATTGTGGGCAGGTCAGGCTGGTACCTTCTGCTCAGGCATCTGTAGCCAGATTAAACCAGCTAAGATTATGGGCCTCTTGTCCTTTGTCTCTGGGGATGCAGGTGGGATTCTCTAACTACCAATAGGGTGTTCTTTGGGCGGTCTCTATGCTGGGCCCCTATTCCTTTGTTCTCCTGTTGCTGGTGTCTGACTAGCTACCTCACTCACGGTAAGGTTAACCTCTTCCCATGACATGGCAAGCCAGAGAGATCAGTGAGGGGCACAAAGAAATCAAGGTTTTAGCCTCTAATTTGGGGGGATGGTTTCTTAAAAATAACATTTGGTCCAATGTGACTTGTTAAAAGTAACACTTTTAGACCCCTGAATGTTTAATAACACATGGCTATCTTTGGTACTTCATACTTAAAACCTCGACAGGACACCCGTTTCCCTACTGAAGGCATATTTGTAAGTGGAAGCATTGATGTATCCTCACAGGGGTCTCAGACCTCTGACGTTTAATGGCTGCTCACTAAACCATTGTACTTACGTACTGGAATTCTTAATTGATCCCTTCATTACAAACATTTGGGTGGTTTTCAGAATTTTTCACTATATTGTTATACAATTTCTCACCCCCTCACCACCACCAAAAATATCCCATCAGCAGGTTCTGTTCATTTCTAGCTCCCAAACAAATCCATGTTTCAATTTGTCATATTTGTTTAATGTTTTAAATTGCATTTCCCTGACTAGTGAAATAGAGCAACCTTTCCTGTGTTGACGTCTCAGCTCCCCTCTGGGAAGGGCTTTTCCCATCCCTTTCAGATGCTTTGCATGTTTTCCTTTTGAATTGTCTTTTCCTGACTTGTAGGAACACATCATGGGATGCGGTGTTAATACTTTATCTTGTTTTCTCCCAGTCTTTCACCTTTAATTTTTTAATTACATTTAGCCTTTCAGAAATGGTTCTTTCTTTAGTGCTCCTTCATGGCTTCTAGGTTTTCATTGATTAGGCAGACCTTCCTATCTCAGAGTTATATATATATACTTTAAATATTTATATTGTGGTTTTTAAAAGACATATTTAATCCTTTTATAACAGTCATATATGATTCAAGGTGGGTGTACAGCTTTCTCATACTGTTTACTGAATACTCCTCTATTTAATTGAAATGTCACCTGTATTGCGTAGTAAGTCCCCACATATGTGGATCTCTTTCAGGGCTCTGTGCTGCTCCTTTATTGTGCCAGTACCTTGTGTTTTAATTACAGTTGTTTTATTATCTGACGGGATAAATCTATGCTGAATACTGTGTTAAAATTTTTGTAATTCTTGCATAATATATTTTCTATATGAATTTAGAATTGTATTAGTTTTATATTTGACATATTTTAGAATATTAAATCTTTGTCTCCAGGAACCTGACATGATTCTCTATTTATTCAGTTCTTGTTTTATGATCCTCAATAAATTATTTTTCTTAGGCCTTATATTTTTTTCTTATTAAATTTATTTGTAGGTATTTTAGAGTTTTGAATATACCTTAAGTACTATTGTAAAATTTTTATAGTAAAATTTTAAAGTAATGTTGCACATATTTCCTTTAGAATTATGGTAGAAGTTTTAGTTAAGTTAATGTTCTATCTAATACATGGTTGCCAAATTACCAATTTCTTCAAAAATAGAAATAGGATAAAAACATCATAGACGTACAATTTTTCTTTGATTTAAAGAGGATTTAAGGATTTTTAAGGCTATTTTCAACTTTATGAATGGCACATTAGTTTGAATTCTGGGTAGACAGAATTTATTGAATGACTTTTCCATTTTTGTTTTTAATCTTATTTTGTCCTAAGGTTGCTACTACTGTAAATAGGAGACAAGGATGCTACCCGTTAGATGAATACGTTAAAGAAGATTCTTTCATGGAAAAACTGCAGCCTAAAAAGTATGTCTTGTGTGCTTTGCAACTTTTAAGGGTTAAAGAACCTTCTTATTAACTTTCTGGAACCCTACTCAGATGGCAATTATAATTTTGTATATTTTTTAACATTTTAAAAAATAATTAACATGGTAGTAAGTTATATAGGAATTAAAAGAAATATAAGATATCCTCAAGGAACAATCTCATTTGGAACTTTTCAGTTCTGTGGATGGCACCAAGCCTCTGTAAATCAGCCCGGTTCCTCTTCTCTCATTCGTTGGGCTTCCTGCAGGTTCCAACTTCCAATGTCTCCCATGTCCACGTGTATCTTCCATCTCTGCTGCCTGCTTCAGTCTTGCTTCCTGCCTCCTCAGCACTTTCAGACTCTGTGGCTCTTCACTGCCATTCAGATAAAATCCAGAATTCTTTAGACTGGCATTAGTGGCTTTACACGTGACTGTTGCAGCTTCTCTGTCTAGAGTTAATTGTGTGCTTAAAAACCCAGAGAACAGTTATGTCTTTGGATAGTAAAACCACTTGGCTGATGTCTAGCGGCTGGTTATTGACACAACCGGAAGCAGAACTCAGGTTTATTGGATGCCTGTACTTCCCCTGACTCCCGTGTTTGTATTCTGCCAGTCGTTTCCTCCACGAGCTCCGTGTGGAGTGACTGGAACAATTCTTCAGGAACCTTCCTGGCCCGGTGAGAGTCACTGGTCGTGCAGATTTGAACACTGTTAGGGTCTAGCAGATGACATGCTGGGATAGGGTGGGGCTGACTGGGTTTAAACAGTGAGCGTGAGGGTTGTGGCAGACAGAGCAAGGCTCTCCCCTTGCAGAGGAGGCAGATCCTGCTGTGTGGGGACCACCCTCGTGTTGTCAGGTCTTCCTCTTCTTTGCTCCAAGAGGAGACAGAGCTGGACTTGGGTGTGACGTTTCGGACTTTAACCATCATGCAAGTCAAATCGGATTGTACTCTGCTCTTGATGTATGTGTTACCTGGTGTGGTTGCAGAGTGACATTTCCCTTTCAGAAGTAGATGAGTCCACTTTAAGCACCCAAGTTTTTCGAAGTTACCATTTTTTAAATTAAATTCTTCAAGTATACTTACGTTAGGAACTCCTATTTCCTAATTCAGCAGAGTTTGGTTTAAAATAGTTGTAAATTTTAATTAGACGTATCCCTTGATGCATAATGTACTTACTGATTTAAATATTTTGAAGTAGGAATTGAATATGGACTTCTCAGGGCTAATGCACTCAAATATGTTTTTAAAAACACAAATGTTCACTATTCAAAGTAATTGCTTAAAAATTAGTCTTATTGTTTCTCTCTTTGAGAGTAACATTTAAATGTGGTTTCTTCTATAAACTGTTACAGGCTTATGATTAACTTAATATTCAGCAAACTAAGTGTACTAGCCAATATGGGGATATAAAGATGAAAATAGGCAAAAACTCTAGCATCTATAGACAAGAAATGGAACTTTTTCTTTGCAAATCATTTTATGTAGTAAATTCATTACTTTTCTGTAAATTATCCAGGCCTGTAAGTGCATTTTTTTAATAGCTGGCATTTATGTGTATAAGTACTTAGGTTAATGGAGCTTAAAACAGTTCAGTGATTATCAACATCTCTACCAAAAAATATCATAGGGAGAGATGATTAGGAAATTAAAGCACAATTTACACTGTAAGCTCTTATTTTTAGAGATTTGTTGAGTTGAATTCCTGATTAAAATTAAGTTTCATGTGAAAGCACATTTGGTACGGCTCCCCTCTCGTTGCTTTTCGTAGATACATGAGAACCCAGTGTATGTGTTCTTATAAGTCATCACGTGAATTACTTTTGATAGAGTAAAAATCAGAATAGCGGATTAAAACTTAATGTTGGTATTTAAAATAATGTACTTGACATTTTTTAGGGTAAAGAATTGTTCTCAGGACTTTAAAAAGGCAGCTGATCAGCTAACGGTTGGATTAGAACGTTCACCACCCACACACAGGACTGTTTTGAACCCATCAGCTGTAATGGCGGTATGAAAAATGTTACTTATGAAGTAAGATGGAGCCAGACATTTTTAGTTTGTCTCTGATGGCTCAACTTTCCTTTCAAGGTTATCCTATAATTATAGATTCTCTGGGAAGCTTAAAAATAAGAGATAAACAAACCTACAGTTCTTACTTGAACCTCTTGTTTTTTTTATAGACTATCCTTGAACAATTTTCTTTTTTCTTCTCAAGGCAGCCCACTGTACCTTGGACCAGCTCTGGTAGTATTCTTGGTATTTCCTTGTATGTAGCTTCTTCTCTTTGAACCTAGTTATTGAATCCAGATTCTATGAAATGTGTGTAAAGTACACGTTTCTAAATTCTAAATTCTAAAATCACTTAGAATTTTAATGGCATCCAAAAGGGCTACTGGCCTTTGCTGTTGATGATGATATTTTTGTTGGAAAATTGAGTTTTACCTGTTACTATACTTAATAACTTTAAATAATGTATTTTTTAAATTTAGGATCAAAAATAGGACAAATTCCAAAATGCTGTTGAATAACATTAAATCTTTTCATTAAGGAGATTCTTAGTGGACTGGGGGAAGAGAGAACACTTAATCTTACTATCTTTTACTTAAAATTTAAATCTTAACATAGCCAAATTATATTTTTTCCTTAAACTGTTAATTTTTGCATGTGTACATTTATTGCCATGATAAAATTTTCAAGGCAGTTTTCAATTTCAAAATGGTTACAGGACATAATCTTATTTTTTCAAAAAGATGTAAAAAAAATCTGGAATGCTATAGCCAGAACTTTAAAATGTTAATTTTTTTTTTTTTTATCCTTGAGTAAGTAGGATTAATGGTGTTATTTTTCTTGCATGTTTTCAGATTTCTGTAGTGAGTCTGTGTTGCTTTTGTAATCAGATGATAGCTTGATGTTTTTATGATTAATGTGTCTAAGCATCTATTTTTATATTTTATATTTGTATATGGTCTCCCCCTTCTTAGGAGACGAAAACTGCAGAAGAAATTGATGAAGCATTGAAGATAGCAGGCAATAATTTTGAACAATTAAGTAGTGCTGTCAATGTAAGCACTTTGAATTATTAAATTCTCCTGATTTAGGATATGTTCTCTTTATATGTGTATGTTTGGATGCATTATCATTGAGGTTAGGGCTTAGCACTGAGTTACTAAGCATGACAATCTAATGACAGAGAAACGTACAACAGAATGGAAACCCCTTGGCCCTGGAGGGTTGGTCTGGTGGCATTGTGCTGGCAGCCTGCCAACATCCCAGCTCCAGAAAGCAACTGTGATTTCTTCTTCTCCAAACTGAATTTTGCCCCAGAAGCTTCCTAACACTGCTTGTTATTTGGCTGTGTGCCCTTACACAAAGAGTCTTATTCTCTTTTTTCCCATTCCCCATCCCCCAAAGGACAGACTCATTTGGTGACAGAGAACAAGCGATGACAAATTTACAACCAAGTTCATCAAAAGGTTATAGCTGAAATAGGAGTTAAGACTTCAACATATGAATTGGGGAGGACACAGTTCAGCCCATAACTGTGTGCCCTCTGTCCCCCAGATTCATGTCCTTCTCACGTGCAGAACACATTCACTCCACCCCAACTCAGTCTTAACCTGTTCCAGCAGTGACTCTGAATCTAAAGTCTCATCTAAATATCTTCTAAGTCAGGTGTGGGTGTGAGTCAGGGTTTGACTCATCCTGGGGCCAAATTCCTCTCCAGTGGTGAATCTGTAAAACTGGATAGATAATAAATAATTTGCTTCTAAAATACAGTGGTGGGACACGCACAGGACAGACATGCCCATGAGAAGGGAGAAACTGGAGGGAAAGAAGGGGTAACAGATCTCAAGCAACAATTCTTTGTTTAGCAATGGAAAGAAGTAAGTGGAGCAGTTAATATTAAAAAAATAATTGGATTAAAATATTATGTTTTAAATATAAGGAATACCACCAGAGAGAAATTCAGCTATTTAAAATGACTCGTTTGCTGTAATGATAAAAAAGGATAAGAAAGAAGTTTGGAAACTTAGTGGATTTTCTAGACCTTTGCCAGTTTATCAGTAGACAGTGCCCACAAAATGTGATCTTGCAGATGGGTACCAGGATTTAAACTTGAACCTTGTGACATTCCATTTTTATCATCTAATTTTCTCTTGTGTTATTTTAAAAACTCCAAAATGTATTTTCTATTATCAAAATTATGTTGAATAGTATAATTTATACAAAATAAAAATACCAAGTTAGGTTTTTGTGGTGTTCTTCCCAGATGCTGGAACACATACACAATCAAACACAAGAGAAGATGGTCAGCCTTTTAGAGGTTCTGGAGAAACAGTTTGACCAACTTTTTACTTCTCTAGATTCCAGGTAATAACTTAAAAATATAGACACAGTGAAACTGGAGTTTTAACAATAACCTGCCATTTTGTTTCTTTGTGTAGATTGAAGTAATGAGTAATTTTAAAACAAATTTGGAAGGAAATGGTTGATCTGTACAGGCTGAAGTTTACAACTTTAAAATGAGAAACAATTTGTACATTGTTTTTATTTGGTCAATTTTGCATTCTGGTCCCAAAGCTAAGTGTTAAATAAGGTTCTTTATCAAAGCAGCACAGAAAATTAGTTGCAAAATCTGAATCCATGTTGTAGAATTCAACTTATTAGGGAAAATAGAACCATTTGCTTATACATAATTACATTATTTTTTATGTTTATTTGCATCAGAGCAAATAGTACTCTAATACTCATTTCTAAACAAATACTATACAGTTATTTGTATATATATATCCATCGCTTTTTGAAAAAACTCTTTGATACCTGTGATCTTTAATGATCTTAATCACATTTTGCATTTGAAGAAACAGGATCATGAATGTTGTGACACGCCCAAAGAAATACGTTAGAAATGGTACTCATCTTTTTGACTCGTTCTTTTTTTTTTCTTTTAAGCCTCATAGGATGCCTAGAACACAGGCTCAGTAAATGCAGTGTCAGTGAATCAGTTGATGTGCTTTATTCCACATTGATGCTGTCTCTCACATGGTCTTTAATCATAACATTAAGCAATGGGTCATGTGGATGCATTTATTTTACAGTTTTTATAGTAATAAAATACACATGACAAAGTTTCCCTTTTTAACCATTTTTAAGTGTACAGTTTAGTGGCATATGGTAATTCTATGTTTAAGCTTCTGAGGAAACACCAAACTGTTTTCTACTATGGCTACACACTTTACCTGCCCACCAGCCATGCACAGCGTTCTAGTTTCTCCATACCCTCACAAACAGTGTTATCGTCTGGGTTTTCTTTGGTTTTTTTTTTTTTTTTTTTTTGATGATCGTATCCTAATAGGTATGAAATAATATCTCATTGTGATTTTGATTTTCATTTTCCTAATGGCTATTACTGGTAATGCTGCAGTGAAGATGGGCATGCATATGTTTGAGGTAGCGTTTTTGTTTTCTTCATATAAATAACCAGAAGTGGAATTGCTGAATTGTATGGTTTTTAATTTTTTTGTTTTCAGTTTATAATTTTTTGAGGAACCTCCACATTGTTTTCCATAGTAGTTACATGACTTTATAGTCCCACCAACAATGCATGAGGGTTCCCTTTTCTCCACATCCTTGCCAGCACTTACTGTTTGTACATTTATTAATGATGGCCATTCTGACAGGTGTAATGTGATACTCATCGTGGTTTTGATTTGCATTTCTCTGATGATTAATGATGTTGAGCATCTTTTCATAGGTCTGTTGACCATCTGTCTATATATCTGTTAAGGTCTTCTGTCCATTTTTTAATTGGAATTTATGTTTTTTTTGGTGTTGAGTTGTATGAGTGCTCATTTTTGAACTGGATTATTTTTTTTGTTGGATTATAGAGTTCTTTGTATATTAACATTAATATTTTATTAGATGTATCATTTTCAGGTATTTTTCTCTTGTATAGGTTGCCTTTTTACTCTCTTGATAGCATTATTTGATCCACAGAAGTTACTGATAAAGTCCAATTTATGTTTTTCTTTTGTTGCCTGTACTTTTTGGGACACATCCAAGAAATCATTGCCAAATCTAACATCACAAAGCTTTCCCTGTTTTCGTCTAAGAGTTTTATAGTTTTAGCTCTTTCATTTAGGTCTTTGATTTGTTTTGAGTTTATTGTCGTATGTGGCGTAAGGGAAGGATTCAGCTTCATTCTCTTCCACGTGGATATCCAGTTTTGCCAGCAGCATGTGTCAAAAAGATGGTCTTTTCTCCATCGAGTGGTCTCAGCACACTCGTCAGAACTGAGTTGACCATGTATGTGAAGTTTTATTTCAGGGCATTCTCTATTCCATCATTCTGTCTGTTCTTATGCCCTCAGCACACTGTTTTGATGACCGTAGTTTTGTAGCGAGTTTTGAAATCAGGATGTGTGAGTCGTCCGACCTTGTTTTCCTTTTTCAAGATTGTTTTATCTGTTTGGGGTTCTCTGAGGCTCCCTGTGACCTTTAGGATGGGTTTTTCTGTTCTGCATGAGACATCGTCAGGATCTTGATAGGGATGCACTGAATTATAGATGCTTTGGGTGGTGTTGGCATCTTAATAATGTCATGTCTTCCATTCCATGAGCATGGGTGTCTTTCCATTTATTTTTGTCATCTTTAATTTCTTTCAGTAGTGTGTGTAGTGTACAGTAAATGTGCAAGTCTGTTACCTTCTTGGTTAAATGTATTCCTTAGTATATTCTTTTTATTATATTTTAAAGAAATTGTTTTCTTAATTTTCTCTTCAGAGTGTTCATTGTTAGTATATAGAAATGCATCTGATTTGTGTGTTGATTTCATAGTCTACATTTTTGCTGAACTCCTTAATTAGACCTTCTAGTATATTTATGGCATCTTTAGGGTTTTCTGCATATGAGATAATGTCACTTGCAAAATAGATAATTTTACTTCTTTTCAAATTTTTATGCCTTTTCTTTCTTTTTGTTGCATATTTCTGTGGCTAGAACTTAGAATAGTATGTTAAAGAGCAGTGTAAAACACGCTTCCTCATCTGGTACCTGGCCTTAAAGAAAAGCTGCCAGCCCGCCATCTAACATAATGTTGAGCATGGGTTTTTCATGTATTGCCTTTATTATGTAGATATAGTTTTCCTCAATTCTTATTGACTATTTTTTATCATGAAAGTGTCTTGAAATATGTCAAATCCTTTTTCTGCATCTTTTGGGAGACTCATGGTTTTTACTTTTCCTTAATGTGTATAGCATTGATTGATTTTCGTATATTGAATCATCTTTGCATTCCAGGAATAAATCCCACTTGGTCATGATGTATTGTCCTTTTAGTATGCTGCTGAGTTCATTTCACTAGATTTTGTTGAGGGTTTTGGATCAGTACTCAGATACTGGTCTGCAGTTTCCTTCATTTTCATACGGCCTTGGTATGAAAATGCCAGCCTCATAGACTGAGTCAGGAAGTGTTTCTGCCCCTTGCATTTTTTGGAAGACTTTGATGAGGATTGGTATTAATTTTCATTAAATATTTGGTAGAATTCACCAGTGGAAGCCATCTAGTCCAGGGCTTTTCTTTGTTGGGAGGTTTTGATTACAGATTCAATCTCCTTACTTTTCTCTGCCAACTGTAGATTTAGTTTGTTCTTTTTCTAGATACTAGGGTGTAAACTTAGGTTGTTGATTTGCCATCTCTTTTTGAATGCGTGTACAGTTATTTCCCTTTTAGCTCTGTTTGCATTGTTTCTCATAAATTTTAGTATTTTTGTTTGTTTTCATTTGTCTCGGTGTTTTCCTAGTGATATTTTTCCTGGACCCACTTGTGTTTAGGAGTATCTTATTTAATTTCCACATATTTATAATTTTCCAGTTCCCTTCTGTTATTGATTTCTACTTTCAATTGTGACCAGAAAAGGCATTTTATATGGTTTCAGTCTTTTAAAATTTAGTAAGACTTGTTTTTTGACCTAACACATGGTCTGACCTGATGAATGCTCCATGTATGCACAAGGAAAATATGTATTCTCTGTTGAGTGGTGTGTTTTCCCTGTGTCTCTCAGGTCCAATTAGTTTATAATGTTAAGTAATTCGTTTTCTTATTGATATTCTGTATGATTTTTCTGTCCATCATTGGAAGTTGTATATTGAAGTCTCACTATTGTAGAGAGTGCTTTGTTTCTATCTTTAATTCTGTCATTGTTTGCTCCATATATTTTGGAACTCTTATATTCAGTGTGTACATTGTTGTAATTGTTATATCTTCCTGTGAATTGACCCTTTTGTCAGTATAATGTTCTTCTTTTTCTCTTGTAATAGTTTTGACTTAGTCCGTTTAGTCTGATATTAGTATAGCCACCCTAACTCTCTTTTGCTTACTGTTTGTATGGAATATCTTTTTCTATCCTTTCACTTTTAATCTATGTGTGTCTTTAGATCTAAAGTGAATCTCTTATAGACTTGAATATGTGCTATCAGTTTTTAAAAATCTGTTCTACTTTTTTTGATTTGGAGGTTTACTCCATATACATTTAAGGTAATTACTGATAAGAAGGACTTATTTTTTCCATGTTATTGTTTTCAATATGTCTTATAGCTTTTTTTTTCTCATTTATTACTTGTATTTCTACCTTCCTTTCTTTTTACTTGCTTTTTCTGTAGTGATACATTTTGATTCTCTTGTTTATTTTTTGCGTATTCTGTAGTTTCTTCGTGGCTACCTTGAGTATTACATATAACACCCTAAAGTTATAACACTCTATTTCGGATCAATACCAGCTGGCCTACTCCTTTACATCTTCATCATCTTTATTTTGTTGTCATGATCGCATCAGTGTACATTGTATACTCATTAATGTAGCTTAGTCATTTTATGTATTTGTCCTTTAAATGCTATAGAAAAGAAAAAGTGGAGTTATAAACCAAAATTACAATCATACTAGATTTTATATTTGCCCATGTATTTACCTTTACCAGAAATACTTATTTTTGTATGGCTTTGAGTTTTGTCTGGCTTGCTTTCATTCTGATTCAAAGGATGCCTGTTAGCATTTCTATAGAACACATATTGGTAAAGACATCAGCTTTTACCTGGGAATATTTTAATTTCTCCAAGATTTTGCAAGATAGTTTTGCTAGGTTTAGAGTTCTCAGCTGGCAGTGTTTTTTCTTTCTACACTTGAAGTATGTCATCCCACTGCCTCTTGCCTCTGGGGTTTTTGGGGAGAATTAAGCTGATAACCTGAGGACAGATTTCATCTCTCTTGCCACTTTCAAGATTCTCCGTCTTTCGACAATTTGATTATACTGTGTCTCAGTGTGGGGTCTCTGCTTAGATTTCTTTGAGTTCTTGGATTTGTAAATTCATGTGTTTTTTCTAATTTCGGAAGTTTTTAGCAATTTCTTCAAATAATCTCTCCCACTCTTCTCCTTTTGGGACTATTATAATGCACGTTGGTCCTCTCAAAAGGTGTCTGTGAAGTTTCTTCAGCTCTGTTTACTCCTCCAATCTTTGTTCTTTCTGTTCCTCAGACTCAGTAATTTCAGTGGTCCTATATTCAAGTTTACGAATTTTTATTCTTGCTCAGATATGCAGTTGAACCCCTGTAGTGGATTTTTCCTTTCAGTTATTGTACTTTTGAGCACTGGATTTTCTATTTTATAATTTCTGTCTCTGTTGATTTTCGCATTTTGGTCCTTTGCCGTTTTCTGATTTCCTTTGTATATCTAGTGTTTTGTTGAAAATTGGACACAGCAACCCCTGTCAATCATTGCAAACTGGCTCTTTGCTGGGCAGCCCTTCACTGAGGAACTGAGCATGCTCTGATCCTTGGCACAGCCTGGGGTGAAGGTTTCGGGGTCCTTGGGTCCTTTCTGAGCATGTGTCCTGTCAGGGTCTGAGTATGGCTTTTTTGATTCTCTTGTATACATGCTGTTTTGTTTTGTTTTGTTTTTGTAAAAACTTATTTTTAATTTTGTATAAAACAGGTGGTCTATGTCCGGGGGCTGTAGGAAATCCAAGCAGACCAGCTGGGGTGAGAGGCATAGCCTACCTGGGGGGCTAATTTTCCAAAAAGTCTTACCTAGGTTTCTCCTCTCAGCCTCAAATGGTCTATTTTATGTCTTTACCTGTGATCTCTTGCCCAGGTGTCTGCAGGTCTTGGTCTTTCTGCAGCCTTCGTAAGCAGTGCTCACTGCTTCTCATGCCTGAGCTCCAAGTCAGATGAAACAGACTAGTTCTTTAGGTAGCCCCCAGACAAATTAGGATATTGAGAATAAAGTCTGCTGTTCCCTCTGGTTTGAGAGAAGAATCGGGAACGGTGCTGCTGCCTTCAGACCAAAACCATACCGCGGCTGGGCAAGGACAAGTAAAACACCATGTTTTCTGTTGTTTTGAGTGTGGCTTTTTATTGGTTGGGCATTTGCATGGTTGTTGTATAACTTTCTCTATTTTCCAGAGTTCCTGTAAGATTATTTTTAACATTTTTCACGTTTTTTAACATCTCTGTTGGGGAGCAAGGGCCTAAGTCTCCCAGTCTGCCATTTTGTTGACATGACTACACAGGCATGAGTTTTTGGGAACTATATTAGATCTTACAAAATAACCATTTTTTTCTCTAAAGAAATGACTTTCAGAGATTATGTATACAATTACTGAGAGGTTTTTGTAATACCTTTTTATCTCCAGAGCCTATGTCACATTCTTGTTACTCTTCAGTGTGGCAAACTCTCCTTTTTTGAGGCCTGTTTTGATTTTGAGGAAATGATGAAAAGACAATTGAGGAATAAAATGAGTGAGTTAGACACTGCAATTTTTGGTACAAAATTTTTAAGTTCCATAATGTAATTCTGCCATAGGTCCAAAAAGGGTTTTGAGTAATGAGGTACCATTAATGAAGGAATAATCTGTATAGCCTTCCTAAGTGATTACTTTGAAGGTTATGATTAATTGATACCTAAGTTAGGGTCTGGTGGTCTCTTTTAAAATATTTTTTATTTATGTAAAATATTCATGTATTCATGTGTCTTAATAGAAATTTTTAAATGTACAGGTAGATTCTATTGAGAAATGAGTACAGATGTGTCTTTGTAATGGCACAAGTGACTGCAGGACAGTGAATATTTCTGTTTTGGGTGGACTCACCTAGGGTTTGTCTTAACCTTGCATTTCTGTGACACTATCTGTGACATAACCATAATCTATAAAATTTGATTTTTCTCTAGTTATACATACATAGCTTCCAGTTGTAATACGTTTAAGTTCTATCCACTGCCTCATTTAACCATGTTAAGTTCATAAACTAGTAAAATTACCCTTTTATATTGTTACTATAAATTAGCTTTCATGTAAATGTTTATGAAATTTTTCAAATAACTTTGGGATCTTATATAAAGGAAAAAGAACTTGTATGAAGAAGTAGTAAGAAATACAGATGATTATTTATCACATGTAATAATGGCTAAAAACTACATTGAAGAGAAAAAAAATGATTTGGATGCAGCTATGAAGATAGCAAAAGAATTAAAATCAGCACCTTCTCTAAGGACTTATTGTGACCTGAATCAGGTAATTTTAATAGTTCATCATGTGAGTTATTTCTGAAGTAGTTTATTTTACATGTTTTCGATATATTTAAGAATAAGAACATGTTTTTCAGATCGTCTTAACTTGTATTGACAACAATGTAGAATTCTTAGTTGTTTGACTTCTAAGACAAATGTTAGTAAATTTGTTTAGCCTTTTATTATTATTTACCACTTAGATAAATGGTATAATAAGGTTTTTATAACACATGATCTGAGAACAAGTTGGATGACTGATTTGAAAGTTGATGCTTCTAGGACATTTAAATAAAAGGACAAATAAGGGTAAAAAACTAAATGGGATTCTGTTTTTGTTTTTTTTTTCGCAAACATTTTAGGTGTGACTTTCAGCTCTTGACTTAAAAGTTTAATTCAAGATCCCATTTAGGTTTCTTCCTTTCCCCCTCTTGCTTCCCCAAATGTGAAGGTCAAGAGACAAGGTGCTTCAGCTGTGTCCTGTCCTCTAATTGTGTGCCAGGGAGCAGAGTTGGGCAAAAGTGTAGAAACATGTTTCCTAGGAGATGGTTTGGCAGGATGGGGTTAACCGTGGGTCCTCTTCGCTAATTCCTACCTGGTGCCCTTGGGCAGCAGGTTGTGCTCTGTCTTTGGGTCCCCAGTGCTTCATTTCCTGTCTGTAATCAGACATTTGGATTGAACTGAGGTACAAAATAGAAGCCATTGGTTTACCTGCTCCAGAGTCTCTAAATGAAAGAAGAGTTTGCCACTGTCTTGCATGCAGCTGTGTTCCAGCTTTAGTTCTGAACCAGTAGTAGTCATTTCCTGTGCGTTCCACATGAGGCATTAGGAGTTGAAGAAAAGTGGTAAGACTTGACCTTTAGCTTCATTAGGAAGATGGACAAAAAACATTTGAGGACAGCAGTGCAGGTCTGAATTTCCTCTGATCATGTAGCTTTGTCTCATTTATTAACTAGTGCCCTTTATTGTTGTTATATGTTAAAACATACTTCCAAAAGATTTTAAGGTCCTTTTAGGGGAAAAAGTTATACTTATTTGCATCCCTTCCTTTGAGTGCCTAAAATAAAACCTTGAACACATTAATTAGTGAAATACTTGAAGGGTATAGTTTTCCTTCTAAAATCTTACTCTGTTTCAAGAATATTAAAAAGAAAATCCACATATGAGTGACACTTTTCTTCTGATTCCAGATTATCCGGACTTTGAAATTAACATACGAGAGTGAATTGTCGCAATTTAGGACTCTAAAACTAAGAAATTCTCCCAGGTAAGTAAGTTATATTTCAGGAGAACATAGTAATCAAGTATAAAAATGTATCAGTGCTCAGGCTACTAAAGTAGCAAGTAATGATAAATTGATGATTCGGTTCACAAATGTTTCCCAAGTTAGCAACCAAATTAAAATAAGTGTAACTTATGATAAGTAACAATGCTATTTGAATGTTCTCTTTTATAGTTTTCAGTGTTCACAACTGATTTTTATTTAGAGGTAGTAATAAACTCGTACTAGAACATTTACTTATGTTAGTGTTTGTTTTAGGTTGAATATGAATTGCAGTGAGATCATCTGTATGTTCAATAATATGGTAAAGATTGAATTTGAAGACTCAACAAAGTAAGTATAAGATGACAACAGATTGCACCCTTGCAAGACGGCGTAGAGGGTAGTGGCTGTGCAAGCCTCCTCTTGCGACCACATCAAAATTATGACAAAATTGCAGAGCATCTAGCATGCAGAGTCACCTGAGGGCTGGCTGAACAGAAGCCTTACACCTAGGGACAAAAATAACAGGTCACCTCAAACCGGTAGGAGGGTTGGAGACAGGAACCGCGAGTCCCACAACCATCGAGCATCGGGAGGGCTTTCTTGGCTGCACGGCCCCCTCCCACACCTGAGGAACGAGGGGTCCTGGCCACACATGGGACTCTCTACTGGGGTTCCGGTGCTGGGAAGAGAAGTACCCACTACCTCCGGCTGTGGCGGCTGAGTGAGAGGAGGGCTATGAGAAGTGGGAACTTCCTCTTAGGGGTCCACTGGCCTTACTGCCAGACTCGCCGCTCTGAGCTCCCTTGTTGGGGCATCTGCTTGAGGGGTGCCAGGGACATGTGGGGAGGCGCAGAACCAACAGGCTTTGGGGCCAGGGCTAGAAGGGTGGCTGGCTCCTGGGCAGAGGTGCAGGCAGAACCCTCTGTCCCTTTGTTGAGCCCTCCCCACTCCCAGCCTGCAGACGCAGGTGCCAACAACCTGGATAACACAGGTCATTCTGCCCAGGGGACTCACTGAGACCTCGCCCCTCACAATGTGGGGGCCCACACAGGCTGCTTCCAGTGGTTTATTCCCTGCAAACGGGCTGCTTGGACTTTCTTAAAAGCCCTCAAAGGCTCACAAAATGCAGGCAGCAGCACCTGGCCTTAGCAGGCCCGGACCTCTTGCTGAGCAGCCCCAAGCCCCGCACTGCTGGCAGCCAGCCTCGGTTTTTGACCTGGCCCCTTAAGGCACCTATAAGCCCAGCATGGGTGGCAGCCATCTGACTCTTAGCAAGTGGCCTCAGAGGCGCACAAGCTGTGGCTGAACTTGGCCTGCAGCTGGACCCCTCCCCCAGGACTGTGCCACCAGGCCCCTTAGCACACCCACTACACGAAGCCATTCTACTAAAACCGGGAAACTTAGGACCCCTACCTAACACATGGAAGCAGACAGAAGGAGGCAGCCAAAATAGGGAGACATGGGCAGCATGGCCCACATGAAAGAACAGAACAAAGCTCCAGAAAAAGAACTCACCAAAATGGAGACAAGCAATCTACCAGATGCAGAGTTCAAAACACTGGTTGAAAGGATGCAAAAGAACTTAGGGGAAAAAAACAGATGAACTCAGAACTTTAACATAAAAAAGGAAATGGAAAACAACAGGGAGCAAGCCAGTCAGAAATGAAGAATATGGTATCTGAGATGAGCACATTAGAGAGAATCAGAGCGGACGCAATGGAGAATCGAATCAGCAACATAGAAGTTGGGAATGCGGAGGGCACCCAGTCAGAATAGCTGCAAGAAAAACCAAAAAAATGAAGGTAGTTAAAGGAGCTTCTGGGACGACATCAAGTGTTGCAACGTTGGCACTGTAGGGCACCAGAAGGAGAAGTGAGAGGGTTAGGAACTGAAAGTCTATGTGAAGAAATGACGACGAAAAACTTCCCTAACCTGGTGAAGGAAATAGACATACAACCCCAAGTTCAGAGAGTCTCAAACAAGATAAACCCAAAGAGGCCCACACCAAGGCATAATTAAAATGTCAAAGGTTAAATTCAAAGAGCGAATCTTAAAAGCAGCAAGAGAAAGGCAATTACCTACAAGGGAGTTCCCATAAGACTCGCAGCCAATTTCTTAGAAACTTTGCAGGCCAGAAGGGACTGGCACAAAATATTCAAAGTGATGAAAAGCAAGACCTACAAGCAAGATTACTGTACCCAGTAAAGCTGTCATTTAGAGTCAAAGGACAGATATAGAGCTTCCCAGACAGAAAGCTAAAGGAGTTCATCACTACCGAGCCAGTACTATAGGAGGTGTTGGACTTCTTTAAGAAGAAAAAAATATATGTCAAAAATATGAATAAAGAGTGGCATATCTATCAGCAAGTACTTCAAATGAAAAAGAATTGAATGCTTCAATCAAAACATAAGGTGGCTGAATGGATAACAAAACAATACCCTTACATATGCTGCCTATAAGAGACTCACTTCAGATTAAAAGACACAGACAAAAAGTAATGGGATGGAAAAAGATTTTATGATGGATCTAAAGGGTATTGTGCTGAGTGGAGTAAGTCAGAGGAAGAGAAATACCATATGATTGTACACATAAGTGGACTTTATAGCAGTGGTCCCCAACCTTTGTGGCACCAGGGATTGGTGCTCCTGTGAGAATCTGATGCCTAATCTGAGGTGAAGCTGAGGCTTTGATGCTGACGCTGCAGAGTGGCTGCAAACACAGATGAAGCTTTGCTTGCTTGCCCATCGCTTACCAACTGTGTGGCCCAGTTCCTAATGGGCCATGGACAGGTACCAGTCCACGGCCTGGGGCTCAGGGACTCCTCTAAAAAACAAAATAAACAAACAAACCTCATAAACACTGAGAACATTTTTAGGATTACCAGGTGAGAGGGGGATTGGGAAGGTTGGTGAAAAGGGGGAAGAGATTAAGAAGTACAAACTGGCAGTTATAAACAAAACAGTCACAAGGATAGAAGTATAGCATAGGAATATAGCCAGCCAGTAATGCTGTAAGAACTGTGTGGTGTCAGAGGGGCACTGGATTTATTGGGATGATCACTTTGTGAGTTATATAGATATAAACCACTGTGCCGTGCACCTGAAACTAATATTATGTGCTGAGTATAAGTGAAAAATACTGTCAAAAAAAGGAATCACAACAGAACCACCTCAGAAAAAAAGGCAATATATGATCAGCATCTGACAGGGCCTAAGAGACAGAAAAATTGATGCTTAGTGTGGTATGTATGATTCAAAAGTTGAAAATAATAAAAAGGGCAAAAGTTTCTATCAGTTATATTCTATGTAAAATATTTAAAAATTCAGAGACCTAGAAGGGATTGGTATTCAATGTTATACGTGTCAGAGTTGTTTTTGAGCCTCATTCATTCAGCCAGCATTGATCAGACTCTGTACCAGGCCTCACACCCTGGCTGCTGAGATACCTGTCAGAGAAGTTACAGTTGAGGATGACACATGAATGGCAGAGCACATTCCTGCTGTGGTGGTGGTACATGCAGAATTCAGTGGAGATGCAAAGGAAGGGAACAGTCAGCTCTTCGGGTAACAAGGTACCTGGAAAAAGATGTCATTTTCCCTCATGCATGAAAAATGAGTAGGAAAGGGAATGGGGGACAAAAGGGAGGTGGGCATCCCAGCAGCAAGAAGTGCCTGATTGGTGGGTGCCATGCTGCACGCAGGAACCTGCACAGGTGGAGGGCAGGCGGAAGCTGAGTCCTGGATGCTGCTGCTGCGCAGAGACGTCTGGACATTATCTCCCAGACCCATGCTGTCCAGGGTGGCAGCCACTAGCCGCGGGTGGCCATTTAAAATTAGCATAAGCTGAATACTTTGAGAAATCGAGCTCCTCAGTTGCACTGGCCACATTTCAAGTGCTCAGGGGCCACGTGTGGCTGGAAGCTGCCACATTGGACAACACAGCACATTTTCATGGTTGCTAGAAGGTCTCCTGGATGACACAGCTGTAGACAGCAGAAGACCCCTGGGAGATTTCAGCTTGACAGTGAAAACAAGTAGGCTCCATTTTTGTAAGTTACCTCCATGACCATTTAGAGGATTATTTAGAAGAGCATGAGGCTGGAGGCTGAAAGACCAGTTGGACTGTTTTGTCAGTAGTCTCAGCAAATGATGAGAAACCAAATGTAGGTGGTGATGCTGGCAGTGAAAGGTCAGGCAGGTGCCAGGTGGGGAGTCAGGAGGACTTAGTGCTGGTGTGAGAATGGGGGACAAGGGGGAGAGATGTGTCCCCGCCGGTTTACAAGCCTGACTTTGGCATTAAGGTCAGGGGTCCTGGGATTATCCACCAGGACTGGGAGTGCAGCAGGACAGTCGGGAAGGCCAGATGGTGGGTGTGCCAAGTGACTATTGCCCACTGCATATCTAGGAGAAGTGTCCACACGGCAGTGGCTGTACGTGCTGGGGCTTAAGAACATGTCTTGGACTTGATTCTGGGTTTAGGAGTAGTCAGAATATAGGTGGTGTAGAAACTCCCCCAAGAAGTAAGACATCCTCCAAGAAACATCACTTCACCACCGCAGAGGACTGAGCCGAGTCCAGCCCACAGTCTTGCAAGCTCAGAAACAGACGTGAGCAGATTCATGCTGAGCCAGGAAAACTCATAGGAGGTTCACAAAACCTCCGAGAATGCCCTTTTACTGACTCAGAGGGCAGGGGCTGGGATCATGCTGCTGACATTCTCTTCCAGTATCCAGGCAGACGCTAGAAGCCAGATTGTCAGCCTCGAAGTGCTTTGTCATAGTCTTGTTTGGAATACAGGAAGTAAGATTAAATAGCCTAGCAGCACCGGGCTTAGAGAGCCTGCTGCATTCCTTTCCCCACAGGGAGGACCTTGCGGAGGACTGGGGTGCCTGTCCCCTGCCCAGCGTGGAGCCCCGGTCCACGTCTGCCTCTAACTTCAGTGTTCGAGCTCCTGTGGGTAATCATTTCCCAATCAGTACCCTCTCTTAGATGTTGTCATAACTTGAACATAGTTACTGTCAGATATTTTTAATACCAAAAGCTATTCTAAGAGTCCATTGATCTTAAATTTAACTCAGTATTAAGATTTTTCCTAGTTTTTAGAGAAAGTGTCACTGTAATCTGCATCAACTGATTACAGGTGGTAATTGGACAACATGTTTACCCAGTGAGAGCTGGTATTGAAGTGGGTCAAGGACAGTACCCTAGAAAAAATAAGAATTTTAGGATAGGGAAAGAGTAACCTGCAACAAACAAAAAAAAACAAAGGAACAGACAGAAGCCCAAAGACAGTGGCATTCTAGCAGTCAGGGAGGGGTTTATGAGACCGGAGCTTGCTGACTGTTAGATGTCTTAGTGAGGTCAGGTGAGAGTTGTTATAAGATGAAACATTCAAATCGCAAACCATGTGCACGTGTCCTCCGAAGGTGTCTGACCTTTGTTCAACGTGTACTGACTTGGCTTGCGTCAAGTGCACGTCCTCTGTTGGAAGAGATGGATGAGGTGTCACTGCTGAATCCAGTTGGCCTTGTTGGTTCTTAGGTCTGAAATGCTTCTTAAATGATTGTGATGAAGCTGAATCCATCTAAATACAAGCTTTTGAAACCCCGTCTCATATCTTTGATAGAATTTCCATATTCACAGATTGGATAGCCTAAATCTGTGTGGATATGTGAAGGCGATAGAAAAATATGGATAAACAGAGTAAATAACCAGTTGTGGGTTAGAGGACCATTGAGTAGTTGTACCCAAAGGATTCAGACTAATGGCGATTTCTAGCCAAGTCAGAGGCTTCTAATCATTTGGTCAGGATTGTACCCTTCACTGTTTCCTACACTTTATTTTTAAGCGTGTGATTAAAAGAGTAAATAATCTTAACATAATTTATCCCATTTGCCCCATGAATACTCGCTGACAGCACTTGTGGCTACAACGTTTACCTCGAGATAACTCTCAGATCACAGTCCTAACCTCACCCACATTTGCCATACATCTCCCATGCTTTTCAGAGAATTACATCAAAACAGGATGGATGCAGTCGGAACAGCTCATTTGAACAGAAAACAGATGCCAAATGATCTGACGGAAAGGGTTGCAAAGGGGATGAGTATACCGAGATTCTGTGGTGAATTTACAGCACTGAAATGCCAAGGAGGTGACAGTGTTGTCAACATTCCACAGTGGTCCTGTGGTTGAACTAGACAACAGAAGTGAAAAGAAAACTAGGAAGCTGTGTGTCAATTGTGGATTATAATAAGCATGTGGGAGCAGCGAACTCAGCTGGTCAGATGCTCACTTCTCAGCCAACTGAGCGTGAAAGGCACAGGTTTGGGTATGACACGTTCTCTCGCCACCTTCTACACAGTACAGTGCTGAACTCCTGCCTCCTGCTCAGGAACAACAGTCCCAAGCACATGATTGGCCACGTAAACTTCAGACTGACATTGCCTGAAAGAATGCTGGAGAAGCGTCCCAGCCCATACAGCAGCGTCTTCGAGGTTGTCGGTGCTCTGATGACGTCACACCTCCTCACCTGTCTGGAAGACATTTCACCAAGAGCACCCCACCAACATTAGGAAATGTAATCCAGCTGGTCACTGCAAGCATGCTGCTCACTTGGCTACAAGGACGGTGAGGAGACCCGGAGAGACGCAGTGTTTTTATGCGAAACGTGACATTCTGCTTTGTGTTGTTCGTGCTTCGAAATTTACTACACAAAAAAAATTATAAATATTGATCATGTATATTTCTTTTACATTAGGATTAGAGACAAGTTCTGTTTAGAAATAACTCCAAGAACAGTTTTTATATTTTCACATTGAAAACTAGATTTGCTTCAGCCTCAAAGAGCATGTTTATGTAAAATTAACAGTGGCAGCAAGCCGCACTTTTTTTTCTGAATGGAAAATGGTTAAAATCAAACACCCAAGCCAGATCAGAATGCTGTCTTTTGAAAACCCATGTCCATGGCTCCTTCAGGGCCCAATGTCTGTCTGGTGCGGCTCTCAGCTGCTCAGGGATGACTCCGGAGCCTCATGGTCTCCTGAACTCCTTGGGCTCACATGGAGCTGGGAATAGACAAACGTTCCTTTTTGGGTAATAGAAATGTTCTAAAATTAGGTCGCAGTGATGGTTGCACAAGTCTATAAATTCAGTAAAAATTAGTGAATCTTCTGGTTTGTAAATTGTATATTAGTAAAGCTGTTTAAAAATACCCCTGGGCAACTATGTAACTTTCCCCCTCTGTGTGTGTTCTAGTATTAACTGTCATATGAAAAGGATATAAAAATTTTATGAAATGATTTAAAGTGGCCATATGCCTCTCTATTTTTAAACAGATGTGATCCCAAAGAAAATGAAAATGGCCAGAATACTCAACAGAAATATAATCATGGAAAGGAATTTTCTTGTCACGATACACACCCATCACCTGAAGAGAAAAAGGTTGATGTGTCTGTGCTGACTAATGTAGCCCCACCACCTCCCTTGCAACCGGAAACCAGTGATGTGCGTTTAGAAGCAAGAACCTTCCAGCCACAGAAAGAGGTCGTTGCAACGACATCCCCTAAAACCATTGCTGCTCTGCCTCGGATGGGATCCAGCCCTGATGTGATCATTGAAGAAATTATTGAAGAGAACCTGGAAAGTGAGTAAAAATACAAAAGCAAGGAAACAATATATTGTGTTTGTAATTGGAAACAAAATTATTAGTACCTTCCTGTCCCTGTACTTAACAGAAATATATTGCCATTAGCTTATACCATTCCCCAACTGTCCCATTTTTTAAAGTTAGGTTAATCTTTATTTTTAATACAATGATATAAATTCTGAGATGTAAATTTAATATTTGACTTAAGTAGAATATTTGACTTTTTATTGTTCCACGTATAAACTTCGTGTAAAAGATGAAAATGAGAGTTGTAATAGCAGTTTCATGACTTTGCTTAAATTTAAGAACAGCTTCTTTTAGGTCATTGTTCTGAGATATAATGTTATAAAATGAACTATCATGAATACAGTAGCATCTTTTATAACATTTAAGTACATCATAGTTACTGGATTAGATGTCCAACATTGCCTTCTCTCTGTTAACACAGAGATACTGCTGTGTATACTTACACTGCCAGTCTTCTCTAAGGCCATTTGCAGGATCCGCTTGGTTCTCTTTCTCCTCCTGCCGACATCTGTTTCTCTGGTCAGCTCTCCAGAATGACATTTGAATACAAAAAAATGGACATGCTGTTTTCCCTTTCTCTTCTGCATTATCATCACTGACATCTCAGTGAGTTAAGACTCTCAGGACTTCACCTACTGATAAAAGGGGTCTTGCCATTCCAGGATTTTGCCAATTCAGGCGCAGCTTTTTAAACAATAGTATGCGTTGTCAACTTAATAAAATTAGTACTATTGCCTTGTTTCCTATTGTGATGAAGCATGCCCTCACAGATTATCTTGTAGAGACACCTAGATATCTGGACAAGCCTCTTCAGAAACAATCGTCTCTTCCTCCTGGATCAAAAGCAGGTACTTTAACACCTCTGAACTGGATGCTATCTATGGAGTTCGCTGTATGAATAGTAACTGTTACACAGTAGGAGGCAGGGAGTAAAGTGAATTGTCCTGATAACGAAAATTTCTTTTTAACGTTAAAAGTTTCGACCATATTGGCAAAAATATTTCTGGAATGTATAACACTTCTTTCAACTGTCTACCCAGTGACACATATGTATCTCTACGCCATCCTCAACATTGGGCATTATTCTTTGTTATCTATGTTAGATAATTGACATGATACATTTGCTCAACTTTTATTATCTAAACTTGGCTGTCTCCAATTCCAGTTCTCCTAGTCTTTGTTTTTTAAACATTTTTACCAGATAAAACATCTACATTGTTCAAAAATTAAATATATATATTAAAATGCCCTGTGAAACCTTTCCGCTAACCTGTCCACCTTCCACCCAGTCTCCCTCCCTTCCGGAGCTGCTTTATGCACATACAAACATACACGTGGGTTGTTTCTCTAATTCTTCATTTTTCTATAGAAAACGTAGCACATCTATTAATACCTCAAGAAAGGAATTAAAAGAATGGTATTCTGTTATTTTAATCCCTTTCTTAGTATTATACTCCAGAGATCTTCATATCAGGTACAACACTTGGCTTAATTACTTTCCTATGCAAAAAAAATTCTATCTTTTACTCTGCCCACCCTAAACATACCTCCATAAATATTTCCATCAAAATACACACCTCTTCCCCTTAGTGCTGCTCAGCCTGTTGGCTTTGCGCAGACGTGTTTTCACACCTCTCTAACATGGTAGGATTGGGGATTCAGAGTGGCCATGAGCTCATTATTGGTTCTTTGGTGATAGAATAGATGAAACAGGGTTTGGGGATTGTATTAGAAACTTTGTCAGTGGGGTTCTGAGTTCCAAATATGTTCACAAATGAACTGTGAAGTTTTGTTGTGATACAGGGAATTTATAGCACAGAACTGATTTCACAATCTTCCCAGCACAGGAACTGCAGTTCCACTTATTTAATACATTTTGCTAGTAAGCATTTGCAGTTCCAGTTGCTGGTCTGTTTAGCAGTCTAGTTTTATGAGTTTGGGTTTGGACTCTTATGGGGCCTAAGTATGCTGGAGTTTGCAGTGCCACAAAGCACTTTCTGTAGAGGATATTGCATTCAGCTTTTGTGAATTCTTCTCTAACTTGTGGTTTGTTAACGTGGTTTAAATATCCTTATCCAGGCTCTCCAGAGCTGGTGTTTGTAAGTCATGTGATTCATCCTTGCCACTTCTACGTCCGGAGATATTCACAAATAAAAGAGGCAACAGTATTGGAAAAGGCGGTGAATCGCTTTTGCACTGAAAGCTTACACCTTGATCCTTTAGACATTTTGGAGCTAGGTATGAAGTATTACTCCAACTGAAAATATAAAGTTTATGTAAATATTGTAATATTTGCCCAACCCATATAGATTTTTATAATATAGATTTATACTCCAAGCATAAAAGTTTTGGCATTATTAACATAGTTAAATTTTATTTAGGTAAATTAGCTTAATGTTAAAATTGACTGCTGTGTGAGACATACAGAAAAGCTCCATTATGGAGTGAGGTGAGTTTTTTAAATAACGAAACCCAGTGCGGGTTGTGTGGTTTGCCCCCTCACCTCCTGGGAAAACCATTCCTCTAAGACATGTCCTGGTAGTGGGACTAGAGTCCCCCAATGTCCGCACGGGAACATCGATATCACAGAATAATTGCTGAGACGCTGGAGGATGGTGGCATCTTCTGCAGCTTAGCAAAATATCAGAAGCCTAGCATTGTGTACTTCTGACAAAAATTAATAATTTTAAAACTTAAAAAAATAACAAATATCAGTTAGAGGAGGAAAGTGTAGAGTTAAATTTTTAAGGCTGCAAATAATTCTCCAGAATTTAATGCATGCCCAAAATAGCTCAGCTTAGATTCAGAAAATGTTTTAAGCCAAAAATTCATCCTTCATTTTAAATTAAGGATAATTTTTACTTCAAAGTGAATATATATGATTTAAATATCATTTATATTTTGAGAAATTAGTGCTAAGGGAAGGAATGGGATAGGATGCTTTGGGGGGGGTACCCTCTCATTCCCTTTTACTGCCCGTTCTTCATTATAAAGAACAACAGATGGCTTCAATAGGCTTTAATCTCATCTGTTATAAGAAAGAATGGTTTAATAGCATGCAGTTTAAAATGAAGGATATTGGTTACGTGGTATATCAGCCTAAAAGAAGGGTCAACAACAATCTGAAGGGCAAACGAAGGTTTTGGTGGAACTCAGAAGGCTGCCCTGATGTGCCACCCAACAGTCCTGATTCTATTAGCGTGTGCAGAGGGATTCCACAGCGTCCTTCTGTGTGTGATCGGTGGTCAGGTCTCACCGGATCCTCTCCATGAGCAGCTTGCTTTTGGGAAGGTGGCCTCTGAGACCCAGTTCTCCCTGTCTTTCCCAACAAGCCGTGTGGCCTGGGCTCGGTTTCAGTGTCTCTGCCCAGCTTCCTCACCTGTGCGATGTAAGCACTGTGTCTGCGGGTTTGTTGTGGGAGTGAGTGGTCCACACGTGAAGCACCGAGAACAGTGTCGGGCTCATAGTAAGCATGCACATGCAGACCTCTTTCTTCCTTGCTCTTTTTTTCCTGGTCGATGTGTAAGCCATCTGGTCCCTCCACAAGATTTTCCTCTGCTGCTCGGCCCTTGGTTCATCTTCCCCTTCTCTGAACTGCACTGCATATTAATTTGGGCATCTCACACTCTGCCTTTCATTGTTTCTTTACTCTCACTCCCTTTAACCAAGAGAAGGTCGTTATTTCTTTACGTTACCAAAATATTCTACAGGTTTTAGGATGCGTGCATGCCTGCGTGTATGTGCATTGGGGGCGGGGGGGGGGTTGCACCATTGGAAGCACAGTGTGTGAGCATCATTTATTTGCCCATCTCTTGAGCATCTTGATCACAGGGTGGTCTCATTCATCTTCGTTACAGTTCATAAAAACAGATTTTCAGTAAGTGACTGCTGAGTAGTCTTTGTTTTTACCTCCCCTTTTAGCTCATAAGTTTCTGGATAACGGGAACCATCATAATGTACTGCCTTTATCCTTCTTGTAGCATTTGACATAGTACTGTATCATCAGTAGATAGATGAGTTAATACTTCTAAGTGGTGAAACTAAAGTACGTGTTCCTCAATTAGAGCTTGTTAGGTATTTTTCTCCATAAACATTAACAATGATCTATCTTCCTCATTATTTAGGTGCAACGGTATTTGTCAGCAGTATTGAAAATGGAATATGGTGTCGAGGAGTTATCACTGAATTAATTCCGATAGAAAATGAAGATATTAGAAAACATTCTAGTCCAACCAAACTCTCAGTCTGTGAAGTTGCACTAATACAGATATTCATGGTAGATTTTGGAAATTCTGAAGTCCTAATTGTCGAGGGGTATGGTATTTTATAATGATCATGTGTGTGTCCCTGGCCTGCTTAGAAACTTGTGACGGAGGCAAGGGGTAGATGCTAAAGAATAAAGAAAATTGGGAAAGGGTAGAGAGGAATAATTTATCATTCTTCACTTGGAAGACATAAACTTCTTATTTTGCTCTATAATTTGTCTCACTATTTATTAAAGTGTTATCAGTGTTACTAGATGGGGAGCTTGGGAAAGGAACTTTTCGATGTATCCAAACTGAAGAACTCTTCTGCGTTGCTTCAGAGCAGGGAATGATGGTGCACAAGAGTAATTCTTTTAAACAAAGTGTTACAGTTAGCTGCAGGATGATTGAGTAAAATTTTTAATCAGATTTCTATAATTTCATAAATGACGTTAAAATGGCATATTGTCTAGCTCACTCTAGGTAATCAAAAATCTTTCCCTCAGTGTTCTAGGTAAAGAAAACAAACTTAAAATGATTCTGTCATAAGGACCAGTATTAACTATAGCATGGTCACTATTTAATGGTCATAGCTCTATGAATCAATAGATTTCTAGTTGGAGGCATCATTATCCCCTTTAAGTTTAAACCGAATAGATATGTATGAAAGACAATTCAGATAAAGGCAATTGAGATTTAATGGAAACATCTTTGCTTATAAAAGGTAGATTAAATTTATATGGTAATGAAGTATGAATTAGAATGTAACTTTCCAGAAGATTTAGCTTAAGGAGACTATCCTTAGAAATGTATGCCTTTTATGGGGGAAAGCAAGTTTAGGTTTGAAGCATTATTTTCGATAAATGTTATTTGAATTCTTCCTAGAGTCAGTGATGCCCAGGTGGGAACAGAACATGTTACTGAGCAGCGTATAGCGCTGAGTGACTTGTGTCTGGTGCTGAGGAAGACCGAACCGTATATTGAAGGGCTTCTGAAAGACATCCGGCCACTAGCACAGCCATGCTCATTGAAGGACATTGTTCCACAGAATTCAGTAAGTGAAAGTTAAATGATTTTTCCTTCAGGGGGCTAAATATTCCAATTTTAGCTAGGCATTGCTAGTCAGATTGCTGGGTGTAGGGTGTAGTTCCAAGGCACCAGTTCTCTTAGTGAATACAGTGTTGCATAGTAAACCAGCAGGTACCATAAAGAGGAAATGAGCTTCAGTTTCCACAACTAGAAACGTTCTTAATGGGAAACCGAATGGGTGAGATGTCCACGTCAGCCACTGAACTTCAGAGTCAATAAATACAGAGAGATTGGTTAAAATATGGTGTGCTTTGTGTTTCTAAACATTTCTTCACAATTTCCATGACATTGTTCATTACGCATAGCCCATATTGCATTGTGCTTCGTTTCATTTATTCCCCAGCAAGATTGAAAACTCCTGGGAGATAGGAATTGCGTGTAAGAATATATGTTAAGCAGTTATGAAGTCTATGAAAGCAGGAGGCTGTGTCTTTGCTTATTATAATCCCAGCACTTAGCTAGATATAGCACATAGAAGGCATTCAACAGATAATTGAAAGAATGAATACATGAATAAAAAGGGGAAACAGAAATATTAGCGCTGGTGTTTGCCTCGCAATGATATGATTGTTTTTTTTCTTTTTAATTTTATCTTTTATTCTGAGTAGGCTTTACTTTTGTAACTCATACAATCTTTAGAAAGATGTTCTATTTATTTACTTTTTTACAGAATGTTTAGTTTTGACCTTTGAAATTTACTCTAGGTATAGGTACTTAAAGTTTCAAACATTAACTTAAAAATTTTTTTCCCAATGGGTGAATATTTTTGTTATTGTTTAAGTAGCGCATACCTCATATGTTGCTAGTAATGGTAACTAATTTAACCGATAATTATGAATATCTTAATTGTATTACATGGCTTCCATTATACTTTCAGATTTACCTTTTGATTTGCATCATTTGAATGAAAAGTTTGTATCTAATGCTTGTTTTGTTTTAAAAATTTTATAGTCTTCATACTAATAATATTCAGAAGTGAGACTGAGCCCTAAAGCGCAGCACCTCATGCACACCACGAGCCTGCGTGTGCACAGAGCATGGCCGTGTGTCGTGTGCACAGAGGGCCACCCATGGGCTGGTGGCCCCGGCTGCTGCTTGCTGTCTGTGGTTGGTGCAATGCCTTTGCTTAGACTTACAGACTGCAATCGGTATAAAGCTAAGTCCAGAGCACTTTCTAAGTATAGTTACTAAGTACTTTGGAATTTAACTGTCTCTACAGAGTGAAGACTGGGGAGAAGAAGCTAAAGTAGAATTTTTGAAAATGGTAAATAACAAGGCCGTTTTAATGAAAGTTTTTAGAGAAGAAGATGGCTTGCTTATTGTGGATCTGCAGAAGCCACCAGCCAACAAGATAAGCAGCGACATGCCTGTGTCTCTGAGAGACGCACTCGTTTTCATGGAGCTGGCAAAGTAGGTCACTTAGTTATCTTTACGAGATTATAGCTATAAACTGGAATAGTAGGTTTTACTTTTAAAAACTAAGGGCCC
The DNA here is from genome assembly GCA_028627145.1 of Eidolon dupreanum. Taxonomy (NCBI): domain Eukaryota; kingdom Metazoa; phylum Chordata; class Mammalia; order Chiroptera; family Pteropodidae; genus Eidolon; species Eidolon dupreanum. The sequence continues at coordinate 82,467,269 of CM053508.1, read as the reverse complement.
TAAAGTGAACCTCAGCATACTCCAGGAAGTTAAAAATAACTGCCATCAGCTTTCTAATTACAGTTGTCTCTGAAAGCTACATTCAGATGATTTGATTTGAGGAAATCAAGAAATTATGGTAGCTCAAAATAGACACTCTTTGTAGATACTGAACACTTTTTAGACTCAATAACTTCACAAGCAGCTTCATTAGAGTTTCGAGAATTGTAGTTACCAATTTCTGACTTAAATTTTCTAACTACTCTATTTAATGTGTGAACCTAGATACTTAAAGATCCTTTCTCCCTCATCTCCTTAGACCGGAAGTGACTAAGTAACCATAGAAATGGGGATACTGACTCTCTGTCGTGAGCAGTTACACAGCTCTGGTAGTGAGCCAACTAGGTTCCATCCTAGACAAATAGAAGTAGCTTGGAGCTGGCAGAGGCCACAGAGACCCTCAGCTGGCCTGGCGGGTGCTGCCGGAGACCAGGAAACTTAGAGTAGAACCCGCAGGTCCAGCTCAAGAATGTTCCAGCGCAGACTGGAAGGTTAATTCCTGAGCTGAGAGACGACATCTACTTTAACTTGGTTTGGTAACTAGAGACAATACCAAGAAATGTTATAAAGTTTGAAGAGAGAAATTGGAAAGGGAATAATACTCTTAGTAGATAAATCAGTAAATGTCCAAGTCCTTTTTTCAAATTAAGTCATTGAGAGAAGAGAGACTTTAAGAAAATGGCTCTTGCTTATGCTTTTAATTATGCTTTTAATTAGGTTTAGGTCACAATTACCAAGAAGTCACTCTGAAAAAAATATGACTTTACACTACCATCCACCTGTTTTGCCTAAAGAAATGACAGATGTTTCCGTTATGGTTTGTCATATAAATAGCCCTACTGATTTCTATCTTCAGTTGGTAAGTATATAGTGTTCCTTTGCAAATTTTAAGTGGAAATGTATAACAGTGAGTGCCCAGTGTGAATTTTAGAGCAAACAGACCACTGTGAACCATGTGTAGTTTTAAGTTTCTTAGTAGCTGCAACTTGAAATAAATTCATGTGATTCACAGTAAATAGAAGGAATTCTTTATCATGCAAGCTAGTGACATATGGAGGCAAAGGACTATGACGGCTGTGTAACGTGTAAACGTTTCTTGCTACCGTCTGAAGTCTACAGTCGACCCTTGAACCTCGCAGGGTGTCCCCAAAACTACTAACAGCCTACTGTTGACCAGAAGCCTTCCTGGTAACAATGAACACATTTCATGTATGTATTATCTGCTGCATTCTTAACAATAAAGTAAGGTAGAAAGGATTTTACTAAGAAAGTCACAAAGAAGCAAAAATATTTTTGACTCTTTATTGAAAAAATTCCACATGTAAGTGGACCCGTGCAGTTTCAGACCTGTGTTCAAGGGTCCGCTGTAGCAACTAGGAAGGCACATGGAGCCGACAAAACTGAATGATGAAACCTGTTTCTAACTGTGTGTGTGTCAGGGCTCACTGACTGTTATTAGATAATTTTCTGAATTTGAATCCCGAAAGAGTTTCAGATGAAAGGCATTTCATATTAAATTTTGGATGTGTGACTGATGGGTTTGACGGCTTCTGACAACAGTTTCATCTTATTGATCTCTCTGTGTCAGCGTTTTATGTGAATTAACACATTCTAAGGGCCACGTTGCTGTGTGTGAATTAACTCAATGTTCACAGCAGTCCGATGAGGGAGACACCATTATCATCACTTAGGTGTGGAGACTAACCTAAGGCAGGAAGCGGCTGGCCTGAGGCCGCACAGGATGGAAGGGCAGAGTCAGGGTGGACCTGGGCCGCGGAGACACCGCACCACGCCATGCCGCCGCCCCCGACGCCTGGTGGGACCCGCCAGTTTGGGCGGCACTGAAGTAGAACTTACATGTCTTTCTTTTGTTGAATATTTTTAGTGCTTTAAATTGAGGTAAAACATATATAACAAAATTTAACCATCAAGTGCTCAGTTCAGGGGCACTAAGCAGATTCCTTACACTGTGCAGCCATCCCCACCGTCCATCTCTAGGACTCTTCGTCTTCCCAAACAGAAGCTCTGTCCCCACCCACAGTGACTCCCCATCACCCCTCCCCCAGGGTCTGGTAACCTTTGTGCTACTCTTTAGAGTTGTCTAGTCTAGATGCCTCCTGAGTGAAAAACTAACAATCTTTTTCTTTTGTATGGCCTTATTTCACCGAGCATAATGTTTACATGCTGTAACATGTATCGGAATTGCATTCCTTTTCATGGCTGAATGATATTCATTGTATGTATACGCCGCATTTGTTTATCCATCTGTTGACAGACACTAGATCATTTCAACCTTTTGGCTATTGTGACTACACTGTTAGGAACATGGGTGTACACGGGTCTGGCTGTCTGCTTTCAGTTCTTTGCAGTATATAATAAGAAGTGGAATTAGTGCATTGTAACACTAACTCTGTGTAACTTTTTGAAGAACTGCCAAACTTTTCCATGGTAGCTGCACCATTTTACATTCCTGTTAACAACGTATAAGGGTCCAGTTTCTCCACATCCTCACCAACATTGTTATTTTCCTTTTTAAAAATACTAGCCATTTTAAGGTGTGACGTGGTATTTCATTCTGGATTTGATCTGCATTTCCCTAATGGTTAATATTATTGAGCACATATTTTCATGTACTTATTTTCTCTGGAGAAATATCTATTTCAGTCCTTTGCCCATTTTTAATTGGATTATTTATTTTGTTGGGTTTTAGGAGTTCTTTATACAGTATGGCTATTAATCCTGTATCAGGTGTATCATTTTCAGATATTCTTTGCCCTTCTGCAGGTTGCCTTTTCAATTTCTTGATAACAGTATTTGGTCCACAAACTTTGATAAAGTGCAGTTTATCTGTTTTTTTTTTTCTTTTGTTGCCCATGCTTTTGGTGTCATGTTCAAAAAATCATTGCCAAATCTAACATCATGAAGCTTTCTCAATGTTTTCATCTAAGAGTTTTATAGTTTTAGCTCTTTAGGTCTTTGATTCGTTTTGAGTTTATTGTCGTATGTGGCCTAAGGGAAGGATCCAGCTTCATTCTCTTCCATGTGGATATCCAGTTTTGCCAGCAGCATGTGTCGAAAAGATGGTCTTTTCTCCATCGAGTGGTCTTGGCACGCTCATCAGAACTCAGTTGACCATGTTTGTGAAGGTTTATTTCAGGGCGTTCTCTGTTCCATCGTTCTGTCTGTTCCTACACCCTTAGCACACTGTTTTGATGACCGTAGCTTTGTAGTGAGTTTTGAAATCAGGATGTGTGAGTCTTCTGACCTTGTCCTCCTTTTTTCAAGATTATTTCATCAATTTGGGGTTCTCTGAGGCTCCCTGTGACCTTTAGGATGGGTTTTTCTGTTCTGCATGAGACATCGTCAGGATCTTGATAGGGACGCACTGAATTATAGATGCTTTGGGTGGTGTTGGCATCTTAATAATGTCATATCTTCCATTCCATGAGAATGGGTGTCTTTCCATTTATTTTTGTCATCTTTAATTTCTTTCAGTAGTGTGTGTAGTGTACAGTAAGTGTGCAAGTCTGTTGCCTCCTTGGTTAAGTTTATTCCTAAGTATATTCTTTTTATTCTGTTTTAAAGAAATTGTTTTCTTAATTTCCTCTTCAGATTGCACGTTACTGCTGTATAGAAACATAAGGGATTTATATCTTGATTTTATATCCTGCAGCTTTGCTGAGTTTGTTTCTTCCAAAGAGGGTGTGTGTGTGAGAGAGAGAACTTTAGAGTTTGCTACATATAAGATCATGTCGTCTGCAAAGAGAGATCATTTTATTACTTCTTTTCCAGTTGGAATGCTTTTCGTTTGTTGTTTTTGTCTAGTGGCTCTGGCTAGAAGTTCCAATATCGTGTTGAATGCCAGTGGAAAATGCAGGCCTCCTTGTCCTGTTCTTAGTGGGAAAGCATTTGTCTTTCTCCATTAAGTTTGATGTTATCTGTGGGATTTTTCACAAGGCCTGTATCATGTTGAGGAAGTGTTCTTAGAAGATTCCTAGTTTATTGAATTTTTTTTTATCATAAAAGGTTATTCCATTTTGTCAAATACTTTTCCTGCACCAGTCGAGATCATGGTTTTTATTTTTCCTGCATTCTGTTAATATAATGTATTATACTTTTACTTTGTTTTTTGTACTTTGAACCATCATTGCATTTCAGGAATAAATCTCCCTAGGTCTAATGTGACATCTAATCCTTTTAATATGCTGCTGAATGTGGTTTGTTGGTATTTTATCAAGGATTTTTGCATCAGTGTTCATAAGTGATACTGTCTGTAGTTTTCTTATGGTGTGTTCATATGGCTTCACTCTCAGGTAATGTTGGCCTCTTAGAACAAGTTGGGGTGAGTGTCTCCCTTTTCAGTTTTTTGGAAGGGTTCGAGAAGGAATGTTGTTAATTGTCTAAATTTGGAGTAGAATTCATTAGTGAAGCCATCTGGGCCAGAAATTTTCTTTGTTGAGGTTTTTGTTTACTGATTCAATCTCCTTATTTAATATAAATCTGCTCAGATAGTCTGTTTCTTCATGACTCAGTCTTGGTAGATGTGCATTTCTAGTCATAGTAGACTGTTAGAAATCATTTTGTTTCTTAAAATTGTAGTAACGTTTCCCCCGCCCCCTGGAACAGAGAAGGACACAGGTCTGCTTCTCAAGCGTGTGCCCTCTGGTAGAGTATCTGCTGAGGAGACTGAGTGGACCCTTGACTCACACACCTGTAATCTCTTGAGTCTCAGTTAATAATAGCTCTATTTTAATCGATAATGCAGTTATTTCATAAAACAGTGTCCAGCCACACCCCTGATATTCTCTCCTGAGCACGCTTCCTCATATTTCACAGTGCGGATAGTCTGAGAATTTTCTAGCTCTTCAAGTTCTGGTCCTTTATGTTTAGCAACTACTTCTTCCACTCATCTCTTTCCTCCCCCGTTTTATCATAAGCAGCAGGGAGACAGCAGGCAGCACCTTCAACACTTTGCTTAAGGTCTCAGCTGGTGTCCAAGTGTGCTTTCCGTCCAGCAGAGCGCGGTTCACCCCATTCCCCACCACTGCGGGGGACGGCCCCTCTCCCCACGTGCAGCAACACAGGCCTCACTTCTGTCTGGGAGCTCACCAGAAGCACCTGCAATGTTCATATTCCTACCAAGAGTCTTTTCGCGGCAATCTGGATGTTTTTATTCAGTCACCTCACACCTCTTTCTCCCCTACCCACTTCTCAATTCTAAAGCCTTTCCCACATTGTAGGTGTTACGGCAACACCCTACTTTCCAGCATACGGCAACACCCTACTTTCCAGCATCAAAATCTGCATTCGTTTCCTAGGACGGCCATAACAAAGCCCAATAAGTGGCTTAAACAGCATTCTTTTACTGTCTCGTAGGTCTGGGCTTAGAAGTGCAAGATCAGGTTATCATGTGGGTTGGTTCCTTCTGAGGGCTGTGAATGGGAATCTGTTCCGTGCCTTTCTCCTGGGCGTTGATGGTTAGCTGGATGTTTTTGGTGTTCCATGGCTTCTACCTCACCCCAGTCTTGGCCTTCATCTCCATACGTGTTCTCCTGTGTGTGTGTCTCTGTGCCCATTTTACCCCTTTTAATAAAGACACCAATCATCTGAGATTCAGGCCTACCACATGGCCTCATTTTAACTTGATTATCTCAGTAAAGAACCTGTCTCTAATTGAGGTCACATTCTGCACCACTGGGGGTTACGACTTCAACTGTCTTTTGGAGAGCGACAATTCAACCCATAACATTGGGCTTCTTGGATTTGTAGATTCATCAAATTTGAGATGTTTGAGGCATTATTTTTTCAAATAATCTTTCTATTCCTCTCTCTCTGGATGCTTTCTGGAATTCTCATAATGCATATATTCTTGTTTAATAGTGTCCCGCAAGTCCCTTAGTCTCTTGTCCTCCTCATTCTTTTTCTTTCTGCTTCTTCCTGAATAATTTAAATTGTCTTGTCTTCAAATTCATTGATTCTTTCTCAGATCTGTTCTTGAATCCTCTAGTGTATTTTTCATTTCAGCTTTTGTAGTTTTAGCTCCACAATTTCTGTTTTATTCCTTTTTATAATTTCTCTCTTGTCCTTCGTTTTCCTGGTTCCTTCTAGTTCTTTGTCCAAGTTTTCCTATAGCTCTTCAAGCATATTTAAAACATTTATTCTTAAGTCATTATCTAGTAAGTACACTATCTGGGCTTCCTCAGGGGCAGTTTCTGTTTTATTCCTTTGAGTCATGTTTTCCTGTTTCTTTGTGCACCTTCTGAAAATCTGATTCCCTCTCCCGACCCTGAGTTTGCTGGATTTTTCTTCCGTTGTTGAGACTGTAGGTGTCAGTTTTTGTAACTTTTCTAAACAATTTTTGCAAAGAATATTCCTTGTGTATGATCACTAACGTCTCTGTTTCTTTAGCTTGTATTCAGCAAATGTTTGGACAGAGATTTCCTTGAATGCCAAGAGCTCGTTTGGGTGTTTGCTTGCTTACTGTAAACCTTTGACTGTTTTCCAGAGCCCTGACAAAGTTGGTTCAGATGATTTCTTGTTTTTTCAATGTTTCTGTGGGAGAACAATAACTTGGAGCTTCCTAGTCAGCCGTTTTGCTGATTGTCACTCTGTCGAATTTTTCAGTGTTCACTTTGGATAACCTGTTAATGAAAGAATAGGAATAACATGTACTTAGAAATAAAAGTTCAGAAAGTCTGAAGTAGTTTTTAAAGTAATTTAAGTGAAATAACAAGAAAAAAGAGATTCAGAAAATTTCCATATGCGTTATTATGCTCACAGAAAAGAAAAACCTAATGTTTTTGTCAGTTGAGGTATATTTTAAAATATTTTTTAACCCTAAGAATTAGTATTTTGAGAAATAATCAGCTATTTATCTTTGATTTTGTTTTAAGAACTATGTCTTAGGTACTATAGAACTTTGGGAACTGTGTTTTAAAGTAACTAGTCTCACTTAATAGCTTTATTTTAATCAATAATGCAGTTATTTCATAAATCCTACTGAAATTATTAACTTTTTTTCAGCTCACTTTAAAATTATTAAATGGATGGTAGATAAGAAACTGGACATTCATATGAGGCCAAAGTAGTACATGAATTACTGGGCGGCCACCACGGGTCACGGCCACCGCAGGACACAGCCATCCAATGGAGGGGCCAGAATCTTCCCTCCAGTCCGCAGGCGTGTCTTACTTAGCATGTTCATGGTGACTCAGTAATGTTATGTCTTTTGATCTGGCAAAAGGTTCAGTTATGATGTAGTCGAACCAAAAAAGGGTTGGCTTAAATCCATCACATCTGTAGCTATAACTTTCAGCTTCGGGGAAATTCAGGGGACAGACCCTACTCAAGGAAGGAACAAGCTAAATAACAGCATGAGGACATAACCACAGAAATAGAAAGAATGGGTCATTCTGCAGAAAAATAGCAGATTCTCTTCAATAATATAGTCATTTTTTAAAAAAAGCAACACTGCACTGGACTTAGTGAGATAGCCAGATGTAATGTGTGATCTTGGATTGAACACTGGTTCAGTCAGTCGGGGAAATCTAAATATGGTCTAGACGTACTAGTGGGAACACTTAGCAAAATAGAGAAGTGAGAATTGATAGAAAAATGCAAGCTACCCAAGTGTACGAATGGTGTGGCCTCATTTTTGATAAAAACAAAAACATGAAAAGTGTCTGCGTGTTGTAAAATACCGAAAAGGACATACACTTAAGATTCCTGGAGGAATGTGATTCTTAAAATGTTATGTCTGTATGTGCTGATTTTATATAATTCTTCTGAACTAAAATATTTCAAATATAAATTATATAACAATTGATTTATGTCTAATTTCTATTCTAAAATTTCCTAATTTTATGATAACAAACATTTAAATTTTAAGTATCCTTGAAACTACAGTGTTTTAATCCCTTTATTTCTTAGATAGAGAGCCTGGATTTTTTATTTCTATTAAAGTCAATTGAAGATTTCTATAAAAGTGAAGATGGGGAAAATCTGGAAATCCTCTGTCCAGTTCAAGATCAAGCTTGTGTAGCCAAATTTGAAGATGGAGTTTGGTACCGAGCGAAAGTCATTGGTAGGAAGCTACATGCTATTTCTACGGGGAAATGCTATGTTTAAAAACTGCTGCCATTTGCATTGGTGCAAATCGAATCATGGTGGTTGTATTATTTGGTCTTACCATTTTTCTCTGTCATTTGTGTTTAGAAAGCTAGTGATAATGTTGAGAGATGAATCTCTGGCCCCTTAGGTTTCATTTTATTTGACTAGGACTTAACCTTTTTTTGTTTTTTAATGTCTGCCTTATTAAAATGTTAAATAATGCTAAATGACTTATGCTCCACTCTCTTTCTAAAAGACAAATACTTTTAATTCTTTCAACTGTTTCTTTTGGTGTTATTTTTTCTAAATGTTATACCTTGTTGATATTTCAGTTTCAGATATTATTTATTATACGATAAGTTAGATCTCTTACAGCTCTTTTGTCCCCTCCTTAGCACCCATAGTTGTCTGAAAATTTTTAGTTAATATTCTAGGTAAATATTTTCACTGCTAAGCCATAAAGTATACTTTGTTTAATTCTGAATTAAGAATTGCATTGGCTTTTCACTTTATTTTCTTTTAATTTATGGTTACAAATTCTTAATACTTCAAACAGTTTTCCACATGATTAGACTTTCAGATAGTGTCAGTTTGATTTTTTTTTAATGGTGAACACGCCTTCCATCTTCTGCTCCAATTAGACTGCTCGTCCCCTAGGCTTACTACACTTTTGTTATTCTGGGAATTTATTTTACTTGACAACATACTTCACTGTTCTCCTGCGTGGGACCCCTTGTTCTCGGGATCCCTCTTCGGTTTCTCCCTTATTTTGATGGAGCATCTTCTGGTTGTTTCCTCAGAGACAATAAATGGTAGATACATTCTGAGACCTTCCATGTCTCCTGACTCTCCTCTCGTGCATGATTGGTAACATGGGTAAAAAATGCTCTTTAAATTTCATCCCACACCTGTGGGTTTATTTGCATCTTCATTCAGAGACCTGAGGAATATAAGGACCTCAGGGCATCGGTGCAGTTGAGAACATCCTTCTAGCGTGAAGTCCGCTGGGGAAGTGGGGAGAGGTTCCCTCGCCTCTCACCATGCACTTACAGTGACAAGTGTTTCCTCGATTGCCACCGATACCTACTACTAGGGCCTGAGTTGTTAGAAGTGGCATCTAGAGTACCATGTTGCTCCACTTGCATTCACTTCTGTCAAGGAGCAGAGGGTGCTTGTACTTTCCCATACTGAAGTTATGTGCTCTGTATTGGTCCTTATATTTGAAAGTGATGGCAGCAAGTTTAGTTGCACTGTACATACATGTGTGAGAAGCTGAAGTTATTTTGAGCATTTATAAAAAGGTCAGTTTGTGATAGGTCTTTATTCAAACTTCGATATATTTGAAACTTCCAGAGGTTTCTTTGGTATCCTTAAAATATAGAGACTAGATTAACATAGAGATCTGTCACTGCTTGTTTTTCACAATATTCCCCAAAATAAAATTGAAAAAAAAAAAAAAAACCTTTTAAGTTAGATATCATTATACGAATGAATCTTTAGTTTAATAGTTAAATCTTTTGCCTTGTTTGATCACCTATGTTGACTAACAGTAAACATTTATTAAGTGCTTGCTTTGTGCTTGGTGCTTTGTGTTTTAATTCAGTGAATCCGCAAAAAAAAAAAGTCTTAAGATTTGATTCTTCTGATGTGCCCACTTTACAGATGAAATAATGAGGGTTGGAGAGAAAAAGTCACTTGCTCAGAGTAGTATCTTAGAGCTGTTAATTAACTTGCTTAGAGTCACATGGAATCCGGGTGACTAAGCTAGGCTTCTGACCCAGTCAAACTGAAAGCCCAGTCCTTATCTTTTAGGCCATAACACCGAGCACTTGATCGTAATCTTGTTACCTTATTTTGGTTGTCCTTTGGATATCTTGTTAGTTTCTCATTCATCAAGTCTTCCCAACTATGCATTATGGTTGATTTTTTAAAGTTTACATATTAGAAATATTTTTACATTTAAAACATTAAATTTGTATGTTGAACATAATATTCTAATCTAGTTGACTATAGATCATTCTACATTTTGCTAGATAGTTCTCTCTGTTCTTTCCAAGTTTGTGATTTCTAATTTCGTAATTTTTGAAGGATTGCCTGGACATCGTGAAGTTGAAGTTAAATATGTAGACTTTGGCAATACTGCAAAAATAACACTTAGAGAAATGCGTAAAATAAAGGATGAGTTTCTGAATCCCCCAGAGAAGGTAATCTTACTGTGAACCACAGGGTTGGAATTTTAGCATATACATAAAAGTCATTTCAGAAGTCACTTTGCAGTAGGATTATTCTGTTTACTGTTTCTGTCTATAAATAATGTGTGTTGCAGGGCTATAGAGAATTGTTGCTGTTCAAGAAATAGCATGCATGTCTCGGCAGATAAGCGTTAACTATAAGTGTGTGTGTGTGTGTGTGTGTGTGTGTGTGTGTGTGTGTGTGTGAGAGAGAGAGAGAGAGGAGAGAGAGAGAGAGTGTGTGTGTGTGTGTGTGTGTGTTCGCATCTGTAAGTACTTCCTGGTCGGCAGCTTTTAATGCTGTTTCATAGTACCTACATAATATGGTGAGAGAGTGACATGTGAAAAAAGCTCATCACTGAAGTCCTTTTACTGTGATCCCATTCATTTTCAAGTGTATATAACATGGCAGGAGAAAGAGTGATGTCTAGAAGAGTAAGAAAAGACTTATCTTGCCCCTGGAATCCCCCACCCCATCGATAAGCAAGGTTAAGGAGCTTGTTATTTCACTCGTGTACTGCAATGGTATTTGAATTGTTATTGAGCAATATTTGTCATTTTAAAAATGGATAGAATGCTATAGGAAAAACTTGAAAATGTAGATGAGCAAAACAAGGGGAATCACTCAGTATTATTTAGTGTTTTTGAAATATGTACTTCTAAGATGCATCTTCTGTGTCTTGAACAATTATGGGATTAGAATACATATAGTCCTGTAACCTGCATTTCTCATTTAACATGTAGCATAAGTATCTGTGATTCTTTTAATGAATGCTTGTTATTCCAGTATCTGAGTACACTGCAGTTCATCCAACTGAATACCCTCTTGATTCTAATTATTTGCATTTATAAAGCACTGTTATAGACATCTTTGCACATTTATTTTCTAAATATGTATTATATTCAAACACAAAGTTTAGTTTGAACACACATAAAACTTTATTTTAATTCTAGAATAACTAGAAATTAAGCTTACTTTCTTAATGGTGCAATTTTGTTTGACACAGGCAATTAAATGTAAGCTGGCCTATATTGAACCATGTAAAAGGACGACACAGTGGTCTGAACAAGCTAAAGAAAAATTTGAAGAAAAGACTCAAGATAAATTTATGGCATGTTCAGTCATTAGTAAGTTATTTTCATTTTTATTTTTTTCTATGTGTTCATACATAGTTTTAAATGAGAATAACATGACATTCTCCAGATCTTATGAATTGATTCAGCATGTCAGCAGTAAGAATAGTGAGAGATGATATTTATTGAAATTGGATAAGATGGAATAACATCTGCTGCAGGCTCTAGGGTCTGAAATCAATGCATGAGGCAGAGAGCGCCAGTACAGACCAGGTCACTCTTGGTGGCCTGTCGAGAGACTGGAGACCGGCTCCCCTTACTGCTCTCTGCATGTCTTTGAGGGCTCTGGCCCAGGTTTTGCATGACGGGTGCCAGCATTTAATGGGCAGGAAAGTGAGAGGAGGTGGGACATAACTGACAAGTAGTTTTTGTCTTTCCTTTCATTTGACTTAAATGAATTCAATGGTAGGCTTTCAGCATGTTTTGAAGAAACTTCTTTTTGGAATAGTTTGGGTCTGAGACCTAGGCTGACACTGACCAACAAGTTGTAAAAATCAAAAGTTAATGGCAAAACCTGATGTGAATCGCCATGAGGATGTGTGTGGTCTTTGTCCCCTTTACAGCGATTATTCACACAGTGAGTGAGTCCTCACCTAACATCATAACTAGGTTCTGTGACTTTAAGGGAAACAGCATAGAACAAAACCAGTTTCTCCATAGGTCAGTCAGTGTATACCAGGCATGTCCTACCACATGTCATCAACACTGTGACAAAACAACATTACTCCAAGACATCCCTTGTGCCACTTCAGGATGGTGATGCTTGCCTGTGGCTGCTGCCCCGGATCTGCTGAGGGTGTTACAGAACATGGAACTTTTCTCAGAGGAATTTGACATTCATCTGGTTCCAAGGGGTTTGGATAGGAGGTTTGGGAATCTGTTTTTATCTGGGGTCCTGCTGTGTTCCAGAGCTGTGACAGCATGGGCTGTGACGAGTGCCAGTGCAGGATACTTAGACTAGGTTTACTTAGGGTTGATTTATGGCACACGCAAGGGTCGTTTTTACTATATCCATTTTTTTGCTTTTATCATACCACCATTCTATGAACTTAGCCATCATAAGTTTATTAGCCTGTTTACACTGAGGAAACTGAAGCTCAGGGATCAGCCGTTCGAGGTCATATAACCTAGAAATGACGACATATCCGTGATCATTACTCACTTTGAGAAATAGTTTGTAGAAATAGTTATGTAGAGGAATACGGTCAGAGAAATCACATTAGTCTATAGGATTTTCACATCTGGCTCCTCTGCAAGGAGCCGTAAATTCAGGGCCATGTAGCCCTCGAGGGACCCCCTGACTTCAAGCCAGCGTTAACCTGGACAGCTCTGCTCCCAGCTCTCCTTGCAGTGTTTTATTCTGTTGGTTTTCAGCTCCTCCCTGAACGTCCTTACCTGTGGACAACCCGTCAAGACCTCGACTCCCCGGGTTTCTTTCTTTCTCACTTAATTGTTGTATCAACCACATCCAAACACTAATCGTACCATAGTTATCAACCTAGGTAATTTGATTTAAGGACTGCCAGAGGCCCTGCTCAACCGAAAGTAACTTTCCCCATTAACCTGCACAGCAGTGAGATCAAGAGTTCAAGATATTTATAATAAAGTAAACCTCCAGATGAGAATGGGAGCCTCGCATTAACACGTATGGTTACCTTATAAAGCAAGGGACATTTACATTTCAATTAGGAGCAGAGGAGGGAGGGGGTGAAGACAGAACCCTGGGAGGCTGGCCCTTTTGGAATAAAGAACGTGATGCATGATGTGGGAGAGAGGACCGAAGGGGACATGAGAGACGGGAAGTAAGGAGATCAGAGGTGGTTGAGGCTCAGCGTCTCTTGCTTAGCCTTTTGTTTCTAGATAATATAGCTGATCCATTGAAAAGTAGAAATGATTTTTAAGTTCTTGAAAAGGTTTTCTAATATGTATTCTTAAGACTAGATGATATAGGGTGTTACTGCTGGTAACAATTTATCTTTTTATTTGGAATCATTCTGACTGGCTGCTACCAACTACGGATGTCTAGAACAGGAGTCCCCAAACCCCAGCCGTAGACCGGTACTGGTCCTGGCCTATTAGGAACTGGGCTACCCAGCAGGAGGTGAGTGGCAGGCAGGCCAGTGAAGCTTCATCTGTATTTGCAGCCATTCCCCAGCTCCAGCATCACCACCTCAGCTCCACCTCAGAGATCCTCAGGCATTAGATTCTCATGGGAGCACCAGTCCCTGGTGCCACAAAGGTTGAGGACCACTGGTCTGGAAGGTAGAGGCATAAACCAATCCCAGTGCATGGAAGGAAGTGCATGCTACTTAAAGAAATTCCTCTGTTGTCTGCGCAGATACTTACCAAGCAGGGTCGCTGTGCTGAGTGCCATAGATAAGTGAATGAGCATATGAGATGCAAACTTCACCCTCAGCTAACTCTTGATTTAGTTAAAGAAATAGGTCTAATAAGCAGTCAATTTTGTTTCAAAAAGAAATTAAGTTAGATGGCTTGTCCTAAAATCAGAAGGATGGGAAAAATTCCAGTTAAGGGTTTTAGATTGAGCTTTTGTTATTTTAAACTTTGTGCCATTGTTATAAAAACCATAAACCTTCACAAATAATCACTGACCTGAATTAACTTTTATTCATTTCTTTTGTCCCCTGGAACTTGGTTGAATCCCATGAAACAGTGTAAAAACACAAAAGAACAATTTTTTAATGAAATATATGTCAATTTATATCTTTCTGAACCTAAAAGCTTTAAACTGCTTTTGGTTCATTATAGAACAGTACACAGTAATCCAAAATGAACATTTTACTAAGTCGTATATGCTGTAGAAAGCGTTGGCCATTCTTTTGTGTCTGCAAAATGCTGCTTCTACTCCTAGACTGAGACTTTGACATTATTCAGCAAAAAACCTCATGAATGCAAAATGAAAGAAATTAGGTTTCCAGTTTTTTTTAATTGCTTCATTTAGTATATTTTGCGACATATTTCTTTCTTTCCCCAAATTAGTCTTAATGGTTTTACAGAAATTCTGGAAGATAACGTGCTCTTAGTTGAGCTTTTCGATTCCCTCGGTGCTCCTGGAATGACTCCTACCAGCATTAATCACCAGCTAGTCAAGGAGGGCCTAGCATCTTATGAAGTAGGGTAAGTAGATCTGTGAACCTTCGTGCGTAGTTCACGTGTCACTTCAGTCACGAGAAGGGAAACCGCCATTGTTCCCTGTGGGGTTCCTGCTTCGGCCAGCAAAGGGCGTTTCCCCTGATCCTGGTCAGGAACAGTCATTGAAGGGATTAATCTCATGAGAAGTACAGTGGCTTTCCCCTCTATCAGTAAGGAACCCCAAAACCACGAGAGTGGCTCCAAGAGATTGAAGGCGCATCTAGGAAGAGGATGCTGGCATCTTGTTTCTGGGTGGAACGTCTGCTTAGGCAGCCCGTCTACCTATTTGAGAAGTGAAATGGCAGGATAGAAAGGAAGTGGGGTGGTAGAGTGGCCTGCATTTCCGTTTGGAGAAACGTGGCTTTTTCCTGGGTTCAAGTGTGTACTTTGAAAGAGAACCAGGGTTTAGCCATTGTGCTGAGACCCAGGACAGGCCAGATGCGGAAGCGCAGCATGGTGGTGAGAGAGTGGGAGGGCTTGGAGGGGAGACAGAGCGGCTCTTCCAGGACAGGACTCATGCGGTGGGGTGGCCCGAGGGAGCTTCTGAAGAAGCCCCACAGTGGGCGCTGGAGACAGCCAGTGTTGGTGACACCCACACCCCACCTCAGGATGAGCCAGAGGAGCAGGGCACCAAGGGAGGCCTGTGGGCC
The DNA here is from genome assembly GCA_028627145.1 of Eidolon dupreanum. NCBI lineage: Eukaryota > Metazoa > Chordata > Mammalia > Chiroptera > Pteropodidae > Eidolon > Eidolon dupreanum. The sequence continues at coordinate 82,451,953 of CM053508.1, read as the reverse complement.
TATCCCTGCGGGACTGTCCCCTCCACCCGGACGCCGAGAGGGCTGTAGCACAGAGAGGGGCTGTAGCACAGGGAGCGCCTGTGCTCACCCACCACGGGTGCCCAGGAGGGCAGGACAGAGGTCAGAGTGGACACTTGAGTGTTTTAGACTGAGTTTTCTTTCTGTCAAAGTCAGGGTCATTGAGATATACACAATAAAATTTCATCCTTTTTAGGTATACAGCTATGGATTTGGAGAAACATGTACACTTTAAATATCTTACAATTTCATATATCAGTTATGCCTCGGTAAAGCTGAGGTTTTTAAAAAACTTGTTTGGTCATAAAGTATGATTAGCACACAGTAGGAGGTGACGTTTATGTGTCAACCTGTAAGCGTGCCCTCAGGTTTTCATCAACATTAATGTCTTTACCTGTATATGTGAGCCATACGGTCCTGTTGCTTCCGTTGTAGCCAAAAGTTGGAGGTGTGGCTCTTGGCCGTGAAGCCAGTACTTCTTTGCGTCCTGCTGTTAGCCGGCCTGTTCACTAATGGTAGGACAAATGGCATTGGCCAACTTCAGGAGCCTTCCATTGCTACAGTTAAGCGTTTTAATTAATAACATTAAATATTTGCTTAACTCTCATTTCACCACATTTTTTAAAAAAAATCAAGGTCATATAGTTTTAAATAAATTTAAATAAGTTTTTTCCAGTTAACATTAATTTTCAAAGGTTTCAGATGGGAGCATAGAACCATTGATGGATGTTTGATCTTTTTTTAACCAACACAGCTTTGCATACACGTGTGAGCGTTTCATTTCTCTGAAAAGAGTTATAAAACCCAGTAGTAGTGTTCGCCCCAGTACCTTTTCTGTATTTTAAAATTTGAACCGTGTGTATATATGTCTCAAAAATGAATAACATTTCTTTTTTAAAAATCTATTAGTGTACCATTTCACACCCACTATGATGGCTGTAATAAAAAAAAACATGGAAAATAATGTGTTGCTGAGAGTGTGGAAATTTGACCCTCGTAGTTTCCTGGTAGGAATATAAATGGTACAGCTACCATGGAAGACAGTTGGGCAGATCCTCAGATCCTTAAACGTGCAGTTCCTTTCTTGGGTACATACCCGAAAGACATGAAAACAGGTACTCAGTGTCAACATCATGGTGGGGTAAGAAGACCCTTTCTGTCTCCCCTTGATTTTACAAGTCAGACAGCTGTGATGGAGCAAAAGGCCCTCTGCTGGGCACACAGCATGTCTGACAGATCCACGCATCGGGACGTCTGGAGGTGGCGCACTGGAACGAGGAAGGTGAGGGGACAGAGGACAGGACCAGTGCCTGCCCTGATCACTGAGGAGTGAGCAGAGGAATGTGACATTCCAGTCAAGCCTCTCCGTCACACTTAATTACACCATATACGCCCTTTGTAAGATATACGTCCTTTGTAAGATAACAAGTGACGTTGCCGGAATAGTCCAGCCCCTGCCTACCGACGAGCTTCATGCCATCGCCCATTGTCTTACTGTGTCAGCTCCACGTTTCCTTTCGGTTCCTAGAATGTTAGCAAACTCCTACACAGCCTTTTAAAATCTCCGCTGAAGTGTCACTCACTCAGAGAAATCTTTCCTACCTCCCAGACCAGAAGAGATTTAGTTGGCCCACGCTGTTGTCCTTTTTTGTGTAAATCTTGTTCATGTCGTAATTTATTTTTGTGTAGTTATGTAAGTCTCAGCATCACTGTATGGCACACACTGTGAGGACATGAACCCTCCCTGCTTTGTCCACACTGCGGGCATCTAGGATTATTCTTGGCTCATAGTCTGTCCCTAGTAAATATTGCATGGAGGGGATGAATGTGTGGATCTAGAGCATGTACAGGAGACCTGGTTAAGTGACTCATATGGGAGTCACCAGCGTATAAAGGATAATGGAATCCGTGGGAGTGAATGGAATGATCTCTTCCGTCATCTACGTCAGTCTTTCGGGTGAAGCTGGAGCTGAGGATTATCACAGGAACGAGAAGTCCCAAAGTGGTAGCTCGGGAATCCATACCTGAGAAGTCAGGAGCCAAAGGAAGAGACATTTCAGGAAGGTAGCAGTAGTGGTGCTCAGAGTTCATGTCCAGTGAAGACCAAAAACTGTCCATTAGATTTAGCAGCAAAATTAGTCATCTCAGTTAGCTGAATCTCAAACTTACTGTGAAAGAAATCAAGTTTTCCTTTATAGAAATAAAAAATGACATCTAATTATCAGTGTTTAGCCTGAACTAATTTGATTTATTAACACTTCATTTAATAATTTTTCTTCTTAACACCCTTTATTTTCAATTGCTTTCCACTTGTATTCTCATTGGCAAACAGATTGATATTTTTTCATCAAGGAGAAATATTCAAGTTATCAAAAAATCTGAATAATCTTTGTGAGTATAAAGTACCAATGGGAAATGGTGAAATCATGAGCAAAGTTGGTATTGTAAACTACGTTTTTAAAATAGAAAGTTTGACTTAGATTTTTCTTTTTGTGCTTACTTTGGTGGTAACTAAGAACTGTTTTTTAAAAATAAAATTGCTATTAATATCAAAACTAGGAAGCAGTGAGTCATAGCTAAAACTCCTTCATCTCTAGATCTAAGCAAATACAAGTATTTTGCAAACTACTGTGTTTGCTAATGGGTTTTGTTCTTTTTCAGTTATACCATCAAAGATAATTCCAAAAAGCATACTGAAGTATGGGATCCTTCTCCAGAAGAAATTATTTCAAATGAAGTAAACAGCTTGAGTTCTGTGTCTGCAAAATCTCTACCAAATGAGAATCTCCAGTCGCTTTGCAACAAGGAGCTGCCTGTGCATATTTGTAATGTAGTATCTCCTGAGAAGATTTATGTTCAGTGGTTATTAACAGAAAACTTGCTTAATAGGTATAAGATATACAGAAGACATGTATTGCATATGATTTTATTTTTTTCTATAATGTTTCAAATATCTAGAGGTCATAGGATTTTAAAAGTAGAAAAATTATTTCAACTAAGTAATCACTAAAAAGTAGTTAAACAACTAGAATATTTACTGGTTATTTTCACTATATTAGAATTTATTCATCCCACAAATACTTAGCACCTACTGTGTGACAGCCAGTGTTCTCGGCGTGGGGGACACAGTGCTAAAAACACGGACAAGTCTCTGGTGTCATGGAGCTTAAACCCTAGTAGAGGGAAAGATAGTGAGCAAATGAAACGTTTAGCACAGTGGATGGTGATGGAGACAGTGGAGAAAGGTGAAGCCATTGAGGAAGAAGACAGTTTTAGGAAGGCCTCACAGTCAGTGGCATTCGAGCTGGGTCCTGAAGGAGGAGCGGCAGGAGCTGTGGGGGTCCTGGGGACACCCATCTCTGGCAGAGGGCAGAGATAGTTCAAAGGCCCTGCTGTGCGCTTAGGCCTGCAGGCCGGGAGGATAGGTATTCAGTCTGGCGGGAGCAGAGTGAGTAAGGGAGGACAGTAGCAGATACAGGGTCAGAGAATTATATAAGAGAAGGTTTAGAAGGTTAAAATACTTTTTCTTTACATAGTTTAGAAGAAAAGATGGTAGCTGTTTATGAAAACTCAAAATGGGAGCCAGTTAACTGGGAGAACGGTATGCACTGTGCCGTCGAGATCCCAGAAAACAACCAGTGGCGACGAGGCCAGATCATCAGAATGGTCACAGACTCCTTGGTAGAGGTAAATACCGTTAAAATAAAATCATGGAAGTGAATGTGTTTTGTATTTTTATCCTGGTTATTTAATCCAGTTTTTATTATGCTTTCCAGTTTGCAAAAAAAATATTTTGAAGTGTCGTCTTGCCGTAGATTAAAGTTACTGTTTTTGCAGGTCTTGCTGTACGATGTGGGCGCCGAAGTGGTCGTGAACATCACGTGTTTACGAGAACTGGAGGACACCCTGAAGGCCATGGACAGATTGTCTTTGGAGTGCTCTCTTGTTGACATAAGGTAGTTGTAGCTCAGCAAATTTTCTTATTATTCAATGTGATTTTAAATGTTTTTCTTTATGGATGGGTTCTTGTCAGTTTAATTTTGCTAACATATTCTGAAATTTTCACAAAATTTTAAGGTTTTAAGAAGAGGGAAAGAAAAATTTGGAGCACATCAATTTTAGTGGTATTTAAGAAATAGAGATAGGTGAGTATGACAGGTATCATGATAGAATTCAAAGTGTTAAATATCCAAAAAAAAAAACCCTCAAGGAATAAAGGCTTATAGAAATAAAATTTATTTCCTAAGTTTGGAAGTCCATGGAAAGCTAAAAATGTGTAAATTACCAAATAGACTAAGTTAGAGAGGATTCTGGGAACATGGCATGGCGTGGGTTTTGAGTCTCTTGGAACCTACCATAAACACAGCACCTTTAATAGCAAAACTAAAGACTGCACGGTTAGCGTCACAGCAGAAGTCGGCACAAGGTTTCCCTGTGAGTCCCCAGATACCAGCAGGTGTGGCACACATGACCCAGGGCCTGTGGCCTCAGCCTCCGCGTGGGGGGAAAGCTGGCCAGGCTCCCACGGCTCTGACAGTGGGGACTGGCCACCGCATTCCCCCAGGGCAGGCAGGCCAATGCGAGAGCAGCAGCCAGGCCGAGGAGGGAGTGATGCGGGGGCTGCCTCTGGCTGACCGCGGAGACCTGCAGTGTGCCCATGTCATGGTGCTGGAGCCTCCCTAGCCGTGTGACCCCAGCCATCAGAGCTCTCTCCTGGGACACACACAACGGGGAGACTCCTGGGAACAGAGCCTGATGCGAGCAAACTGGGCACGGGCAGAGCAGAACAAAGATGCAGGGAAAAGCAGGGAGGGGAGTGAGGTGCCGAAGCATGAGGCCACCTTTTCTGTCACTGTGGGAGGACAACACAGAGAGGGCCCTAAAGCCATGAAGTTAGAAAAGCAGGTGGTCCACCCCGTCCTCCCACAGGCACAGGGAATTTATTTCTCATAAAACGTGAGCAAAAGGAAGGGTTACGGTTGAATTCCATGCACATTATTATGAGAAAAACGAATCAGAAGCACAAGAATGTCCCTAGAGGCAAGGGAGAGCCACCCAGAAGACCCACCCACAGAATGGTGAGCTGTGACTGTGTATTTCAGAATGAACGAAATAATTTTTGAAAATGGAGACAGCATGAGGAACAACATAGAACAATTAGAAAAACTCAGAAATAACAGTTATCACAGAAAAAGGAAGATTTAAAAAAGAACACTTGGGAAAGAATTAGAAATAAAATCCTGTAAAAAATGCAGACTAAACTAGAAAAAAAAACATAAAAGCAAACACAGTTAATGCCTTAATAGAAATACAAGATAGGCAGATTTTTAAAATGTAAAATAAAAATCCAAAGGATTCAAGAGAGAACAAAAGATATATAAAATAGGTAGGACCCAGTAATAGGAATTGCAAAGGAGAAAAGCGAAAGCAATACAAGTAAGTACTAAAAACCCAATTCAAGAGAGTGATTCTAAAATAAAAGACTACTTAAAACTATACGTTGAAAATCAAATACCAACACTGAGAGATTATCTAGTAAAATTATTGACTTTTAAGGGGAATAAAGTCACACTGTCATCACCAACACTTTATGCCAGAGGTAATGCAGTAATATTTTAAAAATAATCAAAAAAATAGCAAGCCGTGGACTGCACATCCAGCCACGCTGGCCCAGGACAGAGAGCCCTGCAGACTGTCAGGCCCCCCGAGCACAGCTTAGGGAGGTCCTGAGGTGCCTGCAGAACTCGCTCCGGAGTACAAATGAGAGAGGGGCCAGCATGAGGGCTGCTGGTGGGCGTTACACTCGTTTCGCCTGAGAACTAAGGTCATGTGGTCTTCTTTAAGGACGCAGAATAGCGTAATAGTAGATATGGCACAATTTCAAAATTGGGGTGAGAAAGTTTGTGACAAGTCCAGTGAGCTTACTGTTTGTCTTATTGGTGTTGACTCAGGGTAGGTACTTCAGATAAGATGGTGGGGGAAAGAGAAAAGCGGTTACTAACAATACTGATTTAATATTGGAACTGTTAATATTTTATATAAATCAGTAAAATGGTGAGGAAAATGAAATTACCATACAGCATGGTGTCGTAGCCCCTCAGAGAGTGGACTACATTGTCAGCAGGGCATAGCTAAGGACAAAACACAACTGCCTCCCCGCCAGACCCTCCGCGGCGAGCATCCCACAGTGACTGTAGTGTCACCCGAGCACCGGTGTGTGTTGGGGGTATGTTGAATAGTAACTGTGTGCGTGTCACCAAGAACCGGTGTGGTATATGACAGAGCGTGAGGTTGAAATTAATTTACCATGAGATGTTTTGATGGTAACGCATGTTGTTTAGCTTGTAACATGAAGGACCGAGCAGCAGTGAGCTACGCTGGAATGCCAATGGTGGCCTCCGGATGCCAGTTCCCACTAAAAGAAATTCATGCCCTTTGGGAAAATGTTAGATTCCAGGGCTTGGGCAGGAAATGTGCGACCTGAATCTAGAATACCTTATAGCAAAAAGTGAGAAAGCTTTAAGAATGACTGGGATTATAACAAAAGGACTCGGGAGGCAGCCTAAATAAACTCCCACTGACCCAGGGTGGGACTGGAGCGTCCTCAGGGCGAGCATAGCCCGTTGAAGCATTAGCCGTCTCAGTCCCCAAGTTTATAAGGTGACGAAAGATGAACTCACGGGTTACTTTCAGAAGAGTCCAGGGAGCCACCTTGTTATTCTTAAAGCTGGTGAATAAGGGAGATGAGCTTTCATCTTTTCCTGTATGATCTATATTTGAGGATAATAATCAAACAATCGATTAGAGAACATTGTTCTTTATAAGTATTCCAACTAACAAAGGAAGAATGATATCACTGGAATGGCACCGTTTTATAACCCTAAGAAACTGAGACATCCAGACAGTGAGTGTCGCTGGCTGCTAACACGGACAGAATGACGTGGACCCCCGAGGGAAGCACACAGCACCACCATGAATGTTGTTACTGGAAAAGAAAACCGAGCCGGAATCCGATCAGGACTCCAGACCTAACTCTGAATTTAAAGGAAACGCAAGAGACAGAGGAACAAACGTGTTGAACACCGTGAGATGCAGTCATCTACATCCAGACCACAGACACTGCAGAACGAGTGACCATTTTTTCAGAAACTGTGAGGGAAGGAGGTGGGAGGGGCACTCGAGCTCCAGGTCAGCCTTCCACGGGGTACGGGCTTTGTTTACCAGTTCACACTGTCCTGAAACATCGGGAAAAATGAGCACCGTCTGAACAGTTGATACCAAGGAATAACTAAGTTTTTTAGACATGCTAATGGTACTGTGGTTATGTTTGTTTAAAAAGACTTATCTCTTAGAAGTACAAACTAAAATCTTTTCAAATGAAATGTGATAACTAGAACTTGATGAAAACTCATCAGGGATGGGGTGAGTATATGGGACTATAGAGGAAATAAATTTGATCACGTATTGATAATTGTCAAAGCTGAGTGATACTCAGCTTTCTTTTGAATGTTTGAAAATTACCATAATAACTTTTGAAAGGTGGATTCACCAGATCTCTAAGAAATTATTCAGATTACCTTCAGCTGTTAAGGAAAATCTGTAAATAAGATGTAGCTTAGAGGAACGTAGGAAAAGTGTGTCCTAAGTAGGCGGTTCAGAAGGGAATGCTGCTGGTCAAGCCTTGTGTGGCTTCCCATGGGCCGCGGCATCGATGGCCCTTCGTGGCCTCCCAGATGGGTAGGGGCCCCAGCAGCCCCGAGCCTGGGCACAGCCCACCCTCAGCCTTCGCTTTGCAGGTTAAGGAAGTGGCAGATGACTGCTTCTAGGGGCCTTCCCTTCACTGATAAATCCATGGCAGTGAAGCTGTAGTGTCTTTGGGACAAGAATTACAGACTCCAAAGACCTTAGCGGCATCGTGAGTCATTTCTGTTACGCCTGTCCTAGTAGGTGGACAGTCAGCCCCCGCTCAAACACCCCCAGCGCTGTGGCACACTCATCTCTGGGGAGCTTGTCAATCAGGCATCTCCAGCTGCTGGCATCTCCTCACGTCCCCCGTACCTGATTTTGCCTCAGAACACGCCTCTGTACTCTTGCAGCCATCACTTATGGCAGGGTAGATGCCACCATGTTCCAGGATATTATGATTTTGTCAGATAATTCTAAAATAACATGATTTCTAGATTTTCCTACTTGCCTTCTCTAAATGTTTTCCGGTATAAGTTGGAAGAATTATTTCAGGTATATTGTGAGTAGATGTCACTAAAATCACAAACATGTTATCCTGTTCATCACATTTGGTTAGTGTAGCATGTGTAAATTTGTATTTGGGGAGGTGAGTCGGGTTGAATGTCTAAGCAGTTTTCATTGAACTCATATTGAGCTCGTGAGTAGCAGTCAGAAGCCCTGCGGTCTGAGCTGTAACTCCGTTCGACCTGCAGTCTCGTTGAACGATGATTGCATAATGGTGCCCAAGCACGTCTGTCTGCATCTGTTGTCTGTACCGGAGTTACTGTGTCCCATCTCCCCCGAAGAAGAAGAATCAGCCACACAGATTGACAGCCAAAGGCCCAGCACTGACCCGGAGGCAGGACAGGCCTGGGTGTCCTCACAGGGCCTGCCACTTGGGGGCTCTGTAGGAGTGGCAGGTGCTCCTCGCTCACGCTCATTAGGCAGCTATAGCATTTTATACACTTAAGTCATAGATTTTTTTCACCAAAATATAGGATTTTACATTTATTTCTGTCAGAGTTCATCTCATTGGTTTACTGTCACTCAGCCGCCGTGTGCTGTCTGTAAACTGGAAGGCTCGTGTCTGCGTCATAGACTGTCGTTTGCAGGTTGTGGGCCAAACCCTACAGACATGCACCGTGCATTCACGTGCATGTTTAGAGATGGGCACAAATGGAGAGATTACAGACCTGTTCACAGATAAGGCCAAAGGATCTCAAAGACTCTTCCAACAGTGTGGAAGCTTTAGTGAACCATTTAGAATTACAGGTTTATCCAGCCTGTTTTTAAAATTACCCACAAGGACCTGGTTATTAGAGGGATGAACAAACAGCTGTGAAAATGGAGGAAAATTGCAAAATTAGCACAAAGCCATGTTTAAATTGATTTCTCCCAACATATGTAGTTGGTTCAAATATATATATATATGTATGTATGTATGTGTATGTGTGTATGTATGTGTATGTATGTGTATGTATATGTATGTATGTATATATATATGTAGTAGTTATTTTATATTTCTATATTTTACGGTATTGGTTATAAAACAAGTTGTTAAAATTTTTTGTTTTAGACCAACTGGTGGGAGTGACAAGTGGACAGCAACAGCTTGTGACTGTCTATCACTGTACCTGACTGGAGCTGTAGCAAGTATGATCTTACAGGTGTGTCACGGGGTCACAGTAGATGTGAGCAAATTATTTCATTGATGTTTTCTACAGGTCCATTTCTTGTTGAGAAAGTAACAGCAAACTATTTGGATTTTTTTTACAACCTTTTTTGATCTCATTTCAAGTTATAATATCTGTTTAATAATAGATGTACCATAAATGATCACATGAACGAATTAAAACATTTTTAAAGTAATATTCTTGAATTGATAATTTGCATGTTACAAAACAATTTATGCTAGAGTGCATTTCTGAAGCCTTTTGATATTCTTTACAAACTGGAACGTTAGTTGAGCTTCTGGTGAAATATTAACTATGTCATAAAAAGTATGTGTATGATATGGATTTAAGAGGAGGCAATATTTTATATTTTTTTCAAAAAATTTAAAAATATTTTTTGCCTCCTTCACTTTTTTCTACCTCGATACATTTTATCAAATTGATTAGCATTTTCTTATATAAGTAATTTTTCCATGTTATGTTTTTCTGAGCGTACTTTCTCCATTTTATAATTACACGTGAAGGAGAATATATGTTTTGTTCTTTTGCTTTTTGAAGGAAAAGCACACCTGTGGAAATATATTTCAATTTAAAATTTGCAGAGTTTAGGAGAATAGAGAAACTTGTAACTGTAGTGTATGTTCCAGCCCCACCCCCCATTCTAGGACAAAAAAGAGTTTTTTCAGTTTCCTTATCCCTTGCCCTGCCCTCCTCCCCCAAACACACACTCATGTAAATTTCACCTGATAGTGAGGCTGTCCGTGACATTTTATTTCACGAGACATTGTCCCCACTGACTCTCTTCCAGGCTGTTTTCTCTCTGATTTGGTCATATATCAAAATTACTTGACTGGGAATTCTTTTTCTGGCTTGGAGATCTGAGGAAGAAATTCCCGTGAAAAGGTATTGTGTATAAGATTTCACTTTTGTGTCTCACACTTACCTGCTCTTAACCACTGCAGGAAAACAGCGCGACATGGCCATTACCTGTGAAGCTTTTCTGCAGAGATGAAAAAGGAGAGCGTGTGGATGTCTCTAAGTATTTGATTAAAAAGGGTTTGGCCCTGAGAGAGCGGAGGTAGGGGCTTCATTTCTACATCAGTGTGTGACGGAGGCATCATGTTTGCCCGTGTGAAACCTCTGTCTCCGTGTGCCTTCACACCTGAGTTGCATCTTGTTTGTTCTTTAAATTGTTGTATAAACTAATCCAGAATGTCCTCCTTCAGGGTTGCCAATTTGCTGATTTGGGCCCATCAGCTCTGGCACGTTTGAGCCTCTGCTGGCACATTTGCTTTTCTACTTTCCCCTGGCTTTACATTTACACCGTAAACCAGAGGAAAAAGGAATGACAGGAACTGGTCTGCGCCCTTTGGCCTCACTGCTGAGACATATTTAAGCTTTATGTTGGCAGTTCTTGTAGGTGTTTGCCAAAATGTGTGTGTGGAACAGAAACGGGTAACAGAAAATAGAATCGAGCAGTGTCTACATGGAAAGATCCTTCGAGCACTGTGTTCAAGGTGTAAGTGCCTTTGCAAAGTCCTAGGGGAGAAGGGTCAGGCTCTTGCGATAGTCCTGGCTTCCTCTCTCTCTCTCCCAGGTGTAGGGCTCTGTGGCAGTGGCAGACACATGTCCCAAGTAGCTACCTTGTCCCACGCGTGGCCAGATCGCTGTTTTTATCTTGCATTATGAGATCATACCTTATTCCTGGCCCGCACCCCAGTCCTGATGGAATGGAGGGAGATCGAGAGGTCAGAAACAGAGGGGTCATGAGATGACTGGCTAGGCCTGGTGGGTGCTGACCGGTGAGCTGGGCATGGGCCTGTGGCTCGGTCCTGCACCTTTGTCCCACGTGTGTCTCTTTGGGCTCACTGCCTGTAGACTAAAGCTATTCCTTGATGAAAGAACCGTTACCGTGAACAACGCCAGGCAAGCTAGCATTGCTGACGACAGCTGCCATGGTCTCCATGTCCATCACCATTCTGACAGCGCTGAAACTGCATGCTAGCTCAGCTGGGGACGAAGGGCAGTACGAGCTGAGGGCACATGGGGCTGTTTTGTTGATGCTTGTTTCCTTTGAAAAGAAAATAGAGCAAAGTAGAAGAAACAAAAATGTACAATTCTAAAATAAGCAATGCTCATATATCCTTCCAGGTTTTCCTTGCAGGCGTACTTTTTTTTTAATTGGAAGGGAGCAACAGGAGGTAAAAAAAATTCTGATGAATATAGCATATGACCACCAACACTTAATACCTGATGAAATGCATGTTTAAGGAACGCATAGTGTCTTTATGGTGCTTGATGCTGACGACTCGCCACGTGGACATGCTCCATCTGCGGGCTGACATAGTCGGCCCCCAGGGGCAGTCCTGTGTTGTGTTGTGCCTGAGCTGTGCTCACCAGCTTTGCAGAGAGCACGGCATAAATATGAGATTGTAATTTAAAGCACTTCAGTGAGATTACATACCTTTTTTATCAGCTCATTCATAATTTTAAATAATTTTTATTATTATACTCATTTTCATTTAACAAATCAGAGAAAATATTTTCTTTAGACTTCAAGTATAGTAGAAGGATTCTCTTTATATTTTCTCCAGGATTTTTTTATTTGCTCATGTTTAGATGTATTCTTTTTTTGGATGTTACAGAATTAATAAATTAGACAACAGCCATTCATTATCTGAGAAGTCTCTGGAAATTCCCCTGAAAGAAGATACGGTGGTTACCAACTGTACTGAAATTAACTTGGACCCTGACAAACTAGCTGCTGATATTACCAGTAAACACAAGGTATCTGAATTTAAGGAGAAAATTCTAGAACCAAGACCCACTGGATGCTATAAACCGCCAGTTATTCCTGACATGGAAGTATTCGAGGCAGTAGTCACCTGCGTTGGTGATGATGGAACTGTGTTTGTGGTACCTAAATTATCAGGTAAGAGCTTTCACATGATGTAGGGTCAGTCAGCGTAAGTGGTAGCTGGAGCACGTCCTCTAGTGAGGCAGACGTGGAGGGGGATGCGCGGGACAAGGGTTTCACCTCCTCAGACGTCATTTCACTGGGTCGTTGTGAGGGTAAAATGAAGGAACACACACAGCACTTTTCACAGGGCCTCGCACGCAGAAGCCGCTTACTGCGACGTCGGGAGAGGCTCTGGCCTCAGGTGAGCGTGGGGCGGACCCCTGGAGGTGGCAGTGCTCCAGGGTGCTGCACTTACACATGTTTGGAGGACACGCAAGAAGAATGCAAAGTTTATATTCGTTTAGGAAGAGATCACAGCCAGTGACCAGAGGGTCAGGGCGTTTGCGAGCGTTCAAGCCGTCCCTGAGCTCTCCAGGCTTACGTATACGGCCTGGCCGTGTCTGGGACTCTCTGTGCGCCCGGCACCGCGGCACCAACAGGGCAGTGAGTCCAGCTGTGGAATGGGTACAGTAGCTGTGAACTTGTCAGATTTTTGTCTCATTTGTTGATCTCTTAAATACTATGTTTCAGTTTGAAAAACCAGATGAGTCTATATAGTTGTCTGTTCTAGAAGAAGTGAACAGTGTCTGAGACCCGTAGCTCTAGTGCCTAATCTGGAAGCTCCTGGCACAGACAGACAGTCATGGCTGACACCACCGATGGTTACGGGTGCCCTGCACGTGGCCCCCCGCAGCCCTGACAGTGCAGGCAGGTGCTGTGACTCCCAGGGTACAGAGGAGCAAACAGAGGCTTGTGGGGTAAAGGAGCTCCCCAAGGTCCCGTGCCTAAAGTGGCAGAGCTTTTACGGGACTGAGTCCAGAGCTCGTCTTCTACGGTGTCCGTCATGGGGCACGTTCACTGCGTCAGCGGGCCACCCGCAGTCAATGGCAGCGCCAGAATCTCAGTGTCGTGGGCCAGCCACACCTGGTGTTCAGCTCTGTTTTTCTCATGTACTATCAAAACCATGTCTTGAAGTGGTGCTGCTTTTATATTCAGGCGTCTCACGTATATAGAGCTTTTAGTGATTTTTATGCTCCTCAAAGAATGCTAGCGTTTATAATCAGCAGTCAGAATAATTATTTACATGCTGTCAGTTGTAAGTTTTGAAGCATATAGATGCTACTGCCTGAACTAGATTTTTATTCAAGCTATATACTGTGGGGACTGATTTTTAATTCTTTATAATATTATCTAAGGGATAAAATTATTAAAGATAGATGATGACTTCATTTGAAAATGGTAGGGAGTTTTTCCTAAGTGCTTTCTATTTTTAATAATTTCTTCAGAATTTGAGCTAATGAAAATGATGAATGAAATTCAAAGTAATTTAAAATGCCTTGGTCTTTTGGAGCCTTATTTCTGGAAAAAGGGAGAAGCCTGTGCCGTGAGAGGATCAGATACCATGTGGTATAGAGGCAAGGTCATGGAGGTTGTTGGCGGCATGATCAGGGTGAGCGTGAAACTCTGTGTGACTGTTTTAAGGCTAAACGCTATAACGTTAAGTGGTCTCTTGAATCTAAATACATGAAAGTGTGATTAAAATATCTTTCAATGAGTTCAGTCCTGTAGGAAGACCAGTCAGATGCGTTACACACTTATTTGTAATAAGAATTTTTGTTTTTGTTTTCAAGTATATTTACTAACCCAAATAACCAGAATATATTTTCAGGTAGAGATTTGGCCTCTGCTGTTTTAATGGTCCCACATACTTGCATTTGAGGCCCTATTTGTATACATGGTGTTAAGTAAAACAGCTTGTTTTCCACATCCCTTAAGTTATAATTCATGTACTTTACAGACCTGGAATCCGAATAAAGAAGATGGTAGTGAACTTTATTTTTTTCTCATATTATCTAATATCTCTGGTTTTTAAAATTTATTTAAAAGTATTTTGACATTTTAATCATCACTTTTTTTCCTGTGGTCATTATGCATTTTAAGTATATGCAGTAAATTTTCCATTCCTTAAGCTGATATCTTTCAAAATTTATCCTATGATCCACATTAAGAAATAAACATTACGTAAAACTGTGCTCATCCTGACTGCATGGAATATACTCGTATGTTGTGTCCAATTCTATTTCTTTTTTATAAATGTTTTCCATTACAGTCGGCTTACTGTATTACAATACCACAGTATTATATTAGGTTCAGGTGTACAACACAGTGATTAGACGTTTATACAACTTAAGAAAAGTCTAGTCCCTACCTGGCCCCACACATACTTGTACAGTGCTATTGACTGTGCTGTGCTTCATTTCCCTGTGACCCATTTCATTTTTTGAAACACTGAGTGCCAGGACAACCCAAGAAGAAAACATTGTACAGTTTCCCAGACTGTGAAACTCTGAGAAGTACTGAGAATTTGAAAAAGGCTTCTTTACTAAATGTAAACATATACTTTTAAAGTAACTTGAAAAAACAAAATTTAAAAATTATCCTAAAAAATGGATTATTCTTAAGGAATTTATAAATCTAACAAGACCCAGATCAAAAAAAAATCTGTTTTTTTGTGTTAAGAAAGCCCTTGAAAATGAGGTTTGACACATTATGGGACAAGGGAAACAGTATTCTGGAGATTTTTCAAATTTCAGATTTAGGTATCTTTCTGGGATGTCTTTTTTTAAGACCAGGGAGTCCCTTCTGTTCCTTATTTTTCAATAGTAAGTTTTAATTATAAATTGTATTTGTCCTGTTTCAGGTACGATATTTAGATCACGGATTAACTGAGAAGATCCCGCAGTGTCATCTTTACCCTATTTTGCTATATCCTGAGACACCTCAGTTTTGTATTCCCTGTCAGCTCCATGGTACCGTCCCTGTGAGTAAACAGTAATTTGTGGGATGATTAATTTAAATATTTTTTAGTAATAATTTTCTAGAAATTAGAATGTAAAATGAAATCCCTTTCAGTTGCAACAAAAATAAAATACTTAGAAATGTTTAATATGACAGCTAAAGGGCCTTTGTGAAGAAAACTACAGAATTATACTGAAGGATATAAAAAGATCTGAATAAATGAAGAGAAATACCTTCATAGAGGGAAAGGCATAAGATTATAAAAATTAAGTTACTCCTTTATCAAGTAAAATTTCAACAAATTTGAAGCTGCAACTCAGAAAAGGGGGTGGCATATTATTTCTTGCTGTATCACAAATAAGGTAAACCTTGTATCTTAATCAACAGTAAACTTTTTCTGATCTCATACAGTTTGTGTGGCTCTGGCATTAGGAGCGGCATAGCTGGTGGCTTTTGGCTCAGGATTCCTCATGGGGCTGTGGCCATGATGCCCCCCAGAGCTGCAGCCACCCCAAGGACTGGCCAGGTAGAATCCACTTCTGCGTGGCTCACTCACAGTGGCAGGAGGCCTGACTCCTTGCGTGTGAGCCTCTCATCACATGGACTATGACAGTCTATGCCCCTACTAAACACATACTGCAGGCACTGCATTGGTGTATTTGCCTTTAAAAAAATGTTATGATGCTTTTTTTTTAATTTAGGTTTTTACATATATGTTTATGGTTTAAATCAGGGGTCCCTAACCCCCAGGCTGTAGACCAGTAAGGGTCTATGGCCTGTTAAGAACTGGGCAGCACAGCAGGAGGTGAGCGGTGGGCCAGCCAGCAAAGCTCCATCTGTGTTAGCAGCCACTCCCCAGCGCCAGCATCACCGCCTCAGCTCCGCTTCAGATCGTTAGGCATTAGATTCTCATAGGAGCACTGATCCCTGGTGCAACAAAGGTTGGGAACCGCTGTCATAAATAACAGAAACATATTGTCTCGTGGTCCTGGAGGCTAGAAACCCAAGATAAAGCTTTCGGCAGGCTTGGCTCCTTCGGGGCTGTAAAGCAGAGAGCAGCCACCCTGCCTCCAGCTCCTGGGCTCCAAGGCTACATTCTCGGCCTTCACGTCATCCACCTTCTGCCCGTGTCTGTAGGTTTATGTTTTTAAAGCATGAAATGCTTTGAGGGAGCATGGCAGGGGAAGCTCAGATTGCTAGTTTAAGATCGTGTTTGTCTTACATCTGTGTTCCTCGGGCTCCTCTCCGATGCTGCCTGCGTGTGGCTGCTTTCGTGTGTCTTCGCTTGCTTCCTGCTCTTTTGTGAATGTGTGAAAGACTGAGTTTGTCACCCCAAACAGGTTGGGGGCGCCTGGCAGCCAGATGCAGTAGAGCTCCTTCAGGAACTGCTTTCGAGGAGAGAGGTGGAGATTCACATCACGGTAATTACCTGAGCATGGGAGCCGGGGTTCAGAGGTGATGTCGGGCAACGCAGTGCGGAGTGTTTTTACAGTGAACCGTGTCCCTGGGTGAGGCTAAGTTACGCATTAATCTAAAAGAAGCCACTTCGGTTCCTGAGCTTGTTTTGAATGAGCCTCATTCTGAGGACTTCATGAGCATCGAAGTCAGTAATTTGGAAGTTTCTTTATGAACTCATTCTGGCAACCGGTGGCACCGAAGTGTGAGGGGTGTGTGAGACCCCATGGGGTGTTCGGGGTTGCCAGGCTGGAGTGGGCAGGCCAGACAGACCTGAGGTCTGACCGCGAGGCCACCCACTGCCAGGGAGCTGGTCAGGGCAGCAGGGACCTGGACGTGGGGCACACAGCACATGTCCCGGAGGGAAGGTGGGGTCTCCCGACCCGGGAAGTGGGCCCACCATGGGGCGCAGACAGTGCAGTGGGCGTAGCGCGTGTCAGGAAATGGTGCGGCTGCTCGGCCAGGGGACAGAGGTTCTGTGAGGTAACTGAAGGGTGGTGGTCAGCGGAGAATCTCTGCAGAGGTAGGATGTGAGAGAGGACTTCAGAATGGTGGCAGGACAAACCACGCAGGGCTGCAGGGCAGGGTGGGGACCGTGGGAGCCGCTGCTGCCCGCGGACCGGGGGCGCCGTGCGAGGGCTCGAGCAGGGGAGCGGCCTGGCCTGGCCCTGCGTGCCACTGCTGGCCCTCAGCACAGAGGAAGCTGCACGGTGGCAGAGGGTGGAAGCAACAGGGGGAGCCCTGAAAGGCGCTGGCCGTCCCTCAGGGACGCGAGTGTGGCTACGGCAGGGCGCAGGTGACGAGAAACGGTCCTCATCAGGGTTCTGACCACACATTTTTTTACTCCTGAACGTGCCTTTTCTTTCTCCTACTCAGTATAAATTATTATTATCTAAGATGAGGTATAGTAAATTATATACAGTAAGTTATTTTGTAGTAATAAATATAAAATCCTCTATCTTATTTCCATGTCAATATATTTTACATAAAACAAAATAATAAAATTAGTGCCTCAAAACCCACCAAAATATCTGGAAGGAAATGTTATGGAATGAGTCATTAGTCAAGCTGGTAATACTGTGATTTTCAGAACTTTCATTTCATTTTTGCTATGAAATTTTAATCTTCAGACTTTATTCTCATACTAATAACCTTTATTGAACTTAAATAGGAATTACCTGAAAATCCATGGGAGAAATTATCTGTTCATCTCTATTTTGATGGAATGTCACTTTCTTATTTTATGGCACACCATAAATATTGCTCTTTTGAACATTCTGAAGAGATATTGAAAGAAGTAAGTTAACTATTTTTCTATAAAAATTTAAATTATAGGAAAACAAATTTTTGTTAAAATGTATTTTGTCTTACATATGCTTCTACATGTCTGATGTTAAGAGAATCTAGAGAATTTGTAAATTCTTAATTGCGAAAGCAATATTTTACATGTCCTAAAAAAAGACTTTAATTGCATCAAGATTTTATTGGCCGTATGCTTTCAAACCTAGTGAGAAACCCATATATAGCTCATGTTGTTTGAGAGATGTAAGTAATAAAATCATAATAGAATTTATGGCCAGGAAAGGATTCTCTCCCCAGATCAGATATTTTCCTTTTTATTTGACATTATAACATTTCCTCCATTTTGCCTTCTTACAGCAAACTCAGAGCCAAATTTTAAGCTTAACTTTAATAAATAAACCTGTCCAGTTGCCTGGTGCTTGTGGTTTTAATGATTTAAAAAACATAATTACCCTGTTACAGATTTGGCTTCACGTTGGGAGCTGCCCTAAACTTTCTGGAAGTGCGGTGTTCTTCATAAGTAATGTTTCACATGGCAAGGTAGTTTCATTTCTAGGCTTACAGTTCACATGTCAGATTTTTAAATACTCATTTTAGTGGTACTACAAAACCAAACATCCAGTGTTCAGTTTAACATAGAAAAGTACTTTCTTCTCTCAAGTAGAAACTGTGATACTACTTAGTACACGTTGTCCTCCTTGCAGCTCTCTCTCTCAGGAGGACGGGCGTATGCAGGCATTTGTGCCCTCTGTGTGTGTGTAGCAGGTGTTTCATCTGTTTCACAGGCTTTATACAGATTACTCAGTCTCTTCCCACCACGCTGTGTAAACATCTGGAAGGGAAGAACTCCCACTCCTTTAAAATATCAAACCAGTTACAGCTGACACATTTAGCACAATTTTCAAGATTTTTACTGGTGCAATACTAAGATTACTCAGAGCATTAGGTTTTCCCATAGTTAACCCAAAACAACTAAGTGCATGCCAGTGAGGACATGCACCCAGTTTTTGTGGAGATGAAGTAGTAAAGTGCCTTAAAGCAGTGTCATGTTGTTAATGATGGTTTTATTCATTGATAATATCATATTTCAGAAACCAGCAGATGACAGCAGCAAGTATGAGGAGGAAAGATGGGAAGTAAGGTTCGAGGTAGGTTTCAGTCCTGATATTCTGGAAACTTTGGACAGTTCATCAACACAAAGGATTTGGCACAAAATCAGGAAGTAACATTTTCTTTTATAATGGCTTTATTGAGATAGGGTTTACATATCATAAAATTCAGCTTTTTAAAGTGGTTTTAGAGTATTCACTGAGCTGTGCAGCATTTGCCACTGACTCTACATTTCATCACTCAGAGAAAGCTCACGCCAGCGGCGGTCCCATCCCTGCCCGTCCCTTCCCACCCTGGGCCCCTGCAGACCACGGGCCTATCGGGCCTGCCTGTCAGGGCGTGCATGCAGGCACAGTCGTGCGACGCGAGGCCCTTCGTGGATGGTGGCCTCTTTCACACAGCGTGTCTCAGTGTTCGTTAGTGTCCTTTTGATGGCCGAATCACAGACCACGTCCTATTTTTCCATTTAACCGTTGATGGACACTTGGGCTGTTTTCCACCTTTTTGCGACTGTGAGTAAAGTGACTGTGGACACTCACACATTTTGGGGCAGAAGTCTGCTTTCTCTTGGGCACGGCCTTAGGCATGGAGGACTGTCGTGTGGCAGCCGCTACCACCATGAGAAGCTGCAAGACTGTGGCCCAGAGGGGCCGCTTCACTTACTTCTGTGCCAGGAATGTGCGAGGGGGCCGTGTTCCCCGGGTCCGTGCCCACGCCCACTGCCAGATCTTTTCCTGGCCAGCCCAGGGCAGGTGTAAAGTGCAGTATCCCACTGTGGCATTTGCCTGATGACTGATGACATGACACTGAGCATCTTTCCATGTTCTCTTCAGCCATTTATATATTTTCTTTGGCAAAATCTGTTTAAAACTTCTTTAGGGTTTGACACTAAAAACAAAGGCAACAAAAACAAAATTAAGTGGGACAACATCAAACTAAACTGCACAGCACAGGAAACCATCAGCAAAACAGCAGGGCAGCCCACGGCACGGGAGCAAATTGCAAATCGTGTGTCTGGTAAGGGGCTGCTGTCCACGATGCATGAAGAGCTCACACAGCTCAGCAGCAAACAACCCGATTAAAGATGGGCATTTTTAAATAAAGGACACTCGAATAGCCAACAGGTACATGAAAAGATGCTCAACATCACTAACCATCAGGGAGATGCACATCAAAACCACAGTGAGATACCACCTCACACCTGTTAGGACGGCTCTCATCAAAAAGACGAGATTAACAACTGTCGACGTGGATATAAAGAAAAGGGAACCCCATGCATTGTTAGTGGGATTGCAAATTTGTGCAGTCACTATGGAAAACAGTGTGGAGGTTCCTCAAAAAATTAAAAATAGAATTACCTCATGGCTCAGCAATTCCACTTCTGGGCATTTATCCAAAGAAATCCAAAACTCTTAATTCAAAAAAATATCTGTACCCCCAATGTTCACTGCAGCATTATTTACAATAGCCAAGATATGGAAGCAGCCTAAGCGTCCTTCAGTAGATGAATGGATACAGAAGATGTGGTGTCTGTGCGTGTGTGTAGTAGAATATTATTCAGCCACAAAAAGGAAATCCTACCATTTGTGGCAAGATGGATGGACCTTAAGGACATTGTGCTATAAAATAAGTCTGAGAAAGACAAGTACTGTATAATCTGGAATATAAAGAAACGGGATTCATGGACACAGAACAAATTGGTGGTGGCCAGAGGTGGGCGGGGTTGGCGGTGGGGGAAATTGGTGGTGGTCAGACTTCCAGTTACAAGGTAATTAAGTCCTGGGGATGCCATGTACAACATGGTAACTATAATTAACAGTGCTATGTTTGAATGTCACTAAGAGAATCTTAAATGTTTTCATCAGAAGGAAAAAAGGTTTTCTAACCTTGTAAGGCGATTGATGTCAACTGAACTGAGAGGTAATCATTTCACGGTGTGTACGTGTAGCACATCGTCACATCGTACGCCTGGGCGACTAACACAGTGTTATGCCAGTTATCTCAGTGCAACTGGAAAAAACAGAAAAGGATGAACAACTGCTTTGCCCATTTTTGTTTGGGTTGTGTTTTTATTGAGTTGTAAGAGTTTTTCTGTATTTCGTGTTCTAGTAGTTCCTTACCAATGTATGATTTGCAAATATTTTCTCCCATTCTGTGGTTTGGTTGTCTTTTCACTTTCTTGATGGTGTCCTTTGAAGCACCATTTTCAATTGTGTTGAGTCTTTTGTCTATTCTTTCTCTTATCACTCATGCTTTTTGGTATAGAAAATAACAGTTTTAATAAGTGAAAGTTATATTAGTTATAAGTAGAATTTCATTCCTATCATTATAAAAATATCACATGCTTGTTATAAAGTGCTTTTAATAAATCAGTAAAATTCAAGAGTGGGTGGTCCCTTTCTACTGAATTCTACTGAGTGGTTCAGATATGTTTTGTTTCATCACCATTTTGGAATGTTAAATAGTGATCAGTCTGCAATTTGATGATTTTACTTTTTGTGCTAATTGCCGTTTTCCAGAATTTTAAAAAGCTTTCTAAAAGAAAACCCTCCACGTATTTTTATATATTGCTTTTAACAACTGCTAACTGTCATGATCCTTCTGGGAATCACTTAACTATTTTATAATTTTTTATGCTTTTGTAAAGCTTAAGGGAGCATGTTTAAAAATTATTTTAACTTACTTAAATCTTCTTTTGGGATTTCATGTATTATTTTAGTTTTTATTATAAAATGCATATTTATTCTAAAGCTGAACACTACAGAAATGTGAGAAGGAAAGAAGGCCAAGCCCCCGGCTGCCCAGGCGTGGGTGGCAGTGCTGTGACTGACGTGTTACCGGCCTTCCAGGATGCCATGTGCATGTGTCGCCGCCTGCACGTAAACATCCGTGTGGGGTTTTACACTCGATCTTTTTTGTAAGCAGCATGACAAATTCTAAAGATCTTTCTCTTACCATCATATTTTGGTCCAATTACAGCAAAATCGTCTGGCACTTGCGAGGGTCTCTGAGTGCTTGTTTCCTGTCCGCTGAGAGTAAATCGCACTGAGATTTTGATAATGCCGTGCATTTCTGCAGCAGTCATTTGTCTGTGGTGTTTCAGGAGCTGCTTCTGTCTGAGACGGAGACCCCTGTTTTTCCACCGTACTTGTCCTCGTCCCTGCCCTCCCTGGAAGAGCTCTTCGCCGTCCAAGTCAAGCACGTGGTTTCGCCCAACGAGGTGCGTGATGCCCACGGGTCGTCGTCAGGCAGACACAGCAGTCCTGGTCGGCACTCTGCCATCGGCTCCTCACATTTCCATCTCACTGATTTTAAATACTTGAAAACCAGGGGACCTGGTTGCCCCCGCACCCTACCCCGGAATTCATGGTTAGACACTTGTTTGTACATTTCTTAAGCACTTGCTGGTCTTCCCAGCGTTTTGTTGCTTTAGTTATGTCACATCAAATGTTTAGACTTCTAAACTGGACCTGCTTCCGCCCGTGCTTCTTACCCGTCTCCTTCCCGTCCTCGTCCTGCGGGACGCCAGGTGCTCCAAGCCCTGTTCTGCTCCACACCGCCAGGCACCTCCTTCCCTCCGCCATGCCCCCACCAGAGTGCCACTCCAGGAAGATAGGGATGTCTGTCTGGTCACAGTATGTCCCCGATGCTGCCTGCTGTGGAGCAGGCACTCGGTGAACTCGGGATGAACAAGTCCAGTGAGAGAGAGTCCTTGGCTAAGGAGAGACGAGCGACAGCTCAGGCAGCGCACACAGCTCCTGAGCCGCCTCACAGGGACGCCTCACAGTGACGTCCCCGTACAGGCGGCGGCGAGGGCTGCTCTGCGACCTCATCAGGGAGCGGAGTGCACCGCTGTCACTGGCTTTGTGACGGTGTTTTTCGTATTATTTCTTGCTGCATAACAAATCACCCCAGATTTAGCTGCTTGAAACAACACGGGGCCAGGGTTCCAGGAGCTGCCTGTTCAGTCCTGGCTCGGGGTCTTGCCTCAGGCCGCGGTCTAGGCTGCAGGGTCCTCTTCCAAGAGGCCCCTTGTGACGCCGCCTGCACGGCAGGTCCCTCCGTGGCTGGTGGCACGCGGCTGCCGGCCCCCCTGAGAGAGCACTGCAGTCCCGGCCGTCATACACCCGCACTTCTGTCGTGACCTTCCCGTCACAAAGGTGGACTGATGTGAGGGGGGAGGGGACATCCATGAGGGTCCTAGGAGGCTGTGCGCCGCAGCGATCTGCTGTGGAAGTGGGTACTGACACTTCAGCATCGGAAAGTCCTCGCCCTCCCTTCGCCCACTCAGGTGTACATTTGCCTCGATTCTGTGGAGAGCTGCAGTCTGTGTAACCAGCCTGGTGACACGGACGACAGCGGGGCCAGCTGGGAGCCTGAGCCGGAGAGCCTGGGCGAAGCCCTGCGCAGGTTCAACACCAGCGTGGAGGCCCTGCCCGCCCTCACGGACTTCCGCACAGGTAGGACCACACGGCTCCGTGCCGCTCGCCACACGTGCTGCCTGTGGCCCCGGGGTCTCTGCCCCGCTGAGGCCGTGCCGTCACCGAGCAGACCCGGGCCAGGCTGCCGGGCACCTCCACGCCCACCTGGGCTCGGGAGTCGCATGAGGTGATCTTTCTGGGCTGGCAGTTCTGCCAGCAGCCCAGATTATGACAGTTGTCACTCAGATGTAAATGGCAGTAACTTTAGTCACAAAGCACCTGACGCGGTCATTCTAGAGTGGGGGCGGGGAGCTCGGGTTGCACCCCGTCCTGTCAGGCTAGGTCACGCCCTGCTCATTTCCTTTCTGACTCACTCTCCCAGCTTCACTGAGTGCAGGCGACTCCAACTCCTGATGCTGGAGTGGCGTCTGCACCGCAGGCATTACGGGGACAGGTGTTTACTGGGCCCTTGTATGTAACAGAGGATTTGCTAAAGCAGTGCACCTGCTTTGACACCGGAGTGTCCCCGCTTCGGCCAACACCAGCCCTGCTGGCGCCTCTGCCAGAGCATTCCTCCCAGACTGCAGAGCGGCCCCGGGCCCTGCCCCACTGTCCCTGCTGGCGGTCGTCCTGACCCCTGTGAAGTAGCCCTGCCTGCCACCCTCCGGCCCGTCTCTCTGTCCCTCCTGCTCCCTTCCGTTATATAGGGACCCTCTACTGCTGTGTCTACAGCACTTGGGGCACCTTGCACAAGCAAGTGCTCATAAATATTCGATGCATGAGTGGAAGAATAACCTCATGATCATTTTATTTTTGTAAACTCAGATTTATAGTGTGGAAGAAACAATTTTGCATTGTGTTTTTGTCTCAAGGGAAGTCACACGGTCTACAGAATGTAACTCATGGAGCTCTAGATGTATCATTTATGCGGTTTCCTGTAGAACCTTTATTTTTCACATGGATGTAGACGTCATTCGTAGGCAAGCGCCAATTAAGTTTGTTCATCTGAATAAGGAATTTATATTGAAGGAGTTGCTCTGTGGATTTAAAATAACATGACAACTAGACGAGTTTTTAAAATTCCACTTTGAGATTAAACCAGTCAGGTTTTTGAGGCTGGAAATGGCGAAGGTTGGAAGGGGCCGCTGAAGCGATTCCGTTGGTGGTTTGCTGTGCACACAGCTCTGCAGATGCGATTCTCACTGTTCTAGAAAACCTCTAGAACTCTAACAAAAACCATTCGCGGTGAAAGATCTCCACGTTAGAGTCACGTCGCATTTAAATAGCGCTTGCCCACTACTCATTTTCTTTGTGGAAATTTTGTAGAAGAGAACATGGAAAAGGAAGGCGGGAGGTGGAAAGAGCAAGGTGGGCCTGAGGTGTCTTCCGACTTCTGTGAAGTCTGGAAGCGCGTGAGGAGACAGGAGGCACGCGCCGTCACACCCACGTTCTCACCATTTCACTGCGGCTGGCACGCACTCCTGAGTGAGCATTCCCAGGAGCACGTGAGACTGGCGGGCTCGGAGCGGGCGCGTGGCAGCTGAGTCCAGTGTGCGGGTGACGGCTCATCTCCAAGGTGCACACACGGTGCCACTGGGCTGCAGAGACAGTGTGACAGGGAGGCCTGGCTTTACCAGTCACGCTGGAGCTGTTTGCCAGAAGAGGTGGCGTTGATCATGACGGCGGCACAGGGACAGCCACGTGCTGAAGTAGCTGTGTTTAGGTAGCATGTGGATGACAGGTGGCGGGGTTGGCTGGGAGTACTGAAGAATCCTGGAAATTGCACTTCTGAGGACTTGGGCTGCAGGTGGTTGAGAGGCCACTGAAGGATTTTAAATGAGAGCAGTGTAATTGGATTTTTATTTCATCCTGGTGGTGTTAGAAGGGTTTTGGAGGAGGACAGACGTGAAAGCAGGGGTGGCAGGAACTGTTTTATCATCCTCTGCAGAAGATGACGGCTCAGATGAGAGGAGATTCAGGGAGTCTGGCTGTAGGGCCGGGGGTGACCGAGGCCTGGGAGGCTGCCTCCCTCAGGGCAGTACGGAGGGCATAGCAGGGCACAGCCTAGCTCGTGGCCGGATGTCGAGTGTTTAAGTCTGGACAACGGGTAGATGTGATCACGTTGTCTTTGTGCTTTACTGTATTTCTATGAAAATTAAGAAAATAAAAGGCAATGTGCTTTTCCCTTTTTCTCTTTCCAGAAATGCCTTGCCTTGCGGAATACGACGACGGCTTGTGGTACAGAGCGAAGATTGTCTCCATTAAGGAGTTCGACCCGCTGGCTGTCCTGGTGCAGTTTGTGGACTACGGGTCGACGGAGAAGCTGACAGTGGACAGGTTCAAACACACTCAGCTCTCTCGAATTAGGGGCATCAGTTTTTGTTTTTAATAATTGGAAAGATTCTTACTCTTAAAATATTTTACAGCTGCTCATAAATTGGAAATTTGTTTAATCTAAGTTTTCTTATTGTGGTAAATGTACATAAACATTGAACACACCATTTTAGCCAGCTCTGAGTGTACCGCCGGTTGGCATTTAGTACAGTCATGGTATCGTGCTGCCATCACCACTGTCCACGTGCAGGACTTTTTCACACATCTCAAACAAGCTCTGTTCCCCATTAAACAGCAGCGTTCCATTCCCCTTCCTCCAGCGCCTTTGTTCTTCCTCACGTGAGCACAGTCAGACAAGGTTTGTCCTTTCGTGTCTGGCTCGTTTTACTTAGCATGATGTTCTCGGGGCTCATCCCGTTGTTGCAGGTGTCCAAATCTCGTTACGTTTGTGGATGATGACACGCCGACGTGGGTGTGCATTTCGTTTATTCATGTGTCGGTGGACACTTGGGTGGTTTCCGTCCAGTGGTGATTGTGAGCCATGCCACCCTGCACGTGACTGTTGGAGTCCCGCTTCCAGTTCCTCTGAGTGTGCACTCCGAAGTGGAGTTGCTGGGTCACGTGCGCGTTCTCATCTCACATCTGGAGGAACCACCAAATCGTTCCATGGCAGCCAGGCCCTCGTACATTCCCACCCAGTGTCCGTGGGTCGTGGCTTCTCTGTCCCCTCCCCAGCACATGCTGCCTTCTGTGTGACAGTGGCCGTGCTGACAGTGGTGTGAGGTGGGACTCCACTGCGGGTCAGTTGGGATTGCCCTAGCAATTAGAGATCCTGAGCATCCTGTCATGTGCTATTTCGCCACTTAGAAGTCTTCTTCGGAGAAATGTCTATTTTCTCTCATTCTGAAGTTGCCTTTTCACTACTCTGTTGTGTCTTTTGCAGTCTTTAACTCGATGTAATCTTTTTTTCTTGTTGACTATGCTTTTGGTGTTATATCTAAGCAGTTGCCAACAAATCAATGTCATAAACTTTTTCTCTGCGTTGTATAGTTTTAACTATTAGAGAATTTTAATTGTGACATTCTGAACATTTTAAGAATTTCTCTTGTGACAGACTGCGTCAAATTCCTCTTCACCTTATGCAGTACCCAGCCCGGGCCATAAAGGTTATGTTGGCGGGGTTCAAGCCTCCCACGAGAGATTCCTCAAAGACAAGGATCCCCTACTGCCCGGAATGGAGCATGGAGGCGCTGTGGGCCATGATAGACTGTCTCCAGGGAAAACAGCTCTACGCCTCTGCTGTGGTGAGCATCTGCCTTCACTTGTCAAAGCGCTTTCTGACTATGCAACTGTAGATGCTGAGGTGCTTTAACTGAAGTACGTGAAGCTGTCAGGATTAATTCTAAGACTTGCTAAAACGTCTTAGTTAATATTTAACAATGTTGTCATGACTAAGACAAAAGTGATCAAGATGAGTGTGCTGTAATCAAAGAACGCACAAGTCGGGGACAGTCACGTAAAGCAGGAGCTGGGGGGGCGGGGGGTGCACGGTCCTAGGTGGGGGGCTGGGGCAGCCGGGATGCTGTCCCCCTGGAAGCCAAGCCCTCAGTGCTGCCAGCCAGTCAGGGAGACCTGGGGCTGGGAGTGATGCTGAGCTGCACCCTGGAGGACGAGGACAGGCCGGATGGGGACTGTGGCCAGCGTAGGCAGCTTGAGTGCACCAACGTCACCACCGTGCCCATGTGGAGTCGTCCCGTGCAGTCGGACCCGTGTCAGACACCACCCTCCAGACAGCATGAGAGTAAATGCGCGCTCGTTAGAGGCTGGCGGTCAGTCCTGCAGGTGGACTCCGGCTTGCTCCCGTTTTAAGTACTGCAGTGTTTTAAAATGGAAACATTTTGGCAAAAAAAGTGTATTTTTGTTAAGTCTTATGAGGAGCAGGAAGCCCCATCTGCCTTCTGAATGGCAGTGGGCTGGAGAGGCATGGTGGCAGCATCTGTCTCGTGCACATGGGGACAGTTCTGCAGGTCAGCCTCGTGCTCGCCACGGCTGTTTCAACCCAGCCTGCCCCGATCTGGGACCGGGATTGGGGCATTCCTGCTGTGTGGCTCTCAGTGGCTGTTACTAGCCCGTGTGCACGGACACAAGGGGCTTCTCTTGGGGTCGTGAAGGCGCAGACGGGGCTGGCAGGGAGCCACAGGTCGTCCACTGGCCTCTGGGCGCGCTCACAACGTGGGCCGTTCCTGCGTGAGGGCAGGATGCTGTGGCCGGGGGGCAAACGAGTCGTAATGGGGACAGTGTGGAGGCCCGTGGCCCAGCCCAGGAAACCTTCAGAGAGGAGTTAACATCGTAAACGATCACACAGCTTTTGAAAGCAGAGTATAAATTACAAACTCGGAGAATGTCCTTTTTCTCCTGCCAGAGGAGGGAAAAGGCAGCAAAAGCATTGTTCTCTTGACAACTGTTCTCAATCTTAGGCTCAGGCGCCAGAACAAACAGTGACATTGTACGAAGACGAAGAGTACCCAGTCCACATGGCGCTGGTGCAGAGGGGGCTCGCAGACCGGGATGACTGAGGTAGGTATGGCTCGCTCACAGCCATGGTCAGCACAGGGCCTGGGATCGACAGCTGCTGTTGCTGGAAGGCCCTGTGCAGCACTTGTGGCTCCCTTCACGTCCCGGGGGAATGACAAAAAGCGCAACAAGAATCTCCCGGGTTTCTTCTTCACTAGCTCTGTCACCCACCACATACCAGTATGGAAGAGGGTCCATGTGTGGGAGGCGGCGGCAGGGGTGGCTCTGTGGCTTCATGGTGCCGGGCGCTTACGGGGCTGGGGTCAGCAGCTTACGGGACATGGGCACCAGCTCACTTCAGTCCAGAGTGCCTGTCCTGCTGTTTGAGTGGCAGTGTCCTAGTAACTGTGCTCATCGCCTCAGTGACAAGCGACCGAGCACCCAGATTTGAACTGGCCTCAGCCAGAGGCCGAGAGTGACACGCACTTTGTTCTCAGGTGCGCCATGTGGGACGTCTGCTGCAGCCTGGAACGTCTTCTGTTGCACTGGACCAGTTCGGACTTATTTTCTCTTTGTTCTGCAGTAATGCTGGTCCTTTTTTTTGTTTTCCCCCTTACATGTTGAACTGTTAGGGAATGTTTGAAAAATAGTTAATAAATATTTGCTTTCAAGTATTTTGTTTTACTGTAATTTTGAAGTGAAGTATTTAGACCCATAAAAATAATTTTCTTAGTTCATTTTATAACTAATGTACATTCAGCTTGAGAGACAAGACACTGGCATGGTCGTAGGGGCCTGTGGTCCCTGCGCCGGCCATTCCCCACCCCTACCCCCACAGAGGTGAGCATAACGCCTGTGTCTTCCGGCCATAGCAAGAAGCAGTGCTGCTCTGTGTTCAGAAATGTGAGCAGTATCAGAATTACCTTGTTCCCATTAATCTCCACTGCTGGCCCGTACTGGGATGCACAGCTGTTTCACTGACTTTCACAGCTGCATCCACCTGCGCAGACATCCATTCTGGTGCTAGGTGTCTGGGTGGCACCACATCCTCCTCAGTCAGTGTCGTTCTGTAGGAGCCCTTGTGGGTGCGGGGAGGGGAGGGGATCCTGGGACATGTGCTGAGTGGTGCAAGGTCCTTTCCAGAGGTGGCTTCAGCAGTTCACTCCAGCGTCAGTAGTCGGAGCCCTCTGCCAGCATGTGGTGTGGCCAAGCCGTCATTTGCAGTATGTGACACTGGTCTGAGGCGTCACCTTATCATTTTAATGAGCAGTAAGCCACTGCTTAGTACTTCCTCACTCGTGTGCTGCTTGTTCCCGTCTTTTGTCCATTTTCCTGTCGAGTCGTCGTCCATTCTGGGCGCTAACCCTGTCGGGCATCTCCTGGTCTGTGGCTCATTTCTCTTCATTATTGCATTATTGGACAAACAAACTTCTCATTTAAGGTTAATCTTAAATCTTTTAAGGTTTATGCTTTGACTCCTTTAAAAATCCCATTCCTCCTACTAGGTGATACTATATAACTCATTTTCTTTGAAAAGTTATAAACATTTTTCCTATTCAGTTATTAAATCCACACAGAAGTGACTGCTCTTCCTCCAAGGGCATCTCGCGTCCGTCAACAGCCTCTCACAGGAAGCCGGCTGCTTCCTGGGCCCGTCTCCTCCGTTGCGTCACCCTCGCCGTGTCCACGAGTTCACCTGTCCTCATGGCAGGGACTCTTCCTGCGCGGCCTGACTCTTGTCTTTGTCCACTGACTTCTCACCTGAGGACCCTCTGCTGGCTCAGCACTTTGCCTTCGGCACTGCTCTGACCGGTAAGCCTCCCTGCTCCAGCAGAACCCCCGTGCGCCCACTGTGGCCAACGTCCCTGGGGAGCCTGTGTGACACGGAGCTCCTCGCTCTTCCTCTGTGAGGCGCTCTGGCCAGTGCAGGTGCCACTTACCATCTTTAAAGTTTTACAGTTTATAACAAAGGAATGCTTTCAACTGCAGAAAGACAAGAGTGAGTGAATTAAAACTGAAAGCATTTCAAAGTTTATAAAAAGCTATAAGTTTTATTTTATGATCCAAGTGTAATCTTTGCCATTCACACACACACACAGTAAATATAAATTAAACCACAGAATCCACAAGAAATGTACATTTTTAACAAGAAAATCAAGTTAGTGTTGCTCCATGATCACACACCGGGGTCCTACATGTTCGTGTCCAGCAGCACGTTGCCGTCCTTGTCCTTGACGCGCATCCGGCCAGACATGTACTTAGTTTCCTGGTGGCCGTTTGCATACACAGTCTTAACAGTGCCATCCGGGTACTCCCGCCTCTTGAACTGGGCTGTATGGACTTCTCTCTGGCCATTACTGAACTCTATGATTTTGTTCCCATCTCTGTAAATTTAAAAAAAGAATTTCTTTAAAAATATGAAATAACAGGAAAATTATTTAAAAGTAGCCTTTGAATCAGGCAGTTATTTCTTCTTCTCGAGCCTCCCTTGGTCCCTCTCCGTGCATATTCTTTGCAAATTCTTTCCAGTGTTTTCTGCTCAGATTGATCATTCCAGTGATCAGATCAGCACTTACACGTACCCATAAAAAGCTTTTTAAAAAATAAATTTATGCTTTCACCACAAAATGCTCAGATTTACATGTGTTCTGCTACTAAAAAAAAAAAATGGGCACTGTATTAAAATACAGCTTTCAGCTTTGACCCTTATTCTGTTCACGAAGTTAAAAGCACCTGAGTGCTCGCTCCGCATCAGGCTGGAGAAGAGGCACAGTCACACCTGATGGCTGCTGTGGAGCAGGAACCGGAAACAGCGCCAAGCAGCCTGCCTGCATGTCAGGGCCATCACACTGAGCGTCCCGCATGGGGACGTGAGCAGAGATGGAAAAAGACTGGCCGTGAGTTAGTACCAGAAGACAGATGAGTAGTTTTTCATGTTACTTTCCTTTTACTGTAGAAAGCTGTAATAAGCACCAGACAGTTCTAGGTGTGTGAAGTTTCCGGAAAAGCGGTGTTGTGACCGTGAGAATTTCCTGCATCATTTGAACTCGAGTTTTCCCTTTTCAGGGTGGGGACAAATTTCTAACATGAAATCACAGTGAGTTAAATGCATCTACGATGTCTTAGTTGTATTCCAGTTAATGGTGCTTCACTTTCACACGCTAGGAGAGAACAGTGAAAACTAAAATAGGACGATCTGACCCCCCCCCCCAGCAGTTTTAATTAAAAAGGTGACATAAGATGCTCACTGTTGCAGACGGAAAAAGTCATGTAAAGAGGTCTCTAACTTCTAGAAACGTGACAGAGGATAAAGAGTAGGCGCTGCTCTTAGAGAATGGGGCAGGGAGGGGCAGTAAGGTGCTTATCAGGCTGGGACAGGGAGACCAAGAAAATGAAAACAGAAGAAGGGAGCGAGTCCGACCTCTGCCATTGCTAGGTTACTCTTAAAAACCAACAGGGCATCTTTTCCTTCCGTGTGTCTCATTCAGTATTTTCCAGTTTCTAAGCAAACACTTGCCACCTACCTATCTTACCTGCTGTGTGGCCTCCCTGTAAGTCTCAACGCTAAAAGCTAACTATAAAAAAATGACAAATAAGAAAAGACTACATATTAGTCTGTTTATCTCAAACTAGTTCTGACTCCAAAATGCCGAAAATATGTCTCACCCGCTCTACAACTGTCTTTGCTCACTTCTAAACTCACTGAAGTTTTGCACAACTTAGATATTTTAAGATTTAAAAGTTCAAGTGGTAATGGGGGCCGAGGCACACGGACGGGATGGAGCAGGCGCCTCACCGCTGGGTGCGGACGACCGTGCCGTCGGGGAAGGCGCTCTCCTCCTGCCCGTCGGCAAACACACGCTTCACGGTCTGGTCCGGAAATGTGATTTCTTTTCTCCCATCTGGGAAGTGTTTTTCTGTTTAAAAAGGTGACTATGAGTATCATATTTTTAAAGGGAAGGGAGAATGTCATAAGGCAGGGGCAGAGCAAGTGTCTACCTATCTGTCCGCTTGAGAAATGCAGGACCTCCAGTCCTCCTGGGAACGTCGTGTGGGTGGTCTTGGCGGCCGCATAGTAGTAGATCTGTGAAGACACAAAGTCACTGCCTTTCCCTCGGAGGTGTCTGCACCACGGACAGAACCGGCCCTGAGGAAACCTACCACTCTCTCGTCCGGCAGCACCTGCTTCACGTCGCCGTTGAAGAAGGTCACCGTGACAGTCTTCCCGTCTGCACTCACTTCCTTGCGAGTTCCATTTGGAAACAATATAACATGGCACCCACTCTCATACACCTTTTCTACCTACAGAAAACAAGGTTATTGCTATGTAAGGTTTCCTCCTGAGATCACATGACAGATGGCCCTAATTCTCTTCCTAAATGCCTACTTTGAAATTTTTCATAGTGAAGAGTTAAACATTCTCTCGAAAGGAGAGAAAAGTTAATAAACTCATGACAATCAACTTCAAGTATCAACACATCACCATTCCTGTCACTCCAAAACAAACTTCGGTGGACTTTTTTTATAAAGCAGCAGGTGTCACTCACCTGTAAACACGTCAGTGGAGATCTGTAATGAAAGGCTTTTCACTGAGCTACCAAACCATTACCACCATCTCGTCACACCCATCCATACTGTCTCCCTCACACTCAAAGTTCATTTGAGGCAGGGTCAAAACAAGATTCACACATAACACTTGGTTACTGTGCCTCTTAAATCTCAATTTTTAAGTCATCTCCTGCTCCCTTTTTAATGCCTGTAGCCCAGTGTGTGGTGTCCTCCTGGCCTCTGGGCAGACCAGGTCAGATCCACCTGACGTCCTTGATCCTCCACCTGTGGCTTCAGGAATCGCTGGTGACTCCTGCCTGGATCTGTGACTTCATCAGAGGTCACAATCTGCTGATTCCCTAATTTTCTCATTCTCGTTCCATTAACTGGAATTCTAAAAAAGAAAAGCTGTCCTCATCACTAGCAGGGAACTCTGGCCTTATTTCAATTAAAATGGCTCAGATTAGGGTATTTGGCAAAGTAAGTAAGTTTTCGACAAACCTGAGGAAAGATGTCCTCGTCACCTCCCCAGTACAGAGCCGTTTACGCCCCTTCCCTCCTCATCCATCCTCGAGCGGAGGGCCCAGGTGGGCAGCCTCCCACTCACCTCACTCCCTGGGCACGAGAAGAAAACCCCACAGGCTGGCTGGCCTCACTCCGCAGCTTTTACAAAGTGCCACATGGCATGACCAGGGCCTTGGGCTGTGTGCGGGGCACTCCTAGGAGTCTGGAAAGGCAGGCCTGGCCACACCCAGGCACGCCATTCAAAAGCCATCGATGATGGCCTTAAAGATCGGTGATGTTAGAATCAGGCGCTTCGACTCTATTTTAACCCATGTTCAGTCTTTATAGTATTATTTTAAATCTAACCTTTCCGTCAGGATGACTGATTTCTCCCTGAATCTCTTCTTTTTCTTCTTTTTCACCATCTTTATATTCAGGGTCTGGCAAGCCCACTGGTTCAGGAGGCTCCCTGGGTGAGGCTGGCTGCAAGGACAAGAGGCACTCAGCTGTCCTAAAGGACATTTCAAGCAGCTAAAACACTCATTTTCAAAATCCAGATTCTACTATTACAGGATTCTATGACTACTGTTCAGTGTCATATGTAACACAATTTCAATGCTAAGTAAAAACCCTCCTTTATAAATAAATGGTTTAGGAACTTAAGCCAGGTATCTGGTCAATTTCAACCCGAAGTAATCTATGTTTGAAAATAAAAAATACAGAGAGGTTTACTTGTTTCTTGTCCGAACTGCATAAATCACGAGGTGGCACAGACTTGGGTCTTTGAGACAGTTTGCCTGTCAAAATGTAATTGTCAGAGTTAGCTTTACTATTCAATTGAAAGACTTAAATTTACTTAATATTATAGTCGAACATTTCCTTAGTTCCTATCCCTTTGTGAACTGCTGATCTCTGGCCATTAAGGAAGTCTTAATGATTCTCTTTCCTAGTTTGTAGGAGTTCATCACATAAGTTCAGACATTTATTCAGGTACTTGAGTCCTGAGTGACCAAAAAAGAAGACAGGACCTGTTCCTGAGCGTTCACCAACAGGAGGAGAACACCGGTGCTCAACTAGCCTCACAGGCAGACCCTTCGGTGCTGTGGGGACCGTACCCAGAGACCAGGTCTGGGCATCCAAGAACACATACAGAGTCTGCCTTAAAGCATTAATTGGGATTTAATTACCATCTGGACCTAATGGTTATGGTCTAAAGTTTTTCGATCGTGATCAACACACCAGTCATGTGCTGTATTGGTGACACACATTATAAAATAAGCATGCACACACACCACCACCACCACCACCAAATTGAGGCGAATTTTTTAAATACAGAAGTTCTAATATTTTCTTCCCATACACGAAAAGGTCATATAAACACTCACAAATCTGAAGTGTTTAAAGCAAGTGTCAGGATCTGACTCACATGTTAAAAACTCGAATTGCTGCTGTCTGCTACGGGGGGAACAGACTGGAGAAGACTAAGAGGCGGAGAGCCCAGTCAGGAGACCGGGAGGCACACGGGAAGGCTCGTGGGGCATCCGAGGAGAGGGTGAGCCACTACACTGTCACCGTCAGGTCACTGGGCACAGGTCCCAAACTGCCAAGCATCAGCGGTGTCCTGTGTTCTGCCTGCTGGACTGGTTCAGAAGATGACCACCCACAGCAGAGGGCTGCTTTTGGGGTGGACGAGAATGGGGGCGAGGAAAAAAGCAAAGGAATCCAGGAGCACACAGCGGGTCTGGCCAGAGCGGACGGGACAGCAGGTGTTCTAGGGGTCCCAGGTGGCTCTGGTTCCGATGAAGAAAGAACCACGCCCTTCACCTGACGGCTGCACACTCACACCCTACAACCTGAGCTCCGTGTCACATCTCTAAATCTCACACCCGCCTTCCACAGGAAGGACTAACATCCCCATTATGTAGGCGAGGAAATCAGGCTGAGAGAGGCTGAAGGACTTGCCAGGGTTGTCAGCCAACCAAGGCAGAGCTGGGGCCTCGCTGCTCAAACCCACTGGCCCAAGGGTCAACCATGGTTTCAGTCCACGGCTGAGAATCGGGTGTGGCGGGGCTGACCTGGGCTCCATGTGGGTTCCTGACTCCACGGCTATGTACGGTTCAAGGGTCGACTGTACAGAAATAATACAGTTAGAGAAAAGGAAACTAAGATTTAAAAAGCGTTAAAAGCCAGCGAGCGCTCTCGGCTATGTCATCCGTAGGCAGCGTGTGAAGAACGGGTACGCCAGAAGAGCCGGGGAGAGGGCAGGCTGCTTCTCAAAGAAATTAAAG
Organism: Eidolon dupreanum; assembly: GCA_028627145.1. NCBI lineage: Eukaryota > Metazoa > Chordata > Mammalia > Chiroptera > Pteropodidae > Eidolon > Eidolon dupreanum. Next base: position 82,416,303 of record CM053508.1, on the reverse strand, counting down.
TCATTTTAAAAAGTAAGAGCTGACAACTTCCCCAACCCAGGGAAGGACCTGGACGCACAAGTCCACAGCTAAAAGAAACCTACTCTCTCAATGCGGAAAGACCACCCCCAGGACACACCGTAATGACACTGTCCAAAATCGATGATGAAGACTCTCAGAGGCAGCTGGAGGGGAAGAAGAAACCTACAGGGGCCCCTCTGGCCAGCAGCAGCTTCTCGGCAGATCTCTAAGGCCAAGGGAGGGCAGGACGACAATTCAAAGTGCTGAAAGGGAGAAACGACAGCCAGAAGTACTCTGACAGTTACTCTTCAGAAATGGAGAAACAAGGCTACGTGAGTTCCTCACCCCGATACCGGCCTTGCATGGAGTGCTGAGAGGAGGGCTTCCGGCTGGAACAGACACGCTAAAGGACAACATGAAAACAGGCTGAGTGAGCATGGCTCGCTGGAAAAGCGGAAAATTTACATCAGGTACAGAAACTCTGAACAGCGTATTAAACACTTCCTTATAAAAGCAAAAGAAAGTATTAAAAGTGACTAGAGCTACTGAAATGTGTTAACAAATAGTATAAAAGGTAAACTGGGATGTCAGAAACAAAAAGGGAGGAGTAAAAGGGTAGCCTTTACAGGTGAAGGAAGCTAAGTTGCTAACAAAATGGGCTGTTTTACCTGTCATATGTCAGCCTCATGGTAACCACAAGCACAAATCTATAGATCTGCTACATAAAAAAAGGGAAACAGAGCACACCACCACGGAAAGCCACCAATTTACAAAGGCAGGCAAAAACGGAGGGAAAAGAGAAACAATGGAAATACAAAACAACCAGAAAGCAATCAGTAAGATGGAAGTAGTGAGTCCTTACACATCAATAATCATCTAATGTAAATGGACTGGATTCGCCAATCCAAAGGCACAGAACGGTTAAATGGAGTTTAAAAAACATGGAAAGCAAAACCATGGATGGGAGGAAACCGCCATAGTAGTGGGGGACTTCAGTACCTGCCTGAGACAGGCAGATCGCCCAGACAGAAAACCAACAAGCAAATGGTGGAACCGAACCAGACTTTAACCAGATGAACCTCACAGACAACAGGACATCCCACCCACCAGCAGCAGAACACGCACTCAGTCAAGTGCACATGGGACACTCTCCAGGACAGACCGGATGAGACACAAAACAAGTCTCAGCAAGTTTAAAAGATGAAGAAGTCCTCCCATTTTTATCTGACCACAATGGTAGGAATTAGTAATCAGCAAGAAGAGGAAAGCTGGGAAATCTACACGTATGTGGGAGGTAAACAACACACTTCTGAAAAACCACTAGGTCAGAGAACTTAAAAGGGACTTTTTTTAAAATCTTGAAAAAAAGAAAATGTAAGCACAGCATACCAACACCTATGGGATGCTGCGATAGTAGGTGTAAGAGGGAAGTTTGTAAAGATGTGTATATATACTAAAAAATTAGATCTCAAAACTAATTTTATACCTCAAGGAACTAGAAAAAGAACAAATTAAGCCCAGAGTTAGCAGAACAGAGGAAATAAGGAGACTGGAAACAAACTGACAGAGACTAGAAAAACAACAGAATCAACAAAACTAAGCTGGTTTTCTAAAAAGATAAAACTTTAGCTACACTAAGAAGACTCAAATATATAAAATTGAAAGAGGAGACGGTACAACTGACATGACACAAACGAGATCAAAAGTGACTACTATAAACAATTACATGGCAACAAACTAGATAACCTAGGGAAAAATGGATACGTTCCTATAAACACATAACCTACCAGGACTGAACCAGGAGGAAACAGAAAATCTGACCATACCGATAAGCAGTTAAAAGACTGAGTCGATAATCCAACACTTCTCAATAGAGAGAATCCAAAACGGGACGGCTTCACTGGCAAACCCTATAAAACACTTGAAGAATTCATGCCAATCTGCCTCAAACTCTAACAAAAAATTGAAGAGGAGGAACAATTCCAAACTCATTCAGCAAGACCAGCATTGCCCTGACACCAAAGCCAAATAAGGCCATTTCGAGAAAAGAAAACAAGACTGGGATCCCTGATGAGCACAGGTGCAAAAATTCTCAACAAAACATTAGCAAACCAAACTCAAGAACACATTAAAAGGATCACACACCATGACCGAGTGGGACCTGTCCTTGGGATGCAAGGATGGCTCAACATACACAAATTGATAAACAAGATACAGTAACAGAATGAAAGAAAATCACATGATCATCCCAACAGATGCAGAAAAAGCATTTGACAAAACACAACACCCTTTCATGATAAAAAAAAAAAAAAAGAAGGAATGTATGGAGCTCAACATAATAAAGGCCATATAGCACAAACCCACACCTGACATTACACTCAATGGTGAAAAACTGAAGTTTTCCCTCTAAGATCAGGAACAAGACAAGGATGCCCACTCTCATCGCTTCTATTCAACATAGTACTGGAAATTCTAGCTACAGCAATTAGGCAAGACAAAGAAAAGGCGACTGAACTGGGAAGGATGAAGTAAAATTTCATTATTTGCAGGTAATATTATTTTGTATATAGAAAACCCCAAAACTCAATCAAAAAACTGTTGGAACTAATTTTTTAGATATAAAATCCACATACAGACATCAGTTGCACTTCTATACACTAAAAAAGGAACATTTTACAAATTAAGAAAAGTATTCCATTCACAATACCATCCAAAATCAAAACTACCTAGAAATAAATTTAGCCAAGGGAGTAGAAGATCTATATGACGAAAACTATAAGACTGTGCTGAAATAAATCAAAGAGGCACAAACAAATGGAAAGACCTCATGTTCATGAATTGGAAAAATTAATATTGTTAAAATGTCCATACTACCCAAAGCTATCTATAGGTTCAGCGCAACCCCTATAAAATTCCAATGGAAACAGAAAAAATCCTAAACTCTGTACAGAACCACAAGACTCTTAATTGCCAAAGCAATCCTGAGAAAGAATAAAGCCAGAGTCATCACAATCCTGACTTCAAACTATACCACAAGGCTACAGTGATCCAAATAGCACGGTGCTGGCATAACGCAGACACGCAGACCTATGGAAATGAACAGAGAGCCCAGAAATCAACCCCCACGTATACGGTCAACTGACACTCACCAAGGGAGCCACCACCACCCAGTGGGGCAAAGAGTCTTCTACCAACGGTGCTAGGAAAACTGGGTAAATACATAGAGAACATGAAACGAGACCCTATCTCACACCATGCACAGACACCAACATGAAACACATCAGACTTAACACCTGATGCCATTAAAATTTCTAAGAGGAAACGTAGGCAGAAGCTCATTAACATGGGCCTCAGTGGTTTTCTGACTGTGACACCAAAAGCACCAGCAAGAGGCAAAGGCAGCTGCAGAATGGGAGAGAAGTTCTGCCAGCCAGTATCAGATACGAGGTTAATACCCATCCAAATACACGAAGAGCTCACACAGCCCAAAACAGTAACTAAAAACCCAATTAAAAAATAAGCAGAGGAGCTGGATCGACGTTTTTCCAAAAAAGACATCCAAATGGCCAAGAGGTACACGAAAGGATGCTCAACATCACTAATCGTCAGGGAGATGCAAATCGCACCCACAGTGAGATGTCCCCTCACACCCGTCTGAATGGCCGGCCATCAAGAAGGTGAGCGGTCCTAAGTGCTGGCAAGGACACAGAGAAAAGGGAGCCCTCGTGCACTGCTGGTGGGGTTGTAAATTGGTGCAACCACTATGGAAAACACTGTGGAGCTTAAAAATGGAACGACCTTAATCCCACTTCTCGGAATACACCCAAAGGAAATGGAACAGCTGCTAGAAGAACTCTGTACTCCGCCATGCTCACCGGAACGTTATTCCCAGCAGCACAGACATGGAAGCCACCTGAGTGCCCATCGACGGACGACTGGGTGAAGACGTGGTACACACACCATGGAATATTACTCAGCCATAAAAAATAATGGAATCTCACCATTTGTGACATGACAACAAGGATGCTGAGCAAAATAAGTCAGACAGAAAAAGACAAATACCATGTGATCTCACCCACATGTGGAATCAATCCTAAAGAACAAAATAAATGAACTACAACAACAACAAAAAACAGACAGACTCATAGATACAGAGAACAAACTGATGGTTGCCAGATGGGAGGGGGTTTGGGGGAGGCTGGGTAAAAATGGTGAAGGGAGTAAGAAGTACAAACCAGCAGACAAAACAGTCACGGGACGTGAAATGCATGCAGCACAGGGAATGTTGGCAGTAATACTGTAATAACTGGGTGGTGTCAGGTGGGTACAGACTAACTAGAGGTATCACTTCGTAAATTCCATAAACATCTAACCACTAAGCTGTACATCTGAAACTAACATAAAAAATACTGAGTATCAACTTTAATTGAAAAATTAAAATAATAATAAAGCTATAAGGAGACAGTTACAGTCCTAACAGACTGGCGCACACATACCTCTGACACCACTAAGCACTGACACTGCTGGTGAGAATAAAACCCTCAGAAAACGTCTTAGCAGGCTCTATCAAAGACATTCCTCCAGCTACGCAGTACCCAGCTCTAGGTATGTGCCCTGGAGAAATGAATGTGTGTACAGAAGTGTGTAAGAATGTTCACAGTGTCACTGTTTAACATCCTGAAACTTTGAAAAAATTAACCGCCAACAGAAGAATAGCACATCGTAATATAGTCATAATTTTTCCGTGAAAATCATCAACATGACTGAATCCTAGAAACAATGGCTAATGAAGGCTCAAAATCAAGTGAAATTTTTTTAGGGTGGCACCTGGGAGTAGAAGGTGTAAGGAAAAACAGTGTAATATGATCATGGAAGGCTCAGGTCTGGGTGCTTCTAATCCATTTATCTAGCTAGTGGTTATCTAAGTTTTTCCTTTATAACTCAAATTGCATATGTTATATCCACTTTCCTAAATTCACAATTTCTAAGACTTCCAGGTAAAGTCCCAGTTGTGAAAATAAAAGCTTGTATAGTACATTCACGACTGAGAAGTATGTCTTAAGAGTCATTAAAAAAGACTGACCAATTCAACCTAACAAGGGAAAACATGTATGTGAAAAAAAGAAAAAGGAGCTGAACGCAAACTGGCACAAGACACTGGCAGTGCTTCTAACTGACAAACGCTTGGGACGCAGAATCGTTAACTTCGAAAAAGAGAAACACATTGCACGCCCAGAGTTTTCAGTGGGCAGAAGAACCGAACAGCAAGTCACAGAAGAGGACACTGAAGTGCCTGCTGCACACACAGAGATGCCACATGACCTCACCTGTCAGTGACCAGGGGACGCGGCTTCAGTCACACTACCCACCACCCCACTCCCATCGGATGAGCCCGACTTGCAGTATCAAGGGCTGGAAAGCAGGCAGCTCATTCGCCGATGGGAAAAGGAACTGGTGAGACGACGGGACTGGTGAGCCTGGGGCGATCTCCCCGTGTGCAGACCTGCTGTGACCACGACATCCCGCTCCTACAGGTCCCCAGAGACAGTCCCCAGCCCGTTCGTTCTGTTGCCTGAGTGCCCCGAGGGGGCAACAGCTGGCAAGTGTATGGGTGACCCGCATCACCACCAAGCCGGGAACTAGTGTGGTGACTCTGAGGAGCACACCGTAGACACACGTAAGTACGAAACGTACCGTACTGATCACGGACAGGACGCGGTGACGAGAGTGGGAATGAGTGCCGTCAGGGCAGAAGTCAGGCTGGGGAGCAGGACACATGGGCTTCAACTAAAGTCTCAACGTTTTATGTCTTAAGCTGGGTATAAATTCTCTAAGTTTCTGAAACGTTTCCTAAAAAGATCACACAACTCCTTACCTTGTGTGGGCGAAGTGTTTTTCTTGTGTTTTTCTAGCTGGGTTCCTGAAGAATTCTGACTCTTTTGGATTCGAACTGATGAATTCTGTAGTAGGAGAGAACAGAATATGAAATTAGTACCAGTCTATACGGTAGTACAATGAGCAAACTAACAGAACTCAGCATGCAACGAGAGTGCTTTAAGTTTGCTCGTTTGTTGTTTTCATTCATTAGGCTAGAGTGAACAAGCTGCTGTCTAGGAATGTGCACACACGCATGCACGCACACGCACGCATACACACACACACGCAGCCTTTGGAAATGCATTCGTCCCGCAAGTAAAGGCTTGGCAGGCAATGTAAAGCAGAACAGTCTCTGAAACTGTTGGCAGGTGAGCCAGAGCGGAGGGTGGGGCCCCGGGCCACCTCAGCCCAATGATCGCTGCCCTCGTCTGGCTCCAACGAGCCCCAGGTCCCACTGAGAAGACCCCTGGCAGCTGTCCCCTCGCAGGAATGGAGCTGTCACCCTCAGAGCTCACACCCCAGACTTAGGGCTCGGGCACATGTCTGCCTGGCCCCCATTGCCACTTCCAACCAAAATCTCGCTCTCGCCTCCCAAGCCCCAGCACTGCCTCCCTCCTGCCAGATGAGCGGGTCTGAGGCCTCAGCCTCTGTCCCTGGCCCACCCGCCAGCCTCGGCCATGCTCTCCCATGGGCAGGCTCCAGAGCCGGTCATCACCACTACCTGCAGCATCAGCAGCTGCGAACTCTGCCCTTCAGAGCCCTCGAACCCAGGACGCGGAGCATTCTGCAAACTAATGGGCCGGGTCTACCCAAAAGGCAGTGCCGTTTACTGCTCAAGCATCAGGAGTGAGATGCCACGATTTCTGCAATTACCTGCAGACGGTCCAGCAACGCACCGCCACGCGAACACGGCAGAATGGCTGAACCAGGCGAGCAGCCAGGTGTCCGTCACACTATTCCAGTTCCAATTTGGGGAACTTGGCTGAGGATGGCGAGGCCTCCTTCCAGCTGTCACCGTCCCTGAGCTCATCCCTCTAGCACCCTGACCCCACACTGCTCACGGCCACAGGGCCTGCAATTCTGTGAGGGTCCCTGTCTCTGTCCCTCACAGCGTGGAGCCTATGCCCTTCTCTGCAGCTGAGATTTACGGGCCATTGCTGTCACCCTTGTTGCTCTGTCAACTCCCCTGCCCCTCTCCCTGCTGTGTCCCCAATGTCCGCTCTCCACCACCCCATGCCCAGAAAGCAGAGCGGGAAACGGTGCAAGCCACTTCCCCTGAACACGAGCCTGGCCTGCGAGGGCCCCCAGCACCCGGAAGCAGGCCAGCTCCCTGCCCCCCCCCTTCCCCGCCTTGTATGGCCATGGCAGACTTCCTCCCCGTCCTCAAATCAGACCACCCCTTCCCACCCTCACTGCCAGCGCTGACCGGGCTTCCCGCTTCCCGGAGGAAGCTGACGCCTATGGAGGGAACGCCCCGCCAGGGGCGCCCACATCAGCGCAGGGTGCAGCCCGCCATCCATGCCCAAACCACCCCACCTGTGACACTGCACAACAACGTCCCCCCACCCCCGCCCCCGGAACACCTTCCTGCTAAAGCAGCCCGGTGCCTGACACCTGTTTATCTTCCTGCCCTAAAGCAGAGGAAACATCGTCCCGTGCGCAGCCCCCTCTCCCCACACCCACTGCGGGCCCCCACGAGGCTCCTGCACTGCCCGAAACCCCTCCTCGCTCTCTCCCGTCCAATCGGCTTTTATCTGAAACGCACCCCAACCTGCTAAACCCTGCTAACCCGACGGCATCGTCAGCAGTGGCCTGGCAGCCACTCTCCTCCTCGAGAGCCTGTCTCCACGTGGCCCTCGGGACACCACGCCGGCCCCCTCTCCTCCTCTAGCCCAGCTGTCCACGCTCCTGGCCCCAGCTTGTCAGTCTGGCTCGGACTTGCATCTCCTCACTCCGTGCTCAGCACCATCACCTCTCCCAGCCCAAAGCTTCCCCACGCATGTGACCCCCGATGGCCGGCTCCACCCTGACCTCTGTGACGAGTGCCCACTGCCCAGAAAACAAGTCCAGCAGATGCCTCGGGCACTGCCAGCCCACCTGGCCTGCACCCGGGCTCCTGACACCTGAGCCCGAGACCCGTGCTGTCTCGTCACCCCATGGGGCACGTAGAAACGCTGAACTGGGGTGCACTCTTGGGCCCCTTCTTGCGTCACACCCACACCCCATCCATCAGTAGGTCCTGTCCACGTCTCTCCCCCACAGTGCCGCCCCCCCAGGCCAAGCCACGACCAGCTCCGGGCCCCTGCCATGAAGTCCTGTGATCCTGGCTGTGCCCACAGACAGTCCCGTCCTCGAGCCTCCAGAGGGGGGAAGGCTGAGGCCCCAATGGGCCCATTGCCCTCAGGGTTAGAAAACCCCAAGGGCCCACCGAAACGCTTCAGGCCCAAGGACGCCTGCACCCCACCTCCCTCACGTCTGTCTCGTCCCCTCCTGTGCGCCCCAATGACTCTGCTCCAGCTTCACAGTCAGTCGTCACATTGTGTCGTGGACACGTCCTGCAGCTCTGAGCGAAACCGCACTGTGAGAGCCACGCAACGCCTGCGAACTGAGGCGAGTGAGCGAGGCTCCTGCAGTGCGTTGACGTCCTCATGGATGGCACTGCCCCAGGACCGGGCCCAGCCTCGGGCCCAGGCCTCGGCCGGGCACCGCCCTGAAGCCACCCTCTCAGTAAGGCCCTCCCCGCCCCTCACCCAACAGTGGCGCCCCCTCCCTGCTTTTTTCCTCAGTTTCCGTCGCTGAGTCACACAACATGTATTTTATTTATCTTATTTGCAGCCTTTCTCCCCCACTGGGGCATTTAGGTTCCAGGAGGGCGAAGACGTCGGTCTCCCTGTTCACCACGATCCCCGCACAGCCCAAAAACAGCACCAGGCGAGCAGGGCTGTGAACAGGGGCGACCGAGCACCAGGTCCCTGACTGGCACGTGACAGCAAACTCTCCCTGGGCCGGTTTCAACCGAGACCATCCGCCCACTTGGGTGTGTTCTCTTTATGAGAATCATCCACACAAACCTGAAAACCATCTGCAGAGCGATGCTCACACATCTGTTTCACTTGTGGAGCAGCAGCACGCAGGACACATGTCACCTTGCCCCCGCTCACGTGCTCCACTCCACGGCGCAGCAGTCACCTGCCGTGTGGCCGTCAGCGGCCTCCAGCCCCAGAGCTCGCCTCATCTGGCAGCACCGAGACTGTCCCCACGCAGCACGAGCCCCGCATTCTGCCCCTGCAGCCTTGGCACCCGCCCTTCCGCTGTCTCTACGGATCCAACTGCTCACGTGTTCAACACGCCCACTGAGGTGACAAAGCCGCCGTCCCCAAACCTACCATGGATGCCTCTTTCTTCGCGGCAGTCCCGCACTGGCCTGGCCTGGTGCTGCTCTCGGTGGCCTCTGCTCTCTTCCAGGCGTCCAGTCGGAACCTTTCCATCACTTTGATTTCTTCCCGGAGGTCTGTGTTCTCTTTCACCAACATCTCTATCTGGCTTCTAAGACGGCCATGCGTACTTGACCATTTTGCTTCCTTCCTTTTCAAATCTTCCTGTAAGTCAGCCACCTGCTGTTTCAAAGCCTTCGAAAAAAATTTTAAAAAGCGTTACTAGAATTAATGCAATAGAAGAGACACGTCAACGAAACAATGGCTGGCCCAGCACAGAGAGCAGAAAGAGGAAGGCTAGTCACTCCCGTTCTGGTTACACTGGCTTTATCAGGAAAGAGAGAAAAGTTCAGGCCAGAGCCTCACCCCACACCATCGACAGAACCAACGGGCGTCAGGACAGGAAGAGGCAGGCACCACGCGGGAGTCCTCTGTGACGACACGGCAGTGTCGTAATGAAGGCCTGAACTAGATACTACTTGAAACAGAACAGACGAATGGGCAATATGTGGAGAAGGTTCTTAGGAATTCATTAATAACTGACAACGAATTGAAGTGAAGAATAAAAGATTTAAAAATACCAGCCCTGAAAACTGATTTCATTCGGAATTTATTAGAAACGAGGTTTAGGAAAACGAGTTTTAGACGGACTAAATGACATAAGTGAAGCAGCTCCCAGAAATCTCTAGAAGCAATCTGAATGGCAAAGACAGAAACCGAGTCTGACGTCAGAAGCAAGGAGAGCCTGGCCACCCGCACGGCACAGGCAGGTGAAGTCACGGGGCCCGAGCGAGATGGAGCAGCTCCGTCCAGCCGGGATGAGACGCGTCCTCCTGCATCCGCTCCCGCCAGTAAGGTCACTTGGTAGCCGGCCAGGTGACCGGGTCAGCTGCCGCTGCATCGCAGGACTTGTGTTCGAGGCATCCTGATTTTATCTAACGATGACCCAAAGCAGTTGTGACATGGCAATTCGGATCCGCCAGAGAGAGCAGCTGTGAAGCGTGTGCACGGGCAGTGGGTGGCGTGCTGTCTGTGGGCCCAGTCCCATCACGGTATCAGGCGTCCACTGGGGGTCTTAGAATGCACCCCCTGGGTAAGGGGGACGCTGCACTTGAAGGTGGCTGCAGGGGGATTGGAAGCACCTGACCGCACACCGAGCTAACGAAGTACGGGGTGGGGCATTAGCCACCCTGACCGAATCACCCCACTGTCCACGTTCCATGAGCACAGTTACAGACCCGGCCACTCCTCAACGAAGTCCACAGAAGAGCTCGAGTAATCAGTACTCATAAAACACCTGCTCCCTACCAGGTACCGTTACCGGGCCGTGGGATACGAGATATAAAATGGAGATCGCAGGGAGAGTGGTTAGGATGACAGACCACTGGAGGCACAGCGGGCGTCAGGGCGGCGGGTGCTGTGGGGTGTGTGGGCAGTGCCACTGAACAAAGCCTGGAGGAGGGACAGAGGAGACACGTGGCCGTCCGGGGACAGCATGCCCAGAGTCCCAGCAAGTACCCCGGGAAGGGGGGCCCGGCTCGGGCACAGAGCAGCACGGCGGCCAGCGAGCTAAGCCAGAGAGACCAGGGGAGGCGGAGATGGTGGGAAACGGTGACAGAACACCGAGTGACACAGGAATTCGAGCACTGTAAGGACAGGCTCCCCTCAGACTGGAGCCACTGGAGGGCCAAGGGCAGGGGAAGAGACGGCGGCATCCCATGGAAGGGTCGCTGGCAGCTGTGTGGAAAAGGGGCCACAGGGACGGGGCAGGAGCAGAGGCCAGATGCCAGCTCGTACTTGAGCTCAGCAACGGTGACTCAAATCAGGGTGGCCTTTCTGATGCAGAGCAGAGATGAGAGGGAACAGCATGACCTCAGGCTCTGCCCAAGCGCACGGGTCAGGGCCGTCCCACCGGACATGGAGGCGGCCAGGGGAGGGACAAGCAGTTTACTGACATGCTGAGGGTCAGAGATGCCAGCCAGACCCACACAGAGGGCAGTCCAGCCGGGGCTGAAGCTGGGGCTCTTGGCATAGAAACATTTAAGCCTTGAGACGGGATGTGACCGGCTGGTGAGGGGAAAGCCCAGGGTGTCGGGTTTCTGAGTCAAAGGAAGAAACCATGTGGCGAAGAGCCAAGTCCTATGTGCCCTGAGAGCCGGCCAGCAGGTGGCCATGTGGGAGGGGCTGGACCGCACCCAGAACAGAGGCCTAAGGAGCATGCAAGCAGGATGCGCCATCTACAGACGATGCTTCAGGGAGCTTCCTGCAACGCGGCAAACAGCGCTGTGGCTGACGGACATGTGGTCAAGTCTCAGGAGTAAGCGCGAGCGCAGACTGGCCGGGGGCGGCTGGGGGAGGACGCGGGGCAGGGCTGCAGGAGCTGGGCCGCACCGGGCCTAAGAGGGCCTTGCCTGTGGGCGCGGACAGGCCCCCAACGAAAGGGCCAGACTGAGCACTTGGGCTCACGGGACGCAGGCAGCAGGAGGGCAGGACTCGCAGCAGGTTCTTAGAGGGGCCTTCAGGGGAGGGTGGGGGCAGGCAGAGTGAGAAGAGGGAGCAGTACCATGGGTCCTGGGGGGACGGGATGGGGAGGCCACCTGCGGTCCGTGCTCACGACTCGGAGGTGAGCCTGCCCCCCAGGAAAGCTTTCTTCCAGCGAGTTAGGTGTCATGGGCGCACAGATGGAGCGGGCAGGAGGAGCCAAAGCACAGTGGCCTGAGTAAGGAGAGCAAAGAACACATTAGAGTTAACGGTTACGACTCGGGTTTAAGGACGTGAGAGGGTGGATTGAAGGTTCTAAGGGGACCAAAAGACCACTGGGGTAACAAGAATAAGAGGAGTGACAAAAATCAATGTGCCTGGTCACGAAAGGCTAGGAAATAGGGTTTAAAATGACAGCATGGATCCATGAGCATTACTAAAGGGAGGAGGGGCTCCCGGCCTTAAGCTGTGGGGGGCACCCCCAAAGACGGCTTGCTGAGGCTTCCACCACAAGACCAGAAAGTCAGACCAACAGGCAGAAATGAAAGGCGCCTGCTCGACAGAGAAAACACGAGCAACACGCAGAGGGGGACAGAAGGGTCCACCTCCCAGGGACAGCAGGAGACCTGCGAGGGAGGAAGAGCCCCGTGACGAAGGGCCTGAATGCCACACTACGGAGTCCGCACTGAGCCCAAGACAAAGCCACCTGAAGGGCTGTGAACAGGAGACGTCAGGTGTCACGAGGGAAGACCAGCCCGCAGCAAAGGGAGGACGGACGTGGGGAGGGACGGGGCTGGCGGAGCTGAGGCTGCACCCAGCGAAGGGCAGAAGCACAGGTCAGACGGGAGAATGGCTGCGAAAGGAAAAGTCAAGACACACGTGTCCTCGGGACGAGAGGCCAGAGGAACCTGTGGGCTCACGCAACCTGGCCGCAGGGGCCCAGGCTTCCACCCCGACGGACGGGTGAAGGTCAGCAGCAAAGGCGGGGTCGGCAGACGGGGCGAGGCAGCCCCTGTACGAGGCTCACAGCCGCCTGCGGCGTGACGGGCACGCGCAAGTCTGCATCCGGCACAGCCGTGGCCAACACCAGGGCGCGCGCTGTCACGACAGCGCAGCACGTGGGAGGCAGACGCCACGTGACGGAGAGGAAAACCCGCGTGGACCCGGGACCGCAAAAGATGCTGCCCTCCCCCGGCACTACCTTTATGATGGCGCCGACGGCAGGGACCGCGCTACATCTGCCGCCGGTCTCCACGCAGAGGGGAAAGGAACAGGGCCCCCCGCAGCGGGCAGCAGATTCCAGATCTGGGGGTTAAGACAGGTGGTCTGAAACAATCGGCTGTTACAGAAAGCAGGGACACAAAAATCCAGGGCCAAGGCAATGCCGAAGGACACGGAAGCCGACGGACTTATAGGCGTCCACTGGTCAAGTGGGGGACATGGTCGTCAACACGGAAATGTATAATTAACTAGAGAAACTTGAGTTTGTAAAAAGCTGTAAATCAATAATGATGAAATGTAAATTCCAGGACAGAAATATCTTACTCATTAACAACCCAGTGATCAGTACAAAATCTAGTCATAACGCATTCTCAATAAGTTTATCGATTAAATGAATAGTCAGGAAGAGTTAACATCTTTAAATACAGCTGTAAGAGAAAGGAAGGTTAGGTACACAGGCACACCTCATTACATGGCACTTCACAGAACAGGCCTCCCTGTTCCCTGAGACGCTACAGCAGTGACATGAGGCCACCTAACAACCCTGCAGTGTCCTCTACATGCTCACGTGGGAGGAAGAGTCCCGCGTCTCACTTTAAAGCAGAAGCTGGACATGACCGCGCTCAGTGAGGAAGGTAGCTGAGAGCCGAGCTGGGCCGAACGTGAGGCCTCTTGTGAGCTGGCTGAGCTGTGAGTGCAGAGGGAAAGTTCTGGAAGGAAAGTGTCAGTGCTGCTCCAGTGAGCATATGAGTGAGAGCGCAAATTGGCCTCATTGATGACGGAGGATGTCTCAGGGGTCAGGGTAGAAGTCAGCCCCCCACTCCCTCAAGCCAGAGCCTGGTCCAGAGCAAGGCCCTGCCTGTCCTCAGCCCTGTGAAGGCCAAGAGGCAAGGAGGCCACAAGAGAAAAGGCTGAGGCCGGCAGAGGCTGGTGCATGAGGTTTAGGGAGAGAAGCCGTCTCCACGACGAAGTGCAAGGTGAAGCGGCAGGTGCTGACGGGAAGCTGCAGTGAGGTGTCCAGGTCTGGCTAAGATGATTGGTAAAGACGACCGCACCGAACAACAGATTTTCAATGTAGACGAAACAGCCTCATACTGGAAGACGATGCCATCTGGACTCTCGTAGCTGAGAGAAGTCCATGCCTGGCTTCGAAGCTCCTGAGGACAGGCTGACTCTCATCAGGGACTGATGCAGCTGGTGACACTTAGCATTCTGAAAATCCTAGGGCCTTAAGAACGACGCTAAGTCTGCTCTGCCTGGCTCTGTGAGTGGAACGACAAGCCTGGGTGACAACATCTGTTTACAATGCGGTTTACTGTTTTAAGCCCACTGTGGAGACCTGCTGCTCAGAGGAAAGGATTCCTTCCCAAACACGACTGCTCGTTGACAAGGTGCCTGGTCACCCAAGAGCTCTGGTGGAGATGGACAGTGAGATGGATGTTGTTCTCACGCCCACAAATACAACCATTCTGCAGCCCACGGATCAAGGAGTGAGCCTGAATTTCAAGTCTCATTATTTAAGAAATGCATCGTGTAAGCTGTAGGTGCCATAGATGGTGATTCCTCTGACAGATCCGGGCACAGTGACCTGAAAACCCTCTGGAAAGGATTCCCCATTCTAGGTGCTGTTAGGAACATTCATGACTCATGGGAAGAGGTCGAAACATCAACATGAACAGGAGTTTGGAAGATGTGGATTCCAGCCCCAGTGGATGACCCTGAGGGGTTCACGGCTTCGGTGGAGGAAGTCACTGCAGATGTGGAAACAGCAGGAGAAGCAGAGTTAGCCGTGGAGCCTGGAGTCATGACTGAATTGCATTCTCATGCTAGAACTTCAACGGGTAAGGAGTTGCTTCTTATGGGTGAGCAAAGTGGTTTCTTGAGATGAAAGCTCCCGGTGAAGATGCCGTGAAGACTGAAGTGACAACACAGCACTGAGAATGTGACACAGCCTTTGTCCATGAGGCAGCGGCAGGGTTTGAGAGGACGGACTCCAGTTCTGAAGGAAGTTTGGAGGGTAAAATGCTGTCGAGCAGCATGCGTGCTCCAGAGAAACTGTTCACGAAAGAGCCAGTGCAGTAGACTTCATTGTCTTAAGAAACTGCCACAGCCACCCCGGCCGTCAGCAGCCACCGACGCTGAGGCGAGACCCTCCACCAGCAAAGACGCTATGACTCACTGAAGGCTCTGGTGATGGTCAGCATTTTTTAGAAATGAAGTGTTTTTAGTTAGGTTAGGTACGTTGTTTTTACAGACGTGATCCTACGGCACTAAACAGACTACAGTTTGGTATAACAGTATTTTTATGTACTGGGAAACCAAAATCTTTGTATGACTCCCAAACTGTAACACTCACTTTACTGAGGTGATCTGGAACCAAACTCGCTATATCTCCAAGTATGCCTGTACCATCTCTTTAATCTTATGATTTAAAAAGTGGAAGTGTATCAACAAATATGTCTGTTTTCTATTAAGTATATGTCTGTTTTTAAAGTACGTATTTGCATAGTGGTAGAAAGAAGAGTAAATTCAGAAAACTCTGAATAAGCCAACTAGTTTAGGAAAAAAAAGGAACTGTACCCAAAACAGGAAGAACTAGTGAATACCCACGGTCACACACGAAACCAAGACCTCCGAAAAGGGTCCAAGACTTAAAGCAACACTAACAAAGCAGAGAAGGGCTTGGAGTGAGCTGCAAAGTTAGGAGACAGCCTGACATGACGTCCTGAGGAGGAAAGCTAGCCCCAACCCCCCTCCCCCGGGCTGAGGCCTCTACACCAGCACTGACCAGAACGCTCCGCAACAGCCTCGTGGCCCAGACCCATACCGCCCAGCGGGATGGCTGCCGGCCGCACACCACTCCTGAGCACTTGACATGAGGCTAATGTGACCAAGAAACCGAATTTCAATTAAATGTAAATAGCCACATGCGGCCAATGGCTAGCTGACTGGACAGAACAGGCTTAGAGAATAAGAGGATACTTTTTTGCAGGAAAGGCACCAGGGTGCCGTACAGTAAAATCTATGTTATTCGCACACAACAAAGCAGAACCCCAATAAGCAAAGGTCGTCTGTTCTGTGTGAACCTCAGTGGAAGTAGCCAAGTCCTGAGCTGCGAGAAGGAGGGGGAGGTGAGAATCAATCTTGGAATGCCGGGTGGTCTGAGAAGGTTGGTTTTCTCCTTTTGGGTCTGGTAAGAGTTTCATAACATAGCAAGGTATCAAAGAAAGTATTACACTACTCCTAGGAGACTTGGAAACAATAAAAACTAAATGACAAACCCATTGTGCAAACATTTTACAATAGATTATGGTTTCAAATTTAGTAAAAAGTTTTCCGATAGCTGGATTTGGTTTTAACTATTGTTTAAAGTTTTTGAAGTGTTCACAAAAAAGCATGCTATATTTATATTATTATAACAATCTATAATCTATATTATAGATTTTTTGAAAGAAAGTCAAGTAAGCTTAATATCAATTTTTGATCTTTTTATCAAGTAGGCAAAAAGCAAAAAACACTCCAATAATTGCTAGAATTAAAAACTGGCATATGAAGAGATAATCTGGCACTATCTGCCAAGGTACAAACCACCTCCCTTAACCCATCAACTTCATCACTTGCAGGAGTTTCCTCTAGAGCGTACTTGAGTCTGTAAGCTACATGGGGCAAGGACGAATCTGTGTTCACTCCCGCATCCCCAGCACGTGCCGGCTACGTCGCAAGTGCTCGGTAACCAGGCGAAGGACGAGGCAGAACAATGACTGATGTGATGGATGGACATGGTTATTCAGGATAGCGCTTCTCAGAGACAGGAAAAGGACAGAAGCAACGTCACTGTTCAGTCAAGTAAATTATGGAGAATTAGGTGCCAGAGCGAGGGCAACAGGGAGAGGTTTCAGTGCACATCTTTTCTTTCTTTTTTTTTTTTTTTGAAATAAAAATTTTAATGGATTGTTAAAATTTAACATATTAGATTTACTAAGCTGAGCATTAACCAAAACATGGCCTGTGTTTTTCTCCACCAAAATAAAAAAAAAAATAGAATTAAAGATTCTACTCAACACGGCATGCAGATGAGATAGTGCAAAGATGGTAAACTACACGGAACAGGAAAAGAACTGAAAAATGCTGGCACCTTAAACATTGAAGTGGGATGTGAGTTTGCATTTGACACGAAAGGCAATGGATAACCATTTAAAACATTCCTTTTGGTAAATTAAAATTTTACTGCTGATGTACAATATATCCATTTTTTTCTTTTATACTTAGTTTTTTGTCCTCTCTTAGAAATCTCTGCATGTGCCAATGCCGTGAATATATTCACCTACATTTTTTCTAGTTTTAGCTAGAAATACATTCGTTCTTTTCAGTACATTCCTTTGATCATGTCCATTTCTCATTTTGAAATGAACAGGACTAATAATATGGCCTATTAGTTTTCAAGTTTTAGAATTAACACCTAGTTAGTATATGGGCCTTAAATTATTATAAATGAACAAAACTAACAGTATTTGTGTTGTGGGTCAAACCCATTAGCAAAACATTACACTGGTGAATTCCCAACTCCCAGCCTGTTCATTCATTCCTATCATTATTATGATCTTTTTTCCTTGGAGGCCTTTAGTAAGAAAATCGCGTATTTTACCCTTTAGAAGTCGGACTACAAAAGATGCTCCTGATGCGGTGTCTCAGGCAGATGATCTGCTGAGTCAGTTTCTCTTTGACACAACAAATAACTGAGGTTCTTACAAGACGGTCATCTTTACTAACGTACACAAGCAGAATGTAAAGAACCAGCATACCTGTATTTCTTCACGTTCCTTTTTATCTGGAAAAGTTCTTGCAACTGTAGTATACTTTTCAAAAATTTTGCGTTCCTTTTGTAACTTCCTCATTTCCTCCTTTTTAAACTCTTCTATTCGAGCCAATTCTTTTGCTTTCTGTTGTTCAAAGTCTGCAATTTCTTTCCTAAAATAACCAAACCATGTTATCATCTAAAAGGACCATCTCATCACAATAATCCACATGTGGTACCAAAATGGAATGCCAGTGACAGCCTGGAATTGAGCAGCTGGTAGTCTTAGTGACTCCCTCTTCAGTACGTAGCACTGGAATGAGTCAACTCAAAGCACTCCTCCAGCAAGCGCCCAGGGGCACCCATGAATCGAGTACTACACTAAGGGCTGGAGGAACCACAGAGAATAAAATATGCATCCTTGCTCCCAGGAAGATTCTTACATTCTAGTTGGAGAGACAGGCGATAATAAGATAAATAAGTAAAGTAAACAAAACATTAGAAGTGCTAAAGAGAAACAGAGCAAAAAATGAGGTTAGGAACTATCAGGACAGGAGATTAAAATTATGGATGGCGTCACCTTGCTGAGATATTGGAAGCAAAGCCCGAAGAAAGTGAGAAAACAGCAGGCAGATATTTGGACAAAACAGTTCAAGCAGAGGGAACACCTCATACCAAAGCCTGAGATGTTCGAAGAACAGCCTGGAGCCAGTGTGGCTGGAAGAGCTAGCACCGGAAACGGTAGGAGGTAAAGTAAAAACAAAAGGCGGGGGCCGGATTAACTGGGGCCTTACAGACTTTATAGTATTTAGTTTAGGGGAATGTTGATCAGAGGGGCCTCACCACCCAGCTGCATCCTGGATGCTGCATTCAGAGCACAGAGGGAGTGACATCAGCAAGATGGCAGACTGGAGGCGCTGGCACACGTCCCCCCACGTAAACAACAATCTGACAGCCATCTATGGACAAAAGTATTTTTGTGGAAGCTCTAGAACCCAAGTAGAAGGAGAAACCCCCATGAGGCTCAAGATCGAAGACAGCCACTGAGGAGGCAGGCCATGTCCCAGGGGCAGGCCTACCAGACACGCTCCTGGCTGCAGACCGGAAACAGCGCAGGCCCCTGTGGACTCGTTTCCAGCCCTGTCTGCCACAGGGCCTGGGAGAGGCCACACTCACCTATGTCCAGTTAACAGGCCCACAGACCTCAGTCCCAATTTTGGTCCTGAAACAGCCTTGTGACCTGACTCCCTCCAGCTGCTCTACTGGGGTACTGGGGGCAGTCCTGCCCACCCAGGGGTCTGGCAGGAGGACACTCAGGAATCTGGTAGGGGCCACACCCAATCCTCAGTCCTGGTAACAGACCAACAGTGGACCCAGAAGTAGCCTGATGACCTAGCTCCAGCCCTGCTTGATCACTGTCCCAGAAGCAGTCCTATCTCACTGGAAATATGGCAGGAACCATGTTCACCTGCACCCCAGGTAAAAGACCTGCCAACCACGACTCCACTCCGCAGTCACGTGATCTGGCTACAACCCCCCCCCCGCCGCCACACTTGACTGTGATCCTGAAGGCAGACCCATCAGTCCGGCAGGAGAAGGTAAAGACCTGCCAAAACCAGTCTGGAAAGACAGGAAGAGGTGTTTGCTCTTTTAAATGCAACAACATCGACACGGGGCTACATGGGTCATGAAGAATCAGGCAAATGGAACACCACCAAAGAAAACTGATAAAGCTCCAGTAACCAACCCCGAAGAAATAGAGATCCACAAACTGCCTGATGAAGAATTCAGAATAAGTGTCTTAAGGATGCTCAGCAAGCAACAATACAGATAAACAACTCAACAAAACCTGGAAAACAATACGTG
Organism: Eidolon dupreanum; assembly: GCA_028627145.1. Classification (NCBI taxonomy): domain Eukaryota; kingdom Metazoa; phylum Chordata; class Mammalia; order Chiroptera; family Pteropodidae; genus Eidolon; species Eidolon dupreanum. The sequence goes on along the minus strand of CM053508.1, from coordinate 82,396,629 downwards.
AAACAAAATGAGAAAATCAACAGAGAAATTATAAAAAAAAAAAAGAGAGAGAGAGAGAGAGAGAGAGAGAGAGAGAGAGAGAGAAATTCTGGAACTGAGAATACAATGGCTGAAGTAAAAAATGCAATAGAAACTTTCAACAGCAGACAGAATCAAGCAGAAGAATCTGTGAACTCTAAGACAGGTAACTGAAAGTTGTAGAGGGAAAAAAAAAAGAATGAATTAAAAAAAGAGTGAAGCAAAGCAACAGGATTTAGGAGACACCAAATAATGAGCCAATATACACATCATGGAAGTATCAGGAAGAAAAACACACAAATTCTTAGCTAGACTAAGAAAAAAGAAGATTCAAATAAATAAAATCATAAATTAAAAAGATATTACAACAGATGCCTCAGAAATAAAAAAGACTGTATTAAGAATAACTGTAATCCAAAATAATTGGATAACCTAAAAGAAATGGATAAATTCCTACAAACATACAACCTACCAAAACTGATGCAGAATAGAAAACCTGAACAACCCAATAACAAATAGATGGAATCTGTAATCAAAAACTTCCCAATGATGCAAAGTCCAGCACCAGGTAAATTCTACCAAACGTTCAAAGAGTTAATACCAATTCTTCTTAAACTCTTCCAAAAAAAGAAAAATGGAAGAATTCCAAACTCATCTTATGATGTTAATATTGCTGATAACAAAATCACCAAAAAACCCCCAGGCCCAACACCCCTGAACAGATATGAATCTTCTATGAAACACCAGCAGACCAAATTAAACAGCACCTGAAACGGTCATACAGCATTACCAAATGGGACTCATCCTTGAATGCAAGGTTAGTTCACATACACAAATCGATGTGATGTAAGCGTGTGCGGCCACTGTGGGGGACGGCATGGCAGTTCCTCAAACAGGTAAGTGGCTAGCTGGGTGTACGTCCAAAAGAGTGAAAAGCTGAGACTTGAACAGACTTCTGTACACCCATAACAGCAGCGTTATTCACAACTGGAAGGCGAACGCCACCCGAATGCCCAGCAGCAGGTCAAGGAACACTGAGAGCCACCGGCAACCCCTAGAAGATGGGAGAGGAAGCAGGGCCCTGCTGACACTTGACCGCAGACGCCTAGGCCTCCAGAACCATGAGAAAATAAACTCCCGCTGCTTGAAGGCGCTGATGCGCGCCCACGTTGTTGCGGTGCCCTAGGACACCAGCACGCGTGCCAGGGCCGCACTGGGACCCTAACTGCCTTTCGAATTTCACTCCATCACCCCATCACTAAGAGGCCCCTTTCAACAGATCTCTGACCGCATGGGTTATTTCATTTAATTAAAAAATACATACGTGGTACAGATTTCACTTCCTTTCTTCCCATTTGTATTGTAGAATTGATAAAAATTATTTCAAATATTTTAGATATCTTAAAGATATGACTGAATCACACTTCTCCCCAACTTACTGATGCAAACTTACCTGAGTTTTTCCAAGGCACTTTCTCGTTCAATGCGAAGTTTACCTAAAGATGTGTTCTCAGCTTTAAATTTTTCTATTTCCATTTCCAATTCAATAACTTTCTCTCTCAAAACTTGAGATCGAACACTGTCACCTACAAAATAAGCCATAAATATTGAACTTCACAAAAGGCCTTCAGCAGCAAAAACACTAGCTATGAACACTAAGAGCCAAAAATATGGTAAATCCCCATTAAAATGCATGGAAACAGTGTTTCCAAAAACAAATTTAAAAAACAAATTTTTAATTTTATTGTCTTAATTTTCCAGATGAAACCAATCTGAATGTAGGAAAAAATCAAATTGTTCTATCTTATAAGAATATCAATCTCACAATAAATTAACACTATATATTTAAAAAGAACCATTCAAATAAAATTTTTCAAAAGCCAATATATAAAAATAGCTTAAGAACATGAGTAAGTTCCAAGAGCACTAATTAACATCAAAATCAAAGTTTACCCACACTAATCAAAGAAATACAAATTAAGGTTTTTCCACTTCAAATTGGCTACTTAAGGCAGTAAAATAGCTAACACTTCTGTCCTTTAACTGCCCTTTTAAAAAATAAATCTGATTTACAGCACAAGACTAAAATACACAAATCTACCCTTTGACCTAGTTATTCTACTTCTAAAAATCTAGTTAAATAACTTGTAACATCATACAAATAGTTTTGCACAGAAATATTCATTGCCGTGGTATTTCTAATAGGAAAAAATAATTTAAAAGTGTCCAACATTAAGAAAATTACTGAATAAAACTATGCTACATTCCTATTATACTCTACAACCATTTTTAAAGTACACAAAGGGTTTTAATAACATGGTCAATGCATGTTATACACCTGGTCAAAAAAGATAAGGCAAATTATATGTCTTTAAAATACTAAAATACATAGGAAAAACGACTGGATGGAAATATCTCAAAATGATATCATAGTTGCCTTTGGGTAGTTTGGTTATAAACATTTTCTCTTCTATAGCTTTTTTATGGTTGTATTATAATTTATTTCACTAGTCCTCAATAGAGGGTAGCTCTAAACAGTTTGCTTTTAATTTTTATTTTTCAGTTGGAGTTGACATTCAACATTGTTTTATATTAGTTTCAGACGTACAGCATAGCAATTAGACATTTATATAATTTTGGAGGGATCCCCCCCATTAGTCTCATACACACCTGGAACAATCGTTATAATATTAGTGACTATGTTCGCTGTGCTGTACTCCAAATCCCCGTGACTGTTTTGTAACTGATTTGTACTTAATAACTTCCCCTTTTTTTCTAGTCCCCTAATCCCCCTCCCCTCTGACAATCACCAGAGCTTGTTCTCTGTATCTATGAGTCTGTTTCCATTTTGTTAGTTTATTTTGTCCTTTAGATTACACATTAAGTGAAATCAGACAGTATTTGTTTTTCTCTGACTTATTTCACTTAGCTAATAATACCCTCTAGGTCCATCCATGTCATTGCAAATGGTAACATTTCTTTTCTTTTTTTATATCTGAGTAATATTCCATTGTATATATCAAGAGTCCCCAACCCCCAGGCTGCGAACCGGTACCGTCTGTGGCCTGTTAGGAACCGAACCACACAGCAGGAAGTGAGCGGCTGGCAAGTGGGCAACCACTCCCCAGCACCAGCATCATCGCCTCAGCTCCACCTCAGATCATCAGGCATCAGATTCTCATAACAGCACCAGGCCCTGATGCCACAAAGGTTGGGGACTGCTGGTACATGTACCCCAACGTCTTTATCCAATTATCTATTGATTTGCACTTAGTTTGCTGCTTCTATATTTTTTAAACTTCCAAATTTTCTGCAAAAAGTACTCCTTTTAAATTCAGAGTATTTGTTTAAACAGCTTGTTCTAATTTATATTTTTAAAACACCTGTGCTTTGCTTTGTTGGGCGTTCAGAGTTTATAACATGATATAATAGAAAATGATTTTTCAATATAAGTTTAAAAAGTGTATCACACCAACTGCATACAGCCATTAACTGGAATGAGGCAGATGTGTGTGTTAGAACAATCTTCAAAATATAACAAGGTGAAAACGTTATATAAAAATCATGTTTTCATATGTGTACAAAGGAGATTACACACACACACATATGCTCTCAATGCACAAATGTTTCTAGAACATGCAAATAAAGTGGGAATGCTGGTGCCTCTTGAGAAAGGGACTAGGAGGCCAGGTCAAGGGAAGGAAAGAAACTTCCTGGTCGTATTTAGCAAGGTAATGCATGAGTTAGTAAAAGAATTAGGTGAAAACAGTCATTAAAGTGTGCATACACCATGTTTACTCCACAGTAACCCAAACCATAAATTGAGTACTCCCTGGCTGTAAAAGAAACTTAAATGTTATCTCATTTTGTAAGTAATTAATTTTAAAGCCTTGAGAATAAGACATAGGCTTAAATTTGAAAAATCTGAAATCACAATTTATCTAAATCTCTTCTAACAGTGACTATTTACATTATTTAGACCCCCCCCCCAAAAAAAAATAAATCAAATTTTAACAAATTATCTACTAAGACTTCTACTGAGCAACCAGAAAGGTTAGGATTTTAAGCATTCTGACATACTGATAAAGTAAACATTCAATTTCTAACATTCTGACACATATTTTCTAATGCTCCAACTTACTAGGGGGCTGGTCTTGACTGTTTAGCTGGGCTTCATTTCCCACGTGTGAATCGGGTTTGGGCTTGGATCTCAGAGAGGGGAACAACCTCATCATCAGGTCCGACGCAGGGGGACTGGCGCTCCTGCAGGACTGGCTCACGCCCTCCCGCCTGGCCGGCGTGACCTTCCTTCTCACCGTCCTGTCCAGGAGACACGCGTCACTCTTACGAGGGCAGGCTGTCTGGGCAGTCCCATTAATGGCTTCACTCCCATGGATATCATGTTTAAATGAATTCTCTTCAAGGTCAGTCCAAGTTCTTTCATCATCGAAGTCGATTCTGCTTGTACTTGTAGACGAGAGTCTTCTTGAGGACTCAGAACCTTGATTTTCCAAGCCTTCTGATACAACAGACTCCTCACTGCTGTAATCTTTATCAGACAAATCTAAGTCAGCATCTCTCCTTTTATCCTCTTCCTGAGTCCCAATGTCCCTGGGAGGTCCCTTGCCATCACAGACCTGTGGGCTATCCTCTCTGCCGCTGGGGGTCCTTTCGTTTCCCTCAGCTGACGGTTTCACGGTAACGTCCAGCTGCTCCTCAGAGCCAGTGTCACTGCTCGTAACACCGTCCTCATCGCTGGCCTCCCACCTCGTCTGGTTTTCCGGGGTGCTCACCTGTAACGCTCTCCTCCTGACTTTACAGGACTGCTCCCCCCGTCCATCCAGTGAGGGCGCTGAAGCTAGCTGCCTGGCTGCGCCCTCACACTCACCCTCACGTCCACATTGCTCAGCACGGCCTGGCCCCACCTCCTGGTCACACTGACTACCGGGACCCCGTGTTGTCTTTTGCTGCCGCACAGCTTTGACAGGGGTTGAAGACAGCCGGCGACTTTGGCAGGTCTGCTGGTCCCTCTGTAAGATCTTCAGTACAAATGAAGAATTACTAGAAAATGATATTTCGTCAGCAGCTTGTTCTAAAAACAGAAATTCGTCCAATTCCAAATTTTCCTTTTCCTTCTCTCGCTCCCAGCTCTCTAACTTCCTCTGAAGAGAAGTGTCAAGAGAAGACCCTGACTCTTTTACGGTCTTGCTCACTGGGCCCTCAGAGGCCGCGAGGGTGACCAGCTCCGGCGAGACAGTAAGTCCCTCCTTACCCCGGCTCTTATTCCAGACTCTGCACCCGATGTCGCAAGGTTTTGCACACTCGGGTACACTACACTTAGATTCTGCTTTTCCTAATTTGATATGGTCTCTAAACTGCCCATCGCGTTTCTTCCCTGCCAGGATCTTCCATCTTGATGGGCAGAGACCTTTCCTGTCACTACTCGGAAGCTCTTTTGGCTTCTGACTCACTGTGGCAGAACTCTTGGTTCTAGCGTTACTGTTCTTCTTGGCAGGAGGGTTCTCTGCACACGGTTCTTTGTTTAGAAGCGCAGTTTTCCGCTGGAATGGCTGTCTGTCTGTTTTAAACACGGGTGGATCCTCTGAAATGCTCTGCGTAGTCACTAGTTTACTTTCTCTCCCTTTCTGAAACTTGGATTTAGCATTACTAAATCTAGCCAAACCTTCTCCTCGTTTTAAAAATGGTTGTTTTGGTTTCGCTTTGATTAGTGATGACCCTTCTGCTACCTAAAATAAAGAACATATCTGAATTAATTCTGGTATATCCAAGTAGTCTCAGTTACTTTTAAAGCAAATTATTAATCTCAAAAAGCTTTAGGTAAGTTAATCAAAATCATGGAAATGCTAAACTAACCCTTAGCTGTCTCTGTTTCAGTTCTTGCTCTTCCAGCCGAATTTGTTCTTCCACGTAATCTTCAAACGTCTGCTTCCTGTCTCTGACAGCGGCTTTAATGGGCCTATAACCACAAAAATAAAGTTACTTCGCAAGCAAGTCACGATGTGGACACTTGGCATTTAGTGTGCCTGATCACACTGAAAACCGGCCATGTCCAAAGCCACAGACCCGAGAATTTGACAAAAAGAGCTACAGTCCCATTCCGTCTCCCAAAGCGCAAGAATATGCAGCACTCTACACGTTCTGGAAAACACCATCCTGAAGTCCATCTGTTGACCTCAGGTTAACTTCTAAAGTAACATGTTCATTATATAACTTTAAAACCTGTTTCAAAAATAGTTCATTACATATTCTTTAATGAAGAAAAAGACTCTTACTGTAAGCCATTTGCCCATCTGTAACATTTATTAAAATATTTCAAATACTTAAGAAAATAACAAACTACTTCAAGTTGGTATTTTATTTTTGGCATAAAAAAATTTAATTTTGTAACCAGATTTACACGATTATAATTTATAAGTAACACCAAATGTGAGACTCTAATATTTAATTTGTTTTTCTCTTCCCCGAAATAGGATTTACCTATTTGAGAGAAAAATAATTTTATCCAGATACTTCTCTTAGGTAAGAAAACTCTGCTCAGTTCTTCCAATTACAATGTTAAAGGGACTTAAGCTGATATATATATCTCCCCAACCTCTTCCTGCTGCTGACAGAATGTGATAGGCTGTATCTTCACCTTATACATAAAAGCATGTTCAAGCAAAAACAGGAAAACTGTGAATCATTCGAACAAAGAAGTCCTCAATAATAATGGCTGGCTATGACATTAAATTACCACATTTCTTATTCCCTTTAACACAGACGATACCTTTCTTCAATATTAACCACTTCTGAGGAATCACTGGTTTTTTTAAAGTTTACATTGTTTCCTTCCTCAATCTGTTCCGTCATTTTCTCCCAACATGGTAAAATACCTCCACCTATGATAAAAATTAGAATTTAGTTCAAAGAAAGCAAAGTCTTACAACCTAAGAAGTTTACAAGTTATTATGCTAAAAAAAAATTGGTTAAAAGTAAGGTATACCCAAGATTTCAGAATTCTCAAGTATTTCTTTAATATGATAAAGAAAACTACAAAACCCTACTTAAAACACCACATTCTTCAAAAAGTTAATGTTATGGGGGGAAAACTGTGGGCTTTTCTAAATTAAAAAACAATAGTTAAAAGAAATTCCTGAATGTAATACATGAACTTGATTGAATCCTGTTTTCTTAAAAAAGAAAACTTTAAAAGACATTTTGGTATAATAAAGAGAACTCTAAAATAAACTTAAATATTAAAGAACTATGGTTAATGTCCCTAGGTATAACAGTACTGTGGTTATACAGAAAAATGTCCTAGTTTTTACTCGATGCATGCTAAAATATTTGAAATGATATAACAGCTGCACATTACCTGCAATGACTCAGCAAACTATATACAGATGTAGACAGAAATACAGATAAAGGTGTTTGTGTCTTTGTATACATACATAGATACACACATGCACAAACACACAAAGTAAACAAGGCAAAAAATTAACTGTTCAATCTAAGTGGTGGGCACGCTGCTAACTGCTGCAGTGGTCTTTCAACTTTTCTAGATGTTTTACATTTTCTAAAATAAAAGGTCAGGGAGTATACTGTTTAAAAAACCAAAAAGGTTTTGACCTTCCACACCAAGGATTTACTCTAACTTGGGAATGCGGTATCGTGCACAAAGTTGCCCAATCCTAAGTAGTAAGCACAGACACCTTTCGTCACAGTAGCTGTAATTTTCACTAAGTTAGCTCAAAAGAACATATTCATGAAAACACCATTAAAATTGAAAATTAAATTAAAGATTAAAATACTGGAAAGCACTTAGCACTACCGCAAAGAACGTTAAACTGACATTATTACCTGACTAGCATAATGATGGTGAGCATTAAAATCATGGTCATAAAGACACGGAATGTACCATGAGCATTTTCCATGCTGAATGGGAAAGAATGCAGCTTATTATACAATAGTCTCTGATTATAAAATGTGGAACTAGGGGCAGCACAGAAAAACAAAGACCACACAGGAAAAAAACATACCAGGAACGGCACTGGAGCCCCGTGAGTTAGACCAGCAAACCCGCAGTGCCAGTTCGGTGGCAGGATAGTGCTGGGTGCTGGGAACACAGGGGTATGGTGCAGACGAACCACGTCTCTGGGTACGGAGCATTTTTAATAAGTAATAACTGCCATCACCAACCCATTTCTTACACTTCACACCTTCCATCATGCACCCCACCATACCACACACGTTTTACATCAATCTCCAACTACTCCTAGCTCTCAAGAAAAACGGTGCCCACAGAACTGATGCCAGCGTGGACTGCGGCAGTCCTTGGAAAGTCACACGCTGTGTCCAGGACCTCGTCCGTCCAGGCTCAGTGGCTGTGCAGCATGTAGGGCCTCACGCTTCAGGTGAGGGGACAGGAGAAAAGTACGGAAGGGACTATTCCCGTCTCAGGACAACTTGGCGACACTCTTGGTTAAGCGCCGAAGAGAGAAGCATAAGTAACTCACCTGCTACAGGGTGGGTACGTTTTTCTTCCTCCAAATCACTCTTTTCCACAGGTGCTTCTTGATACTGTGCTTCAGAGAACAAACTGGGAGAAGCACCCCTTTTTGAAGTTGAGACAAAACCTTGGTGAGTGGGTCTACCGAAGCTGTTACGTTCACTGGACGATTGCTCTGGGGTTTGACTCTGGCAGACACGGGGAGGAAAGGTGGGCGCGGGCGTCTCCACAGAGGCTGAATTTCCTGGGGACCTGGGCTTCTGGCTCGGACCATCAGGCGGTGGAGTGGAACCTTGTTGAAGAAAACCGACAAAGCTGATTTGGAGACATCTCTCTGCAACGCATTCTCTTCTGCCTGTTAGTGAGCCTACCACAGTCTCCTCCAAAATGCTAAAAGCATTTCCTTCTCCTTGCATTAGGAAACGGTGTTTAACAAAATTGTGAAATTTTAAAAGTCCAAAGCGACCCCTGCACAACTTCCATTAAGAGCACGTCTGCACCATGACTCAGGTGCGGACAGTGGGCACAAGGCCACTCGAGCGCCGCCCATGGCAGCACTGCCGCGTGGTCCACTCCGCAGCCCGGGACACACAGTTGGACAGGCAGCACCAACGCAGACAGCTCAACGATCTGAACTGTCCCCTAACGGTCGTGCTCTGTGTTACGGCAGATAAAGTATCCTCCCCTTGGATAATGTTGATATTTTGGTATCCTCAGGTGGTGGAATTATGGGTGACTTTTCTGTTTTGTATCTGTAGTTTCTAAATTTCCTGTATTACTTTTTGCCTGTTTTTTTTCTTGAGTCTCAGCTTTTGAAATAACCAAATAACCAGAGAGAGTCCCCTTCTATGTACCTCTAAGATATAATTCTTGGAGGGGGCAATGCCAGCCATCTGCCTCCTGTGACAGTCCCTCAAAACTCTGCTACTGCCCCTAATTTCTCCCTGATCGTCTCAACTAAACTTAGAAGTGAAGACACTGTGGGAAGTGTTTTGTAAACAGCCATGCTACACATCCCTTACACCCACCCACCTACCTCACTCCTAATCAACAAATAAAACTGGAATTCATGCAGATCCTCACTGAATATCAGGCTCGACCTCCCTTAACTCTATAATACATTCCTCATCCAAATATTATTTTACCAAATCATGCAAGATGACTTATTCATGATGCCAATATTCCGATATATTTTAATGTAATAGAGTTTGAAAAATTCATTAATATCATTTCAGATTCCAACCTGTGAATAACCGCTAAGAAAGGACCATTTGTTGAGTTGGGTACAGTATTAAAGAAATAACCCCAATTATCTGAAAAGGCTATTGAAACACTCCTCCCTCCTTATTCCAATTACATATCCACGTGAGGCTGGATTTTTAACTTACTTGAACCAAAACAACATAACTCAAGTGACAATACAGAAGTAGACATGAGAATCAGCTGAGTTTTCAAGCCAGAAGTTAGAGATTTTCAAAAATACAAAACAGTATCATTCTTCTAATTTTTTAGAAGTTTTTTCATTATAAAAAGTTACTTATGATAACATATAATTAGTTAATATTTTAAATGAATTAGTTCCTAAATTTCTCAGTTTTAATTTCTAATACAGTAAATATCAATAGCTACAGTCTATATAACAAAAGCTCTTGGGGTCCTCAATAACTTAAGAGTGCTAACGGGTCTTGAGGCCAAAAAGTGTAGGCACCACTTCCCTAAAGCGCCCATCTCACACTGAATGGGGTAAGTTCTCATACTAGTAACTCAGAAACCTGCTTCCCTGTTGCTCTAAGGGTGATTTCTACCTTAAAAAGTATTACGGGCTGTTATTTAGGTGATCTTGATGATTCTTCTTATGGATTCCATGAAGCAGGGGTCCCCAACCCTCGGGCCGGTACTGGCCCATACTCTGTTAGGAACCTGGCTGATCAGCAGGAGGGGAGCAGCGGAGAGCAAGCAAAGCCTCATCAGAGCAGCCGGTCCCTGGTGCCACAAAGGAACCCTGAACCATTCAACTAGTTCGAGAAACACACTATATTCTCTATACTCCAGCGGTCCCCAACCTCGTTGGCACCGGGGACTGGTGCTACTATGAGAATCTGATGCCCAATGATCTGAGGTGGAGCTGAGGTGGCGATGCTGGCACTGGAGAGCAGCAGCAAACACAAATAAAGCTTTGCTACTGCTCACCTCCTGCTGTGTGGCCCAGTTCCTAACAGCCCACGACTGGAACAGGTCCAAGGCCTGGGGGTTGGAGACCCCTGCTATACTCTATGATAAATATCCCAACTCCCTAAACCATTCTTCATTTGCTACACCTCCCATCCTCAGCACCGCCACCACTTCGAGTCCCATCCAGCCACATTTAACACACGCGTCTGTCAACATCTTTTCTTCTTTGTATTCTCAAAGCCCCGTGCAACCTCTGAACAAGACAGGTGCTTTCCTAAATCAGCAAAGTGTGTTTCTTCAAAGGTAGCACCAAGCAGCACACACGCTGCCCCAGATCATTGTTTTTCAAACTGTGGAACACAATCCATTAGTAATTTTATCATCAGAGGCAACGAGTCACGACTGCATTTTTTTTGTTTTGTTTTGTTTTGTTTTTTGACAAGGAATAAACAAAATAGAAAATATCCTTGCTATATGCCAGGCACATCAATAAGGACTGAGTTATGAAATTTCTTTGAAATTATGAGTCATGATTTAAAATGTTTTCATAACTAAGCAGCATGGTCAAAAAATCCCAGAACTACTCACTGCTCCAGATCCCATTTCAACAGGATTTCCCCCCGATAAGCACATACTTGCTTAACTGATCTAGCATACGACAAAAGAATTCTGTCATCTACTGCAACAGACAATATTTCTGGTATGGTTCTTCGGCTGAGGAGGGTGTCTTCTATACATATTCACTTCTCTGCTCTAGGCAAGTTTTTCATTCATCAGACAGGGGTCGTAAACCAGAAGCCCTAGGCCTACCGGGCTCTAGATCTTTTATTCTGCTAGGTCTTTCTAAATTCTATTTTATATAAATGTGAATGCCTTTAAGCAAGACGCGAATGCTCCAGAATAGCACAGCTCCCACTTCTCTCGATTATATGAGACCACCATTGCACAGTTACCTGCCTGGCCCCAAAAGAAATTGAAGTTTGCAACATATAATACAAAAACAGAAAGAACCTGCCTGACAACACAAGGTGAGAAGGTAAACACTGTCTACCTGAAGGCCCCAGGCAGGTAGGAACACCTGGGGGAGTGCGTGGCCCAGACACCAAAATCAGCAGCTTCTCCTGTTCTTCCATGAGTCTTTGCAGTTGCTCCAGCTGCTGCCTCTTCAGCTGTTCCTGCTTCTTCTGTTGCACTTCTTTCAGCTTTTTAAATGTAAAGTTACCTTTATTAAACTCATGTTATGTTTTGTTATGGACCTTTGCTCCTTACACTTTTCTTAATCCCTCCCACCTACCTCCCCATATCTCCCCTAATAAAAAGTTTCAAAGAGGGATCTCTAAATAACTAAATCTGCCACCAAAACTCTAAACTCCAAGTTTTTATATTGACTATCTCAACTAAGAAAGTCATATAAGTCCTTTGGTTCTTAAAATTGGATAAGTACCCGTATATGTATAACCAACTTTTTCCCCTAATATCTGATCAACTATTTCTAATTTAGTTTTTACCGAATGAGGTAGAAACATAAGGATGTTACCTTAAGAGTTATATTATCTTACATATTAAGCATGTTTTAATGCTTCATTATTAGACAAAAAGCAAAATTTGGTATTTTGAGGATTTCACAATAAAGGGGAAGAAACAAGAGGACCTGAAACTGGCGACTTTTCGTCATAAGCAAAAACCTATAATAACACAAGTATATATCCGGCCAAACTCTACTGTACCTGTTCAAGCTTTTTAAAAAGCGGGTCTTTATAAGCCACGTCTTTGAATTCACCAGCAAGATCTGAGATAAAGTCACTTTTGTTAACTTCCCAGGGTGCAGGAGCATCCTGACATGACACTGGTTGTGGTCCTTCTTTAGGTATAGGAAAGACTGCATGTGTTTCAGATGTATCTGACTGTAGTTTGTAAGGGCTGTTAGACTCCGACTTCTGTTCTTCATGAAGTGAATCTTCTTCATTTACAAAGCTGAAGCTATTTGAAAAATGTGTGGCTTTAACAGGAAAGCCAGTGGAAGTGTTCACACTTGCTCGCTTCTCTTCATTTGCTTCCAAAATAGGAAATCCACGATTTAATATGACTCCAGCCCGAGAAGGATTGGTCATCCACTGGGTTAAGAAGTTCTGCCCACTGTCTAACTCTGAAGAGGTTGGCATCAGGAACATTTTAGGCCAGTGACACTATTGTATTTAAATAATGCAAAAGCTAAGAGCTATTAATCTCCAACACCTGTAGAAAGAAGCAGCCAACACAAAGTATTAGTTAAAGCTGTTCTATCCAAGCTTAGATCCACAACAAAAATCTACTAAATATTTCATATGCAAAAGATTTTAACTAGCAGTTAGGCATTACCTTAATAGCTCCATGTTTTTCAAGTCCTAAATACCCAAATTGGGTGGATCAAAAACCTAAGCTACCTTCTCATCTAATCATTAATTTCTGATGATTTTATACAAGTGCTAGATAAGCTGAATGAAAACTATGAGAGCTAAAGCACCTTCAAAGTTATTTGATCATCAAATGAAAAAAAGCCACCATCAATACCAGACATTACCCACATTAAGCACCTTCATGCTTCTGGCCCTCGTCTAACATTGCTTCTTTGCCCAACTGTATTTCCAGGACAAAAGTCACCACCACTCCATGACTTTACCTGTTTCTCGCTGTCCCTTTCTCCCTCGCTCCCTTCTAAACCCTCGCCCGCCAGGGCGGTCCCTCATCTGGGCTCCTAGAGGTCTCTGGCAGTGCTATTTTGGCACTCATCCCATCGTTAGTGGCATTTTGCTTTTGTGTTCATAATCTACCCATCCTTGAAGATATCTGTATATTCACCACCCATCCATCCCTGGCAGGTAGGAGAAACTTGATCATTGTTTTCTAAAGTTAAAGTTAAATCACAACTAAGGTTATACTATTGAAGATAAATTCAATATCATAAAGTATTGTTTTCATTCAATGTTCAACAATAAAAATTACATTGGTTCATACCATAGGACAGCTATGCTGTGTGAATCACACTTTGAAATAACCAATTTCCTAGTGTAACTGTCACTGTGTAACAGACAAACTTAAATGGGACATCACAAAGTCTGATGTTACACAACAAACATTTACTGATTTCTTACTTTGTGCGGGATACTGTTTTAGGCACTGGGTATATGCCAGGTAAGTCAGTCTAGTGGGGAAAATGTGCACACATACAGTAAATTATACAACATGTTAAATAGTAAGTGCTAAGGAGAAAAATAAAAGCCATGAGGGGGAAGGAGATTGCAAGTTTAGATGGGGTGAAGAGTCTTCACTTAGAGGATAAAATTAAGGGGCTGGCGGAGGATAAGGAGCAAGTGGTGCAGCTGCGAGGGGCAGAGTAAGACCCAGCCACTCGGTCTGCAGGCTGCCCTAACTGATGACCCAGTCCTCCGGAAATCCACTACCCACCGTGAATTATCCAGGACTGACCTCCTTATGCGCTCAAGCCTGTTTACATCAGTCACCAGGAGAAGGCCCTGGCTCCCAAGCCACGCTTTCTCTCTCACACTCTAATCTCCATGCACACACCTTATTCTGTCTCTATCTCCCAAGCCTCCTCAATGCCAAAACACTCACTGTCATCACCAACAAAATCTCCTACTGTCCTTAACCTCTTGTCTCACCTTCCTGAGAATACTTCTTCCTCTGCAGCCCATATCCTTCCACCGCTGGACCTGGAGGTAGAGTATGCTTTCCTTCTTGTTCTTTTTTGCTTCTAGACTATTTTCTCTTCCTCTATCACAAAGAGCACCCAGTTTTGAACCTCATACGCTCAGAGACAAGAGCCCTCCTTATTGTCTACAGAACTTCCAGGGTCACTAGGATCCTTCCCTTAATATAACTTAAAATTTTCTGGCTTAGCAACTAGAAGAACTGATTTGCCATTAACTAAAATGTGGAAAATGGGACAAAACAGATTTGGGGGGCTAAGGGATTAAGAGTTGAATTTAGGACATTTTAAGATGCCTATCAGACATGCCAGTAGAGACATCACGTAGGCAGCTGGGCACAAGAATGTAATTTACACCGAGGCCAAGGCTGTGAAGCACAAATGTGGGTATCCCCACTGCAGAGATAGTAAAAACACTGGATGAGATCGCTAAGGGGCTGAGGGAGACAAGAGAGATGTAAAAAGTGTAGTGTCCTTGAAACCAAGTGAAGAAAGTGTTTCAAGGAATAAAGGGCTGTGCTAATGCTGTTAATAGATTACAAGTGAGGAATCTGAGAACTGACTTTAGAATTTGGCAAAGCAAAGGTCATAACTTCCATGAGAGAAGCTTGAGGAGGGGGCAAAAGCTTGAATGGAGAACATGAGAGAACAAGAAATTGGAGACAGTGAGTATACCTAAGTCTTTCCAGGAGTTTTGTCATAAAAGGAAATCAACAGAATAGTGGCTGCACAAAGAAGCAGGAGAGAGATTTTTTTAAGACGGAAGAAATAAAAGCTGATGAGGATAGAGAGAGGGGAGAACTACTACAGCCATGTCTTTGAGAGATGAGAGATCTAGTACCAAAGTGACATGGCATCTCACTATTTTTCATTCGCAGTTCTCGGCTTTATCAATACAACAAAATGTATATAAACAAAGGAAAATAAAAAATGGCAATCTGAAGGCACACAAACATGTATTTAGCTTCATAATCTAGTGTCTAAGAAACGTAAGTATACAAAAGACATACAGAAAAAAACAGATGCCCAAACATTAAACTAGGCTCATCCTGACTCAACTGAATAGAAATTAAAGCAGTAACAACATACCATTTTTTTACATCCTCAGTTGGCAAAGACTAAAAATTTGATAACACTCAGTGTGGAAAAAGGGAACTCTTTCATAAAGTTTTACTTAGGAATGAAACTACCTTTTTTCCAAACTGTAAGTGTACAGAAACTTTGACTCATCAATTTTACACCTAGGCATTTTGTGCTATACTGGCACACGTTTGCATTTGTAATAAACTGAAATTAACTTAAATGCCCGTTAACTTGGGACCAGCTAATTATGGTATTCATATTAGGCGACTGTTAAAGAGAACAAGTTCATTAAGTGCTGATATGGAAATACTGAATATAGCCCAGATTTACTGTCAACTGACAAAGTGCAGAGCAGTGCATAAGAGAGTAAGAAAGACAAAAGATACACGTAGATTTGTGTTGTCCAATATGACACCCAACTACTCACATATGCCTATAGAACACTTGAAATGGCGCTAATGTAACTGAAGAACTAAAGACAGATGGTATCATTTTATTAGGTCAAAAATCTGGATTTAATGGAATTTTAAACAAGAGATTTGTTTCCCTTGTTGCTTCATTGCACTGTATGACACACAATAAAAATACTTCTGCTCCGTTTTCTGAAGCAGAATCCTAGAACAATGTCATCTAGCAAAACGCCTGGAACCGATTAGTATGTGAACTCAGCTTTTCCAGATCTCAAAATTACCCCGAAACAGAGTTTTGAAGGCTCCAAAGAATGCTCCATAAACATTCTTTAAAGCAGTTGGGGGCAGGGGTAAATTCTCTGCACTGTAAGGGAGAAAAGTGGACACAAGCAGTTAACTCGAAGCCGTGAGACCCTGACAAGTAACGAGCTGGTCTGGGAGTTGTTTATCTCCCCCAAAACGCACCTCCTGGAAAGCCACGACTCCGCAGCGCAGCTTTGAAGACAAGCACCTGGCCAGGGTGTAGGAGGCCGGCCCTTGCGGGGGACAGAAAGCAAGGCCGCTCTGCGCCCTCTTCTCGAGCAGCCAGCGTCCCCTGTTCGCCTCGACATCGACTTACAGTACCGCCAAGACCACAGAGGTGACAAACGCAGGCTCCCCACACAACAGCATTAACCTGGAACAGGTGTTGCCACGGCCCGACGTCGCCCGGCGCCCACCACACTCGCCCGAGGCCCGGAGCCGGTCCTCGCCTCTCAGTCCCCGCTGCCCGGCTCCCTTCCCCCGCGATTTACCGCTCCGCAGTCCGCTCAAACCCGAGCCGAAGTCGCCGCTGCATTTACGAAAGAGCCGCCACAACCACCACCTCCGGCAGGAGCCCCGCCCCTGACCCGAGGGCTCCTGGGAAATGTAGTGCCCACCGGCCCGCTCTGCGCCTGCGCGCGGGCAACGTCGGACCCACACAACTACTCCCAGCGACGTCACAGCGACAGACGTTACCTAGGAGATTCCCGGCGGGGCGTCTTCCGCCGGAGCCTCGGCCGCAGGGAAAACCGTTCCTAGAGGGAACTTCCGGGACAGACCGGAAACCCCTCCTTTTTGACAACTGGGAGAGCGCCGACGCTAGGAGGAAATGGCGGGAACCCGGGGACGGAGCTAACTCTGAGGGACCGAACATTTTAGAGGCGTTGGGGGAGAGGAGCTTTTTGCGTACTGTCCGTCTATTTTGGCGGTTTCATTGCCTTTGTTCTCCGCTTTGGCTGGGTGTGGCTTAGTAAAGGGACAAAAAGGGCCGTCGGCCACGCTATTCCATAAGGCAAAGGTAACCAGGTGAGAACTCAGTCCCCAAATCGTCATTACTCATCTTTTCTCCTATGACTAATGCGTGGCACTATGTGTCCGTCATGTATTAAAAGTCTTCGTTTTGAACAATGAATGAAAAGGTCAAAAAATTCGTAGTCGCCACCGCGGAGCGCGGCGCAGGCACAGACAGACGCGGCGCTGTAAGGTCCCGAAGTGCGCACGGCCGGGTTTCGTGCGGGTCGGGTAACGTGAAATATTTAAAAGATGGCTATTGAATCGTGCTGTTAAAACAGCTGAAGCAAACTACCACTGGTTAAAGATAATTTAAAAACGCTCTCCCAGATTTGCCCACTCACTAATTGTTCTGCGATCTACTTCAAAAATTTAGCCCCTCTTCCCTAAAAGTTCTGATTTTGCTGCTTTTTTTTTTTAATTGTCATTGTGGGTGAGGAAACCAAAGCCCAAAACTTCTGGATAACACACCTTCAGGGGACCCATGTCGTCTTATTCATTTATGATAGTAGTCGGCTTGAAAGCATACCTTGAAGTCTCGTTTTTCTTAAAAACGTGTAACTTCTGAAATAGACACAACATCCTCTACTTTTTGTGCCTTTATTTATTTTTTTTTTAATGTACATAGTACCACATTACTTATTGGTTGAATAAGTGGGTCTTTTACCATACTCTAGCCTTAACTGGCTGTATTAAGATACTAACATATGTTCACCTGTAGCCTAGGTAATTCTCACAACTGCCCACTAAGCTTGAAAGGTCCTTAAAATCCATTACAAGGTGGGAAGGGTAGAGGGGAGGAACTTGCAACCTCTATTCTGCCAGACAATGGAAGGTTCATCCTCATTGGCTGTTCCTACCTTTGTTGCTTCTTCAAATATTGCTGTAGAGGAAAATTAGACTAAGAGCTCTGTAGAGGTCTTAGTCTAATTTTAACCACAGGTTATCCATTCTGATAAAATCCTTTATGCCATCATGGGAGGCAGGAGGGCATTGTAATGTAGTGGTTAAGAGCCCATGCTTTGGAGTCAACCAGGCCTGGGATCAAATCCTACAACTTACAAACAGCTTTGTAGGTTTCAGCACTCAACCTCTTAGAAACTCGGATTCTCAACTGCAAAATGGGAATGATAATAATGCGTCACAGGATTATCAAGAAGATTAAAAGAATATAGATAAAATGGCATAATACCTACCATATAAAATTTTAATAAACAGTCTTTTCGTTTTCTTAAACCACTTTATTGAGGTATGATTGACACCAAAAATTTCATATTTCATGTATATAACTTGATGAGTTCGGAGAAGTATTCACCCATGGAACCATCACCACACTCCACCACAAATATATCCATTACGATCCTTTCACCTTTATCATGACTTCAGCTATTGATGAAGTCACTGCCTGCCAAAACCTAGCTCTACAGGTCATGCCAATAATTTTACAAGATACAAAATAATACTGTTATTTTCAAATTATTTGGTGATACTATTTTTAACACTTGATCTGGTATGAAGCTTGTTCTGAGAGTTGAGAATTATTCATTGCTGGACTAGTGACATCAGTGATTTCTCTGTCAGGAGAGGGCAGAATTGCAGGCCTGGCTACGGGATGATCCCTATGCCCATACCATCCAGGCTAGAAGGAATGAGCAGGGTAGAGCAATAACACTGAGCAAGGTAAGTCCCAGGCCTCCAGGCAAAGGTAAGAAAACCCACAACCCACTTCTGTGGAGAAAAAAGGGAGTTCTTCACCAAGGCTGCAAATCTCAGATACTGAGGATTTTAGCGTAGTACAGAAGATTTTAACAGCAGTTTGGGATACTAAAAGAGATCCTTCTTTTTTAATCTTGTCTTTTAAATATAGGTAGGACTATTGATGGTGCATCGGACCTGCAGCGAAAGATCGTGGAAACCTGTGAGTCTGAACAATGAAGGGATTATCACATCTACTACATTCTAGAATGCCTAAGCAATACTGTTGAAAGATTTCTACCTGTGATCACAATAGTTGTCACACCTATGTTTTTACTTTCTTCTTGAAAATAACAGTATTTGAGATTTTTACATAATTGTCTCATGGTTTTATAAGCATTCTATAGCTTTCTGCACATTTTTAATTATTTTTAGTTTTTTTATTTTTCAGTTATAGTTGACATACGATATATTTGTTTCAGGCAGGCAACATGGTTATTAGACATTTATATAACTTATGAAGTGATCACCCTGATAAGTCTAGTACCCATCTGATGCAGTACATGGTTATTACAATATTATTGACTATATTCCCTATGCTGTGCTTTATATCCCTGTATTGCACATTTTTTAGCATTTTATTTTATTATTAGTTTCAAGTATATAGTACATTGGTTAGACATTTTTATAGGTATTGCCCATATTACACATTTTTAAAGCAGCACATTTACTTTCCACAAATACAAAATTATCAGTGATTTGTGTATTAACTGAAAGGGGCAGAGCTGTCAAAAAACTTTCACATGTGTTCCACTAGCCATTCCTTAAAATACTAAGTGGTTCCTCTGTCAGGGACATTTTTGAACGTTTGGTAGAATTCACCAATGAAACCATCTGATTCTGGGCTTTTCTTTGTTGGTTGGTTTTTGATCACTAATTCAATCAATATCTTGTTATATCTATTCAGATTTTCTATTAATTCCTGATTAAATAGTGTTGGTTTGTGTGTTTCTAGGAATTTCTCCATTTCATGTAGGTTATCTAATTTGTCAACATACAGCTGTTTATAGATTCTCTTATAATTCTTTTTATTTCTGTAAGATCGATAATAATGTCCCCACTTCCAATTCTGATTTTTATAAGTTGAGTCTTCCCTCTTTTCTTAGTCTGGCTAAAATTTTGTCAATCTTTTCTAAAACTAACAATCATTTCACTGATTCTGTTTTTCCATTCTGTATTTCATGTGTCTCTGTTCTGATCATTATCATTTCCTTTCTTCTTGCTTTGGGTTTAGTTTGCTCTTCATTTTCTGGTTCTTTAAGGTGTAAAGTTGAGTTGTGATTTGGAGTCTTCCCTTTTTTTAATATAAGCATTTAAAACTATAAATTTCCCCCTGAGTATGTTTACTGCATCCCATAAGTTTTTGTTTTCACTCATTTCCAAATATTTTCTAATTACACTTGTGAATTCTTTTTTGACCAAGTGTGTTTAAGTGTGTTTTGTTTAATTTCTACATATTCAGTAGTTTACCAGTTTTTCTCCTGTTACTGATTTCTAGCTTCATTCCATTGAGATTGGAATTGTATTATATGTATTATATGTACTTTTTATGATTCAGTTATTTCCAGTTTAGTGAATATTGCTTTGTGACCTATGTACAGTCTAGCCTGGAGTGTGTTCCCTGTGCATTTAAAAGAATCTGTATTCTGCTTGTTGTGTTCTGGAATGTTCTGTACATGTCTTTTAGGTCTCATTGGTTTATATGGTCCATTTCCTTATTAATCTTCTACAGTTAGTTCTATCAAATATTGAAATTTGGGTTCTGAAGTCTCCAACTATTATTGTAGAACTGTCACTTTCTCCCTTCAATTCTGTCAATTTTTGCTTTATATATTTTGGTGCTCTCATTAGATGTATATATATAATTGTTCTATCTTCTTGCTGTATTGACTCAATATAATGTCCTTTGTCTCTTACAAGAATTTTTTATTTAAAATTTATTTTGTCTGATATTAGTATAACCTTCCCTGCTGTCTTTTGACTACTATTTGCATGGAATGTCTTTTTTCCATCCTTTCACTTTCAACCTATTTGTGTCTTTGGATATAAAGTGAATTTCTTCTAGGCAACATAGATGGATCATGGGGTTTTTTTTTAAGTAAAAGGAGGAGTTGCACATCTCTCACTTTAAATCAAAAGCTAGAAATGATTAAGCTGAGGGAGAAAGGCATGTCAAAGCCGAGATGGGCCAAGAGCTAGGCCTGTTTCGCCAGTTGGCCAGGTTGTGAGTGCAAAGGGAAAGTTCTTAAAGGAAAGTAAAAGTGCTACTCCAGTGAACACATGAGTGTTAATGCAAAACAGTCATTGCTGATGTGGAGAAAGTTTTAGTGGTGTGGATAGAAAACCAAAACAGCCTCAGCATTGAAAGAAGTTCCACTGTAGGTAAAATACTATAAAACAGTGTCCCATGCTACAGAGAAATAATTTGAAAGTAAGAGTCAATCCATGAGGGAAATTTCATTGTCTTATTTTAAGATACTGCCACAGCCGCCCCAAATCGCGGCAACCACCACCCTGACCAGTCAGCAGCCGTCATTGTCAAGGCAAGACCCTCCACCAGCAGAGATTACACTCCCCTAAGGCTCAGTTGGTGGTAAGCAGTTTTTAGCACTTTGAAAGTTAGACTTACATTTTTTAGCAAAAGTATTTTTTAATTAAGGTACGTACATTTTTTTTAGACATACTGCTATTGCATGCTTAACAGATTGCAGTGTTGTTACCAAACTCAAGGGCTTCCTGGCTCGGGATGTTCTGTTCGAGGGTGAGACATGGCTGGCCTTAGTTTTATTGCAGCAAGTAAGGGAGACAGGGAATCGCATCCATAGCTGTTTGCTTAGGGAGGCTTAGCTGTGCCTCTGTACACTGATTAATTACATGCTGATTCCTTCGCAGTTGGCTAAACTTATCTGGATTTGGTTAATTAAATGTTGATTTCCCCTTTGAACTTGGCTAAACTTATGAGGTTAGTTTCCAGTGAAATTCAACCAGTTTCAGCTGCCTCTGCAAACTACCATGCTACATTTTAACATTTAGTAAGGATAGCAATTAGGAAGAACTGTCCAAACCTTGAGACTCTTGTCCCATCTGACAAAACAGTGTAACATAACTTTTGTACGTACTAGGAATCCCAAACCTCCTGTGACTGGCTCTGTTGCCATGCTTGCCTTACTGTGGTGGTCTGGAACTGAACCTACAATATCTCCAAGGTGTGCCTGTAGTAGAGTCTGGATCCCAAACCTTTTTGCATCTTTTCTATTCTCATTTCATTCGGTACCTGGAGAATTTTATTCTTTCCTATTACTTTACCCTCTATTCAGTGAATCTCCAGCCCCACCTCTCCGGAATGGCAGATCTCTAACTACAGAAGAACAGGACCGCGAACTCCAAACTCAGGAAGTCCTAAACTCTTTGTCTTGCCCTCCTGTTCCCCAGTCCCAAACGCTCCGGAAACTTGGTTCTTTCCAGCTACCGGGACTCCCCATTACTCAGTTAAATGGCAGCACCACCACCCACTTTTCCCAAACTCCGACTCTGGCGTCACCCTCCTTGGCCACATCCTGCCCTGAAGACAAAACTGAAAAACTCCTCCCCCCGGGGCTGGTGTAGAAAGGGACAGCCCGCAGAGCCCGCCGCCGGAATCCCGGCGCAGGGGCATTCCGGGTGCGGGGCGGGGCTCGGTGGCCTCCCACTAGCCCCCGCCGGGCGTCAGCGCTGCAGCCGGAGAGCCGGAGGCGGAAGCGCCGGGAGCAGCAGGAGTCGGGAGGGGCCGGCTCCTCTGGCAGGTCCGTGGGCGCCGCGGGGTGGCGGCCGGTGGGCCCAGGAGGGTCCCTGCCGAGGGTTGGGGGTCCTGGAGGAGGCGCGGGCTCGACGGGCCGCTGCGCCTTCGCTGGTCGGGCCGCGTCCTTAGTCGTCCTCCAGCGTTGGTCCCCGTGCGCCCGCGGGCAGGGGACGCGGTGGGGCCGCCCGGGGCGCCGGCGCTCGGGCGGGTCTCCGGGAAGGAGCGGCTCACGGTGGGACTCCGAGTTTCCTGTTTCCCACGCGCCGAACCGCCTGGAAAGTTGGGTTTCAAAGCACATTTGCAAAAAGGCCAGGAATTGCGTGAATAATCATCATCCGATCTCAGGAGCAGTTGGGAACGCTGTGATAGAAACGCTTAATGTGTTCAAAGTGGAAAACGCGGAAATTGCTTCAATAATTTCTGCGGGGGCTGAGTCGTTAAATCTTAGTTTCTCGAAATTTAGGGCGTTGCCCAGAGTTCAGCCTTTCCACTCTGGGCTGCAAGATGACGGTAAGCAGAAGAGCTGGAAAACGTAGCGTGATAGCGAAGAAGTTCACGCCGGATGTGAGCGCGTTGCAGATCCTCTCGGCGCCCTGACTTGATCGTGTACTCAGTGAGCACTTATTAGGACCCGTCTGTGTGCTCAGAGCCACCGTAGTTGGCTCAACAGCTGAGTGGGTGGCCTCTTTCTTCAGGGGTTCAGTAGTCCCTTTAGGGAGGTGGATGTTTATACCATTTGAGCCCCAAATACGCAAGTAGTGTCAGAAAGGCTCTTCTGTAATCCTAGGCTTTAATGGATGCGTGAGTTTTTAGTAAGCAAGCATTTAGTGAATGCTTACTGTGTACCCTGGACTGTAGGGATAGAAAGATAAACTAGGCACAGCCATTGCATGGGATCCGCCCTCCGGGAGAAACTGGCAAGTGTTAGGTGGAGGTAGTGACCGCAGCTGCGCCTGGGTTGGTGCGGAGAAGGCAGGGCCTGGATGGGATGCTGGAGGGCTCCAGGGCGGCGCGCAGCTGCACCCACGGTGTCTGTGTAGAGCAGTCGGAATTCGGGTGGGCCTCGGGTTGGGGAGGCCGAGGTGTCCCTAGGGCGCGGGAAGGCTGTCAGTAAGGAACAAGCTGGGGCAGAGGGTGGGGTGAGCTGATTGGAGAAAGCTTGGGAAGGAGGAAGAAAGAAGCTGACTGCCTGGGCCTGTCTAAGGAAGCTGCTAAGTAGGGTGCCTGCAGACAGTCAGGGACTAGAAGGCCAGCTGGGAAATCCCGTGAGGCTCTCAGTGTTAGTTTCTCAGCTGCTAAAGATGGGCCAGGGGTTTATGTTCTAGTGTTCGTGCTCTGGTTTCACCACGGTGTGAGTGGACTTGATGCCCCTGAGCTGTACACTTAAAATGGTTAAAATGGTAAATTTTATGTGTGGTACATCATACTGCAAAAAATGGCTAAAAATTGATTATACTGTTGGATCCAGTAGGTCCATTTCTGGCCATCTGTTTTCAGCGACACAGACTTTGCCAAAAATGTATGGACATTTTCCTCAAAGTATATTTACCATAATAAACAATTTTAAATAGCAAAGTATCTGACGACTTGGGGAAGAGTTAAATGACACAAAGCTTATGTAGCTACTACAAATGTTTTCAAAGAATATTTAGTGACATGAGAAAATTCTCATTAAAAGTTAGGATAAACTGGCTATAAAATCAAATATACAATATTAATAAGTAATATAGTTTTGTAAAAATAATTTATAAAGTATGATACAGGCAAGAATAATATCAGAAAGGAATATCAGCAGTGGGGTGGAGAGATCATAGGTGCTTCTTTAAAAGCAACGTTATCAAGGTATAATTTACATACCATTGATTTTATGTGGTTTAGTTATATGATTCAAAGATTTCTAATAAATTTACCAAGTTGTGCACCATCACCATAATCTGGTTTAATGCATTCCCAGCACTGTGGGTGCTTTAAATTTTTCTTCATAGTGATTAACATACTTGGGAAGGAGGAGCTATTTTTAGAAATACAAATACACAGTAATTTCCTTAATAATAGGAAATTTAAGCAAAACTGTAAAGTAGTACAATTTAAACTAAAATTGAAAAGTCACAACTTAACAAGAATTAAAATTACTTAAACTCTTTGACTCAGTGCTGTTAAGGATTGTAGGACTGTTTTCTAGGACAGTCACTGGAGTTGCCAACAAACATTTACATCTAAGGATGTACCCAACAGCTTTATTTTCGATACCAATATTTAGAAATAATTTAATTGCCCAACAATATAGAAATAATTTATTTATGGTACATATCTAAGCCTGTATTAAAAGTATTTTCTAAGAATGTTAATGATAAAATATTAAAGATAAAATGCTGACATAAAAGGCAAGATTTGGATTGCAAATATAGTATAATTTCAGTTTTGATACTAATATAGTCCATTACTGTACATGCACCTAGAGAAAGCCTGTAAGAAAAGCAATGTTAACATGGCTTTTTTTTTTTTTTGAGATTATTTTGCTGTTATACAGTTTTGTATTTTCCAGATTTTCTAAGGTGAGCATGAATTACTTTTTTATTAGAAAACAGTTTTTCAAATGCCAGGTGGGAGGGAGGATTTAAGAACTTGCCCAGGACAGATCTGAACAGGTGGAGCTGAGTGGCCATGCCCACATCAGCTGGCCTGGTCCTGCTCCGGCAGGTACGTTACATAGAGACTGTCCTGAAGTTGTTAGAGTCATAGAGTTGTAGTGTTTCATTTGTTGTTTGTTTAACTGTCAGATTAAGAGCAAGATAGATTAACCTAAGTAGTGCATTCTGATATCTTTCACAGAATCTATCATCATCTCTCCCATTTGTAAGTGATAATGAATCAATTAGACTGTAAAAGACAGTTAACACATTTGAAATTAGTGAATATTAATGCCATGGAAAGGCGGAGTTAAATCAAGGGACTTCAGTTTAACCATATTTCACAAGAAAAAACATGCGAACCCCAAATATGTCCACTTGTTGGACAGATGCTGCTAGGTCCTAAACAAGATATACAAGTGTGGGGCAAGGATAGGGAGGGAAAGTGTCTCAGCAAGAAGGAATGGCATGTGTGAATGTCACTGGACAGGTGACCAGGTTCTTGTCAGTGTCACGAGAAAGAATTCACGGACAGGGAAGGTGATGAAGCAACAGCCCGAGTTTATTGGAAGCAAAAGTACACTCTGGAGAGTGAAAGTACACGCTCAGGAGAGCGGGCCCCACCTTATGGGTTTGGATGTTTTATCTAGATCTGACTAAAGGGTAGAGTATTCATAATCCTGGGTGGTCTCTTCGTGGAAAGAAGGTGATTTCTCTTGGAATCAGGGAGACACCCCATTTCTCACCATCTTTGGGTTTTACGGAACTGTCACGCATCAGATGCATGATGGGTACAGCCTTAACCACAATACTAATTTATTATAATAGCTGTATAATGAGGGAAGAATTAGGCCAAAGGTGAATGGGGGCCTGATGTGCGCATGTGTCTTTATGGGAAAGACCACCTGTGTCTCTGGGTCAAGGTGTTATGGCCTCTGAGTTCCCCTAAGGGCCTCTTAGGGCTCATGGCGACCACATGTGGGCCCTGTGGGTTTCTCACCCTGCTGCTCATGTCTGTCTGTCTACCTGCTCTAACACGAAGCCATCAAGGACCAAACTTGGCCAGGACCAAACAAGGCCCTGACCCATGTACAGTACAGACGGCATTAGGGCCTTGAGGAATGGGCACCATTGCTCAGGTTAAGAGTGGGGACTTTAGCTGCTCTGGAGAACAGGATGTCCAGGCATGGGGAGCAGGGGGAGCAGAACCCTAATGGAACTGCGCCCAGTAGGCAGCCTTGGAGACCGGCCCCACCCAGCTGTCCTCGAGCCTACTAGGAACCTGCTCACTAATCTTAAACAAACATCGGACCCAGATCCACTTTTCACCAAACCCCAGCTGACTTTGGGCAACCTGTTCGAGATGATTGGTTCTTAAAAACTGACACAGAGCTACTGTGAATTAAACCCAGTATCTCGCCATTTATTAGTTTAATGTAAAATACACATTTCTTTTGATTCGAAATATACTTTTTTTTTCTTAGAACTAATTCTTTTTGTGTGGGAATGTAAAAGAAATTAAACTAACTTCAAATGTGTGTATAAATCTTTCCATTTAAATGTTATATATTTTTATTACAAATTGTTCAATTTCTCTCCAGAATGGCTTAACAGAAACCCATATCATGACTAATAAGCCTCTTTGAATTTACAGACTTAGATCTAAAAATCCATAGTTTCATTACTGCATAATGTTAATTTTAATTTAGAAATTAATGCTTCTATATTCTTAAATCACTTGATCTGTAACTGAAATCTGTTATATTTTCACTAAAATGTATATTATGAGTCTCTAAAAAAGGGTTTTTGGGTATTATATCAGCCATGAAAGCTAAAAATTATTCTAAAAACCAACATGCATATTACAAACTTAGATAATATTCAGCTTTTGTGGTTATAATATGATTGTAATATCTTAAAAAAAAATAATGCCCAACTTTCACACAGTTTGCCTATAGAACAGTTCTAAAGTCACCGTCATTTACAGCCACTGAGAGGAGAACCCTTAGAGCTCTAACCTAAAATTTCTTTTCCTGCAGGATGACCATGGGAGTCTTTGCGAATTGTACCTTCTGCTTGAATATCAAGCACTTACCTCGCCAACAGAAGAAAAAGCTACAAACTGACATCCAGAAAAATGGTGGAAACATCTCCTTTATATTAAATCGCCAGGTATTTGCATATTTCCTATGAGCTGTATTGACAGACATTGTCCGTGAAGGCAACTCAGGTCATGGTGAGATGAATCGGCAGGAAAAACCGGCAGCAGGACAGTCCGGGAAGGCAGGAAAAGTGACATTGCCATCAGGAAGTTGGGCTGGAGAGAGGCAGAGGGGTGCAGACCTCCCTGCCCCATCTCTTCCCATTCATGTGAGCTGTAGGAAAGTCTCACCTGCCCTGTGAATCTGATATTAAGAGAGCACAGTAGAAGATATAAATAGAAATAATTTCAGACCAGCCAAATCTGTGCCTGAAGGAGGAAAGTTAGAATGCACAGCATTTGCAGAAAATACTCTATACAGTCACCAGCATGTCAGCACTGGAGTGATACCTACCTATACCTGTGTGTGACTCAAGGGGACAGAAAGAAAAATGTGCAGTGTCAGTTGATCTTTGTACTGTTTATTTATTTAAAGGCGGAAAGGACCTACCTTCTCTCTCTTAAATTGTAGGCCTGACAGTTTAGATATGAAATTTCATAGCGAGGTGAAATCTTGAAAATGAGGGCTACCCTCTTTTTTACCACCTCATCATAAGAAGTAAAAATCAAAGTCAGAAGGCATTAGTCCCTGGGCTCACAGGCGCAGGCCTGCCCCACCCAGTACTCTTCCCTGCACCACTCAGTCGACTGTCAAGCCCCTCAGCCTGCCCCTCCCTGGACTACAACCTTGGGCTTGCCGACTGGGAGCCAGTTCGCTCTGAGAAACATGTTCAACTCCAGCTGGATGCTCAGTCCCTCTCTGGCATTTGGCGGTTTGCCCATGAATATAAAATGAAATGCCCTGTCTCCCTCTAGTTCAGGCAGGATTGCGCTTACTTCCCCATATGGCTTTTCTCATCTAGCTAACCATTTCTGTGGATGATGAGTAATTCACACCTCTTACACCCTCTTGGTTTACCTTCTGTGTAGAGAATGCCAGCCTGGTATCTCATTTTTAGAAACTCTCACCTACTGGGAGTGTAGCCTTTTCGTAAGTTGTTTTGTCAATACATGAACATTTGAAACAGGCACAGCAGCTCTTACAACAAACAACATAGCACGATCTGTAATGACAAGGAATGATCCCCAATGTACACTGTTAAGTGGGAAAGCCAAGTCTAGAAGAACATACTCAGTGTGCCATCTGTGGCTACACAGGGCTGTCTGTGTGCTTGCACGTGTGTTGTCCTCATAGAAGAGCCCGGGAGGGGCACCCAGGGACAGGCTACAACAGCTGCCTCTGGCATCGTCCTTTTACTTTCCAGATATTCTACAGTGCACATTTACTATTTACTTAAAAATAAGTTAAGTTCGTAAAATTACAAATTAACAAAATGGTAATGAATACTGTTTGAACCTCCTGCTCCAAATTCCTAAGGAAAAACAAGCATACAAAGAAGTGTATGTGAAGATGTTCAGCACAGCATTGTTTAGAGGAGGGAAAATTTGGAAACAACCTGTAGGATTGGTTAATCAATTATGGTACATCCATACCCTTTAAAAACTTGATTTTATAAACTTTTATGTAATGAGAAATTGTATTGATAAAAAAGAGTGTTAGAAATCTGAGAAAAGTGATTACAAATTACCTTCCAAGACTTTTCAAGGGTGAAAATTACAGATACAAATAATTTATTTAAATTTTGTTTCTTCTCATGCATAATGAACTGATTCTTTTTTTCTTAGTGCACACATATAATCTCAGACAGTGTTGGTGATCTGAGCAAATATCATTTGAACTTTATCCAGAAGAATCATATCCACATTACAAACCCAGATTTTATATGGGAATCTATCAAGGAAAGGAGACTCTTGGACGTAAAGAATTATAGCCCTGACAAGTCACCGGACAGCACACTACCTCTTTGTGAAGAGGACAGCAGCTCTGGTAAGTGTTTCTGGTCAAGCACCTAGTGTGTGATAGGTGCTATAGTTTTGGTTTGTCAAAGATGTTGTGGACAAAGGACGATCGAGAAATATCACAGAAATAATTAGGCTTCTTGTTATCTCAACAAATGGGCAGCAGAATGGTGGAGGACAAAAGAGTACTTGAGAATAGAAATTGACTTCTTGGTATCCATTCTAGTGGAGTCAGAGTCAACATGCCAACAAGAACACTGGTATTGTCAGAAAAGTTGGCCTTATGATTTTAACCGGGAGGGAGAAGAACCTTTGTGTTAAAAAGGTATCACAACTTAATGACTGGAAATTTTATAACCAGCATTTTGCTAAAGAAGTTCTTTCCAAAAGAACCACGTCTCCCCTGTACCCAGATTTTAATCTGGCCAAGAAGAAAGCCTTTGGATGTAATAGGTGCTCTCCCCAGGGGACACGTCAGAAGTCCAGCCATCCCATTAAGTATTAATTGTAGAAGCACACGGTATATGTTAGAGAGCATCTGGTATGAGATCAGCTGTGTTATTTATAAAAGTGTTAGACGGCCAGGTGTTTCGCTATGGCACAGCCTCTAGACAAATGCTTGTCCAGAAATGCTGTCATCAGACTTTCTTGCTGTCTCAGAAAATGGAAGCTGAAAAAAAAAAGGCAGGATGATAAACTCCTTTTACACTCATTTTGCAACATCCAGAATACAGTGAGAGTCAGAATTACTATAAATACACTGATGACTTTTGAAATCTTGATAGCATAATTGAAACTGGAAAGAAATCCTTGCATTAAAAGAGTCATACCTGTATGTCATGATGCTGAAGCTGTGGGATTCCTCAGCCTCACCTAGGAACCCCGAATTTCCCTCCTCTAACAAGAACACATCTGTGGCCTGAGGGCACCGGGGAGTGCGTTGCTGCCCTGTGCTGCATGAGAAATGCATTTCAGAACTACCCTTGCCATGATCTTCAGAGGAAAATGCCACTTGAAATTGTCTGCCTAACAATGAGTTTTATATAGTACAAACTATATTAGAATTTTCTTCACATGCCTATTAAAATAGAATTATAATGCTACATTTTTACTATCTTTTAATCTACCTCCTTTCCCACTGCGTTGTCCATAGACTGCCAATAACTCTAGCTAATTTAAGGACACCTTAAGAAAATAGAACAGCATGGCAAATATGGCCCACATTCAAGAATCTTCACAATATCAGCATTTATCGTGTACCAACTTTAATAATCTTTGCATAGTGAACAAGTGTTTTATTTGTTTTAATTATAGAAGTGGAAACAGATGATGGATGCCTGGACAACTCCATGGAGATAGACGTGGAACTCACTAAGTAATCTACTGATCCTTAGGGCTCAACAGTTTGTAAACTGTTAAAAACCTCAGTCATAGTATTAAAATGCTGTTAGTACATTAGCATTTTTTGTAGTATTTTAATTTCTTTTATCTCACTCTTTATTGAGTTTTTACTTATTTAAGATATTTAGTTCAACTAGTATAGCAATACTTATTTTATCTGCTCAGTATTATATGAGACTGGATGTAATTGTGACAGTGACTTGAGAAAAGGAAAAAACCACTTCCGACGAGGCCTGGGCAGTCTGCCCACTCCGTTACCTTACTGGAGAGCCTTAGAGCAAAGACGTTCGTTACTCCATACCTGGTATTTTTAAAAAAGGAAATAGTAACCTTCCAAAATGGAATATGGGTCTGCAGTGCCATATGGCTTCTTCAAGGTACCCAGGACTGTAGTATCAATTAGGCGTCACATTTCACTTGGTTTTACTTGTTAATAGTAGTGCCAAAAGAGAGAACAAATACTAAAATTTAAAGTACAGATTATGAGACGCCTGACACCTTTATTTTAAAGGGGGTTGACTATAGCTCAGAGAGGCGTGTGCCTGTGTGGAGTGACACGCATCTAAGGGTCCATCCTGGAGTGAACGCGGTGGGCCGCCTGTCTCTGCAAGGAGCTATTTTCTCCAGTGCCCGGACCCGTTTCTTTCAAGCTTCTGCTTCTGCCTTATGCCCCCGCGTCCAGTATAGACACAGTGTGTGGCATCAGAGCTCTAGAATGGTAGAATGATGTAAAGGAGGAATCCAGCTCGTTCCACAAGACTGTTTAACCATCTTTAGCATATCTAAGGAGACATTTGGCATGGGATTAGAAGAGCTATAAGAAAAATTTTATGAAAATTCTGTTAGTCTAAAAAGTCGATTTTAATGTTAAAGTTTTAATTATACAAATTTCAGGTTTTCCACAGAGAATGTTGAAATTCCTCACTTTCCTCAAGATTTTGAAGTTGCAAAATATAACACCTTGGAAAAAGTAAGAGTCTGATTTCTATTTGGGGAAAAAAGAACAAAACAATGTCTTCTGATTATTTTTCTTGACAATTTTCTCATTGTTTTTGAAAAATTGCACATATCCTGAATAATATTCCTTAATATATGAGTTGATTTTTAATAGTAAAGAAAATTTCTACATTTAAAATTTAGTGTTTAATTTTTCTAATGTTTTTATTATAAAAGTAATACATGCTCATATTAAAAATGTAAACAGTACAAAATATTAATATGGCATTAAAAATAAAGGTTCCCCACCTTAACAGCTTTTTGTATTTTAAGAGTAGATTTGACACCAAGTTATTTACAGCATGTTGAATTTCCATTATTTTTGATTAAAAAGAAAAACAATTTCCTCCAACATCACAGATATGCAAATTAACTCTGGCTTTCAAAATGATACTCCATTTGTAGTCTTTAAGTATTTTGTAAATAATACAAAATAATAAAATAATACAAAATTATAAAAAAAATAAAATGTAATTTGAAAATAACATTCCTCCTGTGTTAAAGAAGATATGAAAAATGGTACAGTTTAAATACATACAGATAGATCTATAGTAAGACTATAGGAGGGAATATACCAAAATAGTAATAGAGGTTATACATCCGTAGTATGATTTCAGGTGATTTTTAATTTTTCTTTATTTCTCGTGTATTTTCCACATTATATCTCCAAATGAGCATGTATTTTATTATAATCTTTTTAAAGGGCACGTGTGGTTCGCTATGCAGTGAACACAGCTGATGAACAACTGGGCTCTTTTCTAGGTGGGGACGGAGGGAGGCCAGGACATCATAGTGCTGGAGCTGCAGTGCCCCCAGGACCCTGGGCACCCCGCCTTCCGCATCTCCGCGTGCTTCCTCCCCACGGAGGACACCGAGGTAACCTCTCCACATTGATTCCTGCATGTCTACTGCCCTCCTTCATCACTAGCTCCCTAAACGCTGGCCCATGAACCAGCCAATCTGTTCACCTCTTTCTTTCTCTCTGGAAAATAGTTTGAAAAGTGGAGATGTGTCCCTTTTGGAATGTGGCAGCACAGGGGCCTTCTCAGAGGAAAACTCTCACTACGCAGGGTACCTGCTCCTGTTCTGAGTCACTTAGGGAGACTTTCCAGATGCACCCACCTCTGAGAGCAATCCCGTGATACACCTCGTTAAACACTTACTAGGTACCAGCCAGTCTGCTAGAGGCCAGGACCCAAAGATGAGAAGTACTCGCACTGCCCCTCAGAAATCACCACCTGGGAGGAAACAACACACCCATGACTGTAACTCGTGGTGACAGAAGCGAGGGTGAAATGTGTGTGAAGTATTATGGGCTGGACCAGCAGGGACGGCTTTGCAGGGGCCATGACCTTGGTGCTAGGTCAGTGTCAAGTCAAGGGCATGGTTCCAACCCAGAACAATTTTGAAACAAAAATAAGTTCACAGCCAATACCTGAAGTTCAAAGAAAATGCTGCCACACCCCTCAGGCTGTCTTGTAGGGCAGGAAGCAGCTGGCCCCGGCGCTGCTCAGTGGGGTGGGTGTTCCTCACAGCAGGTCACTCTGGCCCTGGACACAGTTCGCTTTGCCCCCACCCGAGGTATTGGCTCTGAACAAGGCAGGCACATGTCAGGGCACGGGACCCATCCAACGTGGAACCTCCTGCAGGAGCCAGACCTGTCACGGGCCTGGGTCCCCGGTGCCCTGACTGGAGTCCCTTCTCTCGGGGACACCACGGCTCAGGTTTCCCACGCTCTACATGTGCTTCATTCCCTGAACCCCCAGTTGTCATGCAGTTGGTTGGTGACAGATTACTGTCACCCAGGCAGTTTTGCCCGCTCTTACAGCTGGCATTCCACCCTCACACTTCCATGGGAACAGATGAAAGTTCAGCCGTGGTCAGATGTGTCAATAGGAGAAAAGGTTTTGTGAATCTTTTACCCAAAAACGTAGACTCTCTTTTTCATGGAGGATTTAGATGTGCGGGTAAAAAGTAAGTAAAAATCGGGTTGAAAGCCATGATAAAATAAGTCATGATTGTTTTCTTCATGGAGAAAGAGGACGATGACACTGTGTAGGCCACCTGCCAATTCCTGCTCTGTCTCGCGAGGAGCGAGCCTGCGCGCCTCCTCCCCGTGAGCCTCTGAGAGCTCGGGAGGCGGGTGGTGGCGAGGCCTCCTCCTCCTCCGCAGAAGCGACCCTCAGGTCACCAGCAGGGGAGGCTGTTCTGCGGTGAGGCTCTTTCAGCTGGCCTCCTCCGCTTAACCGTTTAGATGGGCGTCTTCCAAAATCAGTCAGCCTCTCCCTTCCCAAATGGAGTAACTCGAACACGGGTCCTCCTTTTGTCAAGTTTAGAGGCATCCTGTAGCATCCAGTCTGGGGCAGTTTATCTCTGTCATCATAGCTGCTTCTCCTGGGGCTGTGCGCCCAGAGCCAGGGCTTGGTGACACCCCTCCCCCCCAGGGGACAAGGCTTCATGTTCTCTGAGGCCAATGTTGGGGTGACTGCTCCCCACGGGCAGGGACAGGGATTCTCTGGAAGAGCAGAAACGCCCGTGGTGGGCAGGCTGGCGAGGGAGGGCTGGTGCCTGTGGGGCCTTCGTGCTGCCATCAGCGCTGTTGACGTGACCTGAGAGCTCGCCTGCCCTCCTCGCCGGCCACTGTCACTTCATCCTGACTGCGCACCCATCTCTAACGACACCGCATTTCTGAGGTGTTTTTCTTGTCCTACCCTCCCTCCCAGTTTATTCTCACTTCCAAAAGACTGAAGGTCACACTCAAAGCTGATTAGAACCGGCCATGAGGTCGGACCGTGCAGCCTCTGCGTGCGTGCCAAGTGCCCCCAGCGGAGCAGGTGCCGGCTCCACCCGCCGTGCCCGCTCAGGCTCCTGCCCCCTTTCGGGTTCTAGGCTGCTTTGTGAAGAATCAAAGACTTGAGTAAATCTTTGGAAAAACTAGTTTCTCAGCTCCTTCACGATAGGGACCAAATGCTTTACTTGTGTTTCTGTCCCCTGGTACATAATAGGTGCTCAACAAAGACTGATATTAGGTGGCTGTACCCTCGCATCCTAACACGTGGCTGTGTACTGTAATTCACAGGCCAGAAGGCAGTTCTTCGTGAGGCCAACCTCTGCAGATGCAAGCGAGTGCTACGAAAATTACATCAAAAAGCTGAAGAAGCAAGGGTTTCAGCTAAGAGAACATTTTACCCCCGAAGCCACCCAGTTAGCGTCCGGAAAGTTGCAAGCAGTAAGATTGATTTATCCATGTTGTTTTGCATTATTGATTGAATATTTTAATAGAGGTGGCAGGAGGAAAGAGTGGGAGTTA
This sequence comes from Eidolon dupreanum, assembly GCA_028627145.1. Taxonomy (NCBI): domain Eukaryota; kingdom Metazoa; phylum Chordata; class Mammalia; order Chiroptera; family Pteropodidae; genus Eidolon; species Eidolon dupreanum. The sequence goes on along the minus strand of CM053508.1, from coordinate 82,361,487 downwards.
GGAAAAGGAAAGGCGAGCCCACCGAAAGGCGTGGAAGCTGAGGGGCAGGACTTCGAGGGTGAGCCACCAAGCCCAGCTTTCCAGGCGGGGGTCCGGGGGTTCAGGGTCCTTGCCCTTAACACCACATAGCCTCTCATGCCACAGGCAGGCCTGAGGCTGCACAGTGGAGACAAAGGCAAAAGTAAAATGGGAGCAAAAGAGAAGAGAGGAGAGGAGGTACGGGGAGAGTGGGGCAGAAGGAGGGGCCCTGTGTAGAGACAGCGCCCTAGCTGCAGGTGGCTCTCTCTTGGGCTGTAATTAATTACTCCTTGTCAAGCCTCTGATCATCTCGGTTTAAATAAACCGACCCACAAAAACTTCCTGCTGGCATGTTATTTTGCCATTTCGTGATTGCAGTGGCTTCTGGAGGAGGATATACGTTCAAGCGCTCTGAGCCAGGAGGTGAGCGATTTGGTGGAGATGGTTTGGGCAGAGGCCCTCGGCCACCTGGAGAACATGCTCCTCACACCTGCAAACAGGATCAGCCTTAACGATGTAAGTCCCGTGCGTCCTCGGAACAGAACCTCATGCGACAAACATGCTTTCCTGGTTTCTCAGCATCAGCGATACCACTTCTGTTTGAGAGCTGGTTCGTTGTTCTCAGATACAGTCCATCTTGTTCTTTCTTGTCACCCTGGAGAGGGGGACACTGAGAACACTGAGGGGACATGAGCTTCCAGGAAAAGCAGATGATCCCGCCTGTAAAATGTTGGACATGAGGGCCGATCACAGCTCGGCTTTTCGGTGCTGCCCCGTGAGGAGCTGCTCCTCCAGCAGGAGCTTTGAAGCCAACCTGGGGGACGTGCCGCTCTGCGTCCTCCGTTAGACAGTGAGCCCTCAGCCACTCCACAGTGACTGCGTCGGCCTTGCACCTCTGACTGTCCTAGGGAAAGCTGGGCAGGCTTCCAGCCCCCCAGAAACCGCTCTGCTCAGTTACACACAACTGAAAAGACAAGCGAAAGAAAATGTTCCCGATGGCCCAGCTTCAGCCGCTGTGTTGTCATAGTCAGATGATACACACATTTCCCCCCGCGGAATTAAATGAATTTATTTCAGGGCTAAAAACAGTTCCTGGGGTAAAGTCCATAAAGCACCGGTGTAGTTCGAAGCAGGTCCTGGTGGGTTTTGTTCCTAGTTTGACTACGACATCTTTCTAAAAGTCTGTGTGAAAAGCAGGGCTCCTGCGGTAACATGAGCTTTCCTATCTGTGGACGTGGACGTAAAGGCAGGTGCAGACAGGTATCGAAGACCGGTTCCTTCCCGCGGTTAAGACGAGCCCGCTTTTGGAAGACTCAGTGGCATCGTCATCATCTCCATAAATGCCGCGTTTGTTTCGCGGCAGAAGGCCAGTAGGAAACTGATAGTCGTGACGTAGCCAATGGCTGTTTTACGTGTTTGTATACGTATTCCTTTACTTTTCCTATAATTATCAAGATCTCATTTTAATAAGTGTGTATCCTCTACTCACAGGTGAGCAAGGCAGAGGGAATTCTACTCCACGTAAAGGCAGCACTGAAAAGTGGAGAAACGGAAGAACAGTTGCAAAAGATGATGAGTGAGTTCTACAGACTAATACCTCACAGAGGTTCAACCACTGAAAAAGTTAACCTGAGGCTGTTAGCCAAGAAAGAGGACCTCTGCCAGGTAAATCTCTGAGCTATAGAATTCAGTTAACATGTGTTGGAGGGGGAGTCTTTTCAGATCTGATGAGTAAGGAAGGTCACACTGAATGAATCACAAAAGTGTCTAGAGTTGGCTCAAAAATAAATTGTCGAGCCATTTTAGAATGCTTCAGGTCCTCTTGGAAGCTACCCGAACTATATTCCCAAATACTGAAATAATGGTACAAAGGCAGATTCATTTAGAATTGCTGCACTGTAATGTCCCAAATCAGATGAGTTAGGATTTTCTGCAGAAGAAACAGAAAGCTGCCATTGACTTGAACAGCGAGGACACTTTCCGCCCGTGTAACAAGAAGCCCAGGTGAGTGGGTGCTGCTGGTCCAGATGTTTCAGCCTCTGTCCATCTCTGACCTTCCTGTAAAGTGACCTTCCTGTCAGCCTGGCTCCCCTTACCACCAGCTTCCAGCTACAGTAGTTCATAGCATCCCATTCAGAAAGTATTTTTTGGTATCTCTTAGATGAAGCCGCTGGTACTCTTCTTTCTCTGGTCAGAACTGAGTCACTGTAGAATTTTACTCAGCCATAAAAAATGGAATCTTAACATTTGCAATGACAGGTATGGACCTAGAGGATATTACGCTGAGTGAGATAAGTCAGACAAAGAAAGACAAGATACGATATGATTTCTCTTATGTGTGGAATCTAAGGAACAACAGAAATGAACAAAATAAATGAAAACAAACTCATGGGTACGGAGAACAAACTGGTGATTGCCAGAGGGCAGGGGGTTGGGGGCTGGGTGAAAAAGGGGAAGGAAGGGACAGGTACACATTGCACAAAGGGCTTGGGACAGGATCAGAGACGCATGACCTAGACATCAGAGGAGTTTGTCGACGTGAAATTTTGCACGTTTGGGGGAAATTATAGCTTTCAGTGGGTTCTCAGAGGCATCCATAGTTCAAACTAAGAGAAGAATCAACAAAAGAGGTGAACCAGTAAACGAGATGATAACGAGCCCTCCCAAATGTAAAGTTCCCTGATTTGCCTAATACCCAGTCTGTGGAACTTTAGTCCTTGGCTTGACACTGAGAGGGGACGTATGCTGCCTGGCCAAGTACTTGTTAATTTAAGTTGTGTATTTTTAATAGGTAATACATCTGCATGATTTAGAAGTCAAACTTCTACTAAAAAGGTACACTCAAACAATTTCCACCCTGTCCCCTCCACCCTGTTCCAACTCCCTAACTCCCCACCTGATAACTCGCTACTCTTAAATATTAATTCCTCCCCTCTATTTTTACATAAAAAGCCGTGTACTCCCTTCAGCTTTCTACACCTGCCCTCCTCGTTTGGTATATCCTGCACGTGGAGGTCACCCTCGTTGCAGTGTTTGACTGTGGGGTCTGCCACATTCCTGAGCATCCCCTATTACCAACATTTTGATTTGCCATCACAAGCAGTGCCACAGTGAACAACCTTGTGTGTTTGTCATTTCCTACGTGTCCAGGGGTGTCTCTGGGATACGGTGCCAACAGTAGGAGTGCCAACTTAAAGGATAGATGTGTCCGTAATTGTGACAGACTTTGTCTGATTCCCTCGCAGGGTTACACCATCCTGCCCTCCCACCACTAATGAACGAGCTTCTGTTCCCCGTATCCTATGAGCAGTGTGTTTGCCCAGACTGTGGATTTTACCGGTCTGTGGATGACAAGTGGCCTTGCAGAGAGGCAGGCCTGAGCACCTTCCAAATGGTGAAAGGATGCCTCATTTTTTTTCCTGTGATCTGTCTCCTCGTGCTCTCTACCTCTTTTTCTTTGGGTCTCGATCATTTTCTTCATGGTGTTTACAATTTCTCTGTAAGTTAGGAATTCAGTCTGTGACGAGTTACAAATATTTTCTGTGGTTTGTTTGGTTATTCTGCTTTCCTTGTGGTGAATTTGGTGGCAGTGAACTTGTTTCATTTCACCATACAGAAATTTTTTTCTTGTATATAGAGAAATGCATCGACCTTATATTTTATGGCTGACAGATTCGATGTAGTCAGAAAGCCCCTCCCCACAAGGTCATAAAGACTCAGGCAGCAGAGTGCCTGGTGCTTCCCTTCAATGTCCCTTCATTCTCAAAGATTTGAAAACAGCACAGCTCTGTATCACGCGTAGCTCAGGTCATCTGGGAGCTACGGTCCCTCCTCCAGTCCCACGACCCAGGAGTAGATATGCGCCCAGGGATGGGACCTGTGTCCCACTCCTTTCTGCATCTTCCAAAGCTAAGGCAGTGCCTGGCGTACGAAACACGCTTCGTGAGTTTTTGTTAAGCAGAATGGAATGCGAAGTTCGATCTGAGTTCCTGCCTTGTCACTGTCCACTGTCCCCTCCTCACTGCAGGGTCTTGAGCAATTAATTTAGCTTCACGGAGCCTCACTTGCTCCATCCACACAACGAGGACAGTAAGCTCCAGGTGGACTGGTGCTGTGGTGTGGATTAAAGGGACAGCGTGCCCAGAACATATTAACATGATGCACTGCCTTAACGTACACTGCTGTTGCCGTGTGTTTGCTGTCACTAAGGTGGCCGTGTCACCTATCATGTGCCACTTATGTACAGTCCAGGCGAATGCTAATCATGAGCTTTGGAGAAAAGAGCTGATTTATCCAATCTTTTTGAAAAAGTGTAACATGATATAACTTTTGGTTTGTGGCGATTCTAATGTCTGTATTGTTTCCATCCACAGCTAATAAGAGACATGGCTAATGTCAACGAAACTAATTTGTCCAAACCCAACCCACCGTCTCTTGCCAAATACCGAGCTTTGAGATGCAAAATTGAGCATGTTGAACAGAACACAGAAGAATTTTTCAGAGTTAGAAACAAGGTTTTGCAGAATAGTCGCAGGTAAGCATAAGGAGATGCATTTGGATCTCTTCTTCTGTAATACCGCATCTGATTCTGACGCAGAGCTGATGGCCCCGGGTACCTGGACGCCAGTCCTCACTGACAAGTCACCTACATTGGCCAGTCGCTTCCTCCTGTGTTTGTAACAGGGTGTGGGACAGCAATCTGTGCTTGAACACGCTCCTACTGTCTCTCTCACTGGGACATAAGGGTGCCAGATCTCGATGAGAATTACATTTACAAAGGACATTTAAGCTTGTGTTTGGGAGGGTGTTGCATAGGAAAATGCACTTAAGAATTTAAGATGCAGAAATATGTGTGTGGCAGCTTCTAAACTGGCCACTCTGTGGCATAAAAACCTGGAAAATCTGTCGAGCTCTGGACCCCCCAACGCCAGCCCCATCGTTTCCTATTGCCTGGGCACCTTCTTGTTTCCTCTGAGGCCTGCGTTCCGCATCTGGCACCATGGCAGTGCCAGCCACCTGGGTAGTCACTGCTTGGACAGGCCCTCGTGGTGCCCAGGGCTAAGGGCCTGGACCCGGCGTCAGGACGCAGGAACCAGCTCTGTTGGTTGTTCACAGGCCAGGCCGACTTTCATTGGCTTGGCCACTCGTCCCGCGGCAGCACTGCCCTCACAGAGTCTCTCTCCTGGGCATGGCCGGCATCTCAGCTCAGGTAACGTCCAGGTGGCCCTGCCTCGGCCTTGGACGCTCCGTGTACCAGGGGGCACTGAATGGCAGCTGCTCCGACCACTTTGCAGGCCAGTTGTTAAATTCTTAGGATTTTTAACTAATTAAACCATTAGTAACAGGAAGTCCGCTATGGAGGGAGAACTTCCACTGAGGAAATCAGCAGATGCTGCAGTCGGGGTCCCGTGTGGGCCCTGTTGCTGTGCGGAGTCTGTTTGCCAGCGCCCTGCTAGAACTGGGCCCGGCCACGCCGCCCTGTGGACCAATGCGCGCCTGTCTCCGAGCGCATGCTGCCTTCCTGGGCGGTCACCCTCCAGAGCCATTCCCCGTACCACCTCACACCCACTAAGATGGTTATGTTTTTAAAAAGTGGGAAATTATCAGTGTCAATGAGGATGCGGAGACGCCGGAACCCTCCCCACACTTGCAGAGATGTAAATGGTGCAGCCGCTACTTGGCGAGGCCACATTAAACACAATCATCAGATGCCCCAGCAAGTCCGCTCCTAGCGATGTGCCCCCAAGAACTGGAAACGGAGCTCAACCGGATACTTGCCCATGAATGTTCGCAGCAGTACTGGCCACACAGCTGGAAGGTGGAAGCCACCCAGACTTCCATCAGTGGGTGAATGGATTAACAAAACATGGTGAATATGCATGTGATGGAATATTGTCGGCCATGAAAAGCAGTGAAGTACTGACACAGGCTGCAACAGCAGTGAAGCTCAAAGACGTGATACTGCGTGAAAGAAGCCAGATGCCGAAGACCACATGTGTTGGAGCTAAACAGAGTGGTGGTTCACAGCATTTGAATGTACTGAATACCCCTGAGCTGTACACACCAGCATAGTTTTATCCTATGTGAATTTTACCTCAGTTTTTAAAAATCCATTCTGTAGGTCTTTTCCAGATGTTGCTTTTATATATACTGAGATTATTTTAGTTTCTTTTGATTTGACCTTTAGCCATCCCCTCGGTCCCTGCTAGGATACTAGTGAAGAGGCTGGAAACAGTGACAGTGGAATCAGGAAGAAAGTGACTAGCCTCCTCCACAAGTCACAAGGAAAGAAGAGCTAAGACCCTGGTAGGTGTGCAGCTCGACCAGCCAATGTAGCCCACGTGAGCCCTTGGGGGACCTGCCCTCCACCAAGTGTCAGACAACGGACGTGGGCCTCCTCCTAGGGAGAGTTTGCTGCCGGGAAAAATTAGATTTTATCCATTTCATTTCACTGATGATGACATTTTCATATTATTTTTTTTTTATTCTAAAATATATATTCTTTGCTGAAAGTTTAGAAACTATATAGAAACATGGAGAAAATTAAAGCTCACCCAGAATTTTAGCATGAGAGATAACGAACGCAGAGATCACATAACCACTCCTCACCCTTTGGTGTAGAGCATATATCGAGTTGGTGATTCTTCTCCACACCCACTGGGGTGCCAGTCGGCCAGCTCTTGAGAGTCAGAGTCCTGGCTTGTGGCAGCTGCTGATTTCTGTGGCGTGAGCCCCACCCCCACCCCCTACCACAGCTCAGGTCGAGCTGCCAGCCTGACGCCCTGAGCGCGGGCCTGGGTGGACACGCTCAGTGGCCTCATGTAACCCTTTCCCTTAGTAGTATCCCCCCATTGCCTGTTCCTGTGCTTCCTTGTCTTAGCCCGCTCATCCCTGTGTCACCATGCTCTGTCACATCTGTCTCCGGAATGTCTTCTGCCCACTGGCTTCCAGTTATGCCGCCACTGTCTTCATTGCAGACCACGTTGTCTCGTCTGCACCACAGCTGCTTCCTCCCTGACACTCTTCCACCTCTGCCCCATCCAGTGTATGTCCCGTAACAACCAGTTAGACCTCAAACCATGGGCTGTACAATGCCTTGTTCCAGTGTCACCTCCACAGACAGGCCTTTCTTGACCACCTCTCCCTCACTCTGGTAGTTTTCCTTGGCAGCACGTAAAATCAGGCATTTGTCAACTCCTTGGTTTTGTTCTCTCTCATTGGAATGAAAGCTCCGTGAAGCTAGAGCCCGTGTCATTTTACTCCCAGTGCCTGGCAGAACACTCCGCACAGAGTCTATTCTTTGAATGAATACGTGGATGAATGAGTGAGCTCATTCAGTCTAATTAGTGTACGTAATATATATTTGACAAAACTTGGCATCATGTTATGCAAGCAGTTTTTGTGACCTTTTGGAATTTATATTTTACCGTAAGTTTTACTTCCTATCCTTATTTGTTTATCAAGTGTGATTTTTAATGGCCACATAGTGTTTCCAAGATGGATTGTGCCGTGATTTCTTGTATCAGCTCCCAAATAATGGGCATTTGGGCAGTTGGTTCTGTGTTTGCTCATAATGATTTTTCATTTTGCTTTCAATTATGTCATTTCCAACTTTTTCTTCTAATTCTTACAGTTATAGTCCAGCGCACATCCTGCAGATATTCAGAGTTGGCCGAGCAAGCGAGACCACAGGATTCCTGAGCCAGCTTGGCAACGTGACACCCTTGCTGCACGGGTCTCCCGTGCGAAGCTTTGTAGGAATCCTGTCTCGGTAAGAGGAGCCACCTTGACTCACCAGCCTCACAGATGCGAGGTGTCTTACCTCTTTTTTTGTACTGCATGGGTCTCTTTAGTTAAAATCAGCCAGCTAATTGTATTCCAGAGAAAATTGAACATTTTAAATTATAAATACACATCTTAAATTATGTACTTATTTTTATATATAGTTTAAGTGTAGTGCATGGCTATGAATGGCTTCTTGAAGACAGCATCACATAGAGAAAGGCGATCGTCAATTTTGTTTAGAGTCTTTCCTCTGTATCTAATCTAGAGATAGTCTAGAATTTAAAAAGAAAGTTCCAGAAATTAGAATGCCCAGATAACTGTGAGTTATCTGTTGGGAACATAATTGTAGTTTTCTGTTTGGATGACCAGTTAATATTAGGGCCGAAACTGAAGTCACGAGTAGCAGAGGAAAATGTGGTTAAATCTGTGTCTTTAATTAAATACCTAATAAGAAACTTGAAAAGAAATATATTAGATCCATCTGGAAAAAAACTTAAGAACTGTTGAGCGACTCAGAAGGATGCCAGTTTTCCTTGAATTATCCTATAAATTTAGTGGTATCACAATAAAAGTACCACTGAGATTTTTTTTAAAGATATAAAAAGCTGATTCTGCCACACATAGTTTTTTTAATTTGACATTACCAAGACCATTCTAAAAAAGAAGCGTAATAAGGGAGGATTAACCAGTTAGACATTGAAAATATACTGTAAAACTATATTAAAACAGCGAGGTGGTGTATAAATAGATGAATGACTAGAATAGACAGTACACAAATAAATGCAGAAGTAGAAGATTTAGTATGTATAAAAATAACTTATCTCTGTGGAAGAAAGATTATTTTGTCAACACTACATATTGGATACATATCTGGAAAAATATAAAGTTCGACCCCTGCTTTGCTTCTCATACTTAAATAAACTTTTCATGGAGCAGAGATTTAAATATTAAAATTAAAACTTGTAAAGGTACTAAATGAAAAATAGATTAAAAATAATAATCTTAAAGTGGGAATGGCCTAAGTAGAACTAAAACTCAAAAGCCGTTTTACAAAATTAATTCCATCTCGTAACATAAACTCAGCGAGCAGATGTTTGTATTGTGAAGGCCGCCGTCACCTTGACCTCCCCCCTCCCAAAAAGATCTGGGGTTGAACGTTGGCTGTAGTTCTCTGAATGCCCCAGTTGTTTCTTGATCAGGGAAGAAGGGCAGTCAGTGTCGGGCTTAAACATTGTCCTGCTGAGCAAGGGGCCTGGGCCAGAAGGAGACAAGCCCGGGGGCCGGAGGAACGGCCGGCCGCAGCCCAGGACTGGTCAGGGGATGACGAGAAGCAGGCCGCAGCCTGGGTCATTCTCCTGGCACCTGGAATTCCTTCTGTGGGGTTACTTTGAAATGCATTTTCCTTTTCATTTTGTGCTATCTATTTATCTATAATCTATCTATGTACCTACCTACCTTATCTATCTATCTATCTATTTATCTATCTATTTATTTATTGTCTTTTAACTGGTGTGTTTATTTTCTCCAGCTTTATTGTGGTATGAGCGACCAGTAAAAGGTACATATATTTAGGTCGTACAGTGTGATTTTTAAAGATAGGCAGGGTGATCACTATAATAGATTAATTAGCACGTCCGTCATCTTACATAGTCCCTTTTTCTGCCTCGTGGTGAGAACACAAGATTTACTCTCTTAGCCATTTTCGAGTACACAGTACAGTATTATTCGCTATTATACCATGCAGTGCATTAGATCTCCAGAATTCATTCATCTTAGAACTAAAAGCGTGTACCCTTTGCCCAGCTTCTCCCCATTTTCCCACCCACACCTGGAAACCACTGCGTCACTCTTCTCTCTGGTTCTATGAACTCAACTTGTCAAGATTCCACTTACGGGTGGGGTATTTGTCTTTCTGTGTCTGGCTTATTTCACTGAGCATAACACCCTTAAGTAGCATCTGTCTCTGCTAGGTTTGTGAGGCCATCATAGAACATCCCCTTTCATCATAAACCTCGTAACCCCTTTCTTTTCAGCGGGTTGCTTTTGCCCAAAGTGGTCGAAGATCGCGGCGTGACAAGAACAGATGTCGGAAACCTGGGGAGCGGGATCTACTTCAGCGATTCACTCAGGTTAGTGTTTCGTATCCCCAGCCACGTCACTCATGCCTGCTGCAGGCAGTCGTCACCAAGTCCTCGCTCTGTTTTCCTCTATCTTTTCTTGCTGAGGTGTCTCTCACCCCAGAAACAAGTACCATAAGCAGCCGATTTCTCCTCCTTTTGCGGTGGATGTTTGGAAAGTGGTGTTTGAAATCCACTTGGTGATTTTACTGTCCTGAAACCTTTTACATATTTGTACCCACTTAATCCTTACCACACTCCTGCAGCCAGTCCTGCTGGTACCCCCATGTCACAGAGGAGAACACTGAGGGACAGCCGAGGGTGTCTTGCCCAAGGTTACACAGCATTTGTCTTTCTCCAGAGCCAGTAATCTTAACTTCTCCAGCACATGGCCTCTCTTCTCAACAGTTTATCTTGTGTATATAACATTTCATCTTCAATCTCCTTGTTAATGTGTAAATCTGTCCTCATGGTAGCCGCAATGAATTACACACCTGCCCTGTGCCGGGCACCAGGCTAAGTGCTTCATTGTCTGTACATTGTCCGTAAACCTCACACTTGGTGTTATCACATCATTTTTATGAAAAGGTTACAGACTCATGGAGGTTAAATACTTACCTAAGGCTCCAGAGCTAGTTTCTATAAATCAGCAAGAAAAAGACAAACAGCCCAATAAGTAAATGGGCAAAAAGCATGAACAGGAACTTAATAAAAGTGGAAACATGTTTGGAAAATAACATTTGAAAAGATAAGTAATCAAGAACATGAAAAGTAAACCATAATGATACTATTTTACATCTGTCATATTGATTTAAAAAAATACTTTAGCATTTCTAGATGTTGATGAGTCTCTGAAACAATCTGAACTCTCAGATACTTCCAGAAAGAGTGTAAGTGACAAACCCTCTTGAAAAAGTTTTGGCATTATCTGGTCTAACTGAGGAACAGAGGTGAGGTGTGACTCGGGAGTCCTGTGGGCTGGCCGCCAATCCAGGAAGCAGTGCTCCTCAGCCTGGCTCACGAGGGGACCACTGAGTGCCGTTGACACCCCAGCTGGAGCATGGGCGAACACCGGGGTGCTGATTTCACCCCGGAGCAGTTGAGTCAGTATCTCTAGGGGTGAGGCTTGGGCGTCAATCGTTTTTAAGCTTCCCGGGTGATTATAATGTGCAGCCGGGTCCAGAATCACCGCCCTAGAAAACACGAGTGTTCGTAGAGCAGGAGGCACTACCAGAATGGCTGAGGGCACCAGTGGCAGGAGCACACCCGAAAATGAAGCTCACGTCGCTGACAGTGAGGCGAGCTGGTGCAGTTGCTGTGGTCCCACACGGAGTCCTGAATGGCAGGCACCTCTAATGAGTCGTTGCAGCTACACATGTCCAGTGGTGGAGCCTGGCAGGGAGCCAAAATGGCTCTATGATTCTGTATATGTGCCAAGTTCAAAAACAAGCAAAACTAAACTTTACACTGTGAGGGACACATACCTATGTGCCAGTGCTATTTAAAAGAAAGGAAACTACACACAAAAATTGAGAGCGATTACGTCACATCCGGATGGCAGGGAAAGTGACACCCCTGGGCAACGGAAAGACTGATGATGTTCTTAAACCAGGTGGTGGCCGTATGTTAGTAGAATTGAACATTTGTACTACAACTGCTCTTTCCTATGTACAAAATATTTCAAAGTAAAAACTTTTAGGTATTCAAATATTTTTTTTAAAGTTAATTAGCATCCAGTCGAATCTAGCAAAATTGAGTTCCTTTGTGACTTTTGACAGTGGTTTCAGTGTAGAAGTACGAATAGAGCCGAACCGCAGTGGACTGAGGGGCAGTCAGCAAAGAAGCCAGTAGGGACAGTCACTGACTCCACGAAGGTGGAGAGGAGGGGGAGACAGAGGGAGCCGAGGCGGGGGCTGGAGGCAAAGTCAGGGTCTGGGCTCCGTGGAGGAGTTAAACATGTTTGTAGTTGCAAGGGAAGAACCCACACAAGGGAGAGGTTTGTAGGAGGAAGGGAGGAAATTGACTTTTTTTTAAGTGCAGGGGGATAGAGCAAAGGGTCATCAGGCAATGCTTTTATATTTTGGTCTTGATCTTTGAAGAAATAGAGGTATGTCTCCAAAACGTTGCTCCCGAAGGCGACCCAGCCTATGTTCCTAATAAATAGCCCAATGCTTTATTAAAGTTAATGGATCCTGAAGAAGGTTAAAACGTAGTCTCTCCTGTGGGTGTCTTGAAATTTTCACTTCTCATTTGGATTCAGAAGGGCCCTGAGAACTCAGTGCCCATCTTCCCCTTGACCAGCTCTTACTCACTGGTACTTAATGTTCTTTTTGAGCTCGCATGCGGAGAACCAGTCTGCTTTGTCTTAATTAATAAGGTCAATTTCTGTCCTCTTTCACCACTGTGGTGTTTCCTATACCAAAATGCACATATCTCAGTAGCTAATAAAGGTTTGGGGGACAATGGGAATCTCCTCTCCCTGGGAACGAAGCCCTTTGAACTGCCTAGCACAATAGAAGAGCAACCTATGAGGTCGTTACATCAAAATCTTAAATAAATAAATGAATAATAAGCTCTAAGTTGAATCTTAAGCGATTCTTCAATATTAGTAAAATCTGGAACATTCTACCAGCAGTCTTTTAAACAGTATCGCCTGTGTATTCAATAAAATGTCGTGACCACATAGCTGTAAATTATAAATACGTTTTTCCTTCCTCGCATCTACAGTACAAGTACTAAATACTCACACCCCGGAGACACAGATGGGACTAGACTCCTGGTCGTCTGTGACGTGGCCCTCGGGAAGTGCTTGGACTTGCACAAGAAGGACTTCTCCTTGACAGAGGCACCGCCCGGCTATGACAGTGTCCATGGGGTTCCAGGAACAGCCACTGTCACCACGGACTTCGAGGTATTTGTATCAAGAAACGGGCAGAGAGGCTCCACTGAAGAAGTTTAAATAATTGTCTATCTACTGTCGGAATTTAATATTTTCTGAATTAGCAAACTTGAAAATCTGCTTTGATGAAAACGTGCCAGTAGAGGTTTTTTTCCATCTATTTCTGTTTGCTCTAGGATGATGAATTTGTTGTATATAAAACCAATCAGGTTAAAATGAAATATATTATTAAATTTTGTTTACCTGGAGATGAAATAAAGGACTTTAATCCCTGTAATAATACTGAATTAGAGGACCTCACGCCTGAGATTTCAAATTTTCCAATAGTTGAAGGTAAGACAATTTTTTTGAATGTTGTTTTATTTGCTATTACTAGAACTCAACATTATATTTTCAATAGAATTTATATTCATGTTTGGTAACTATACTTAGGACCTCATAGGTAAATAATTTATTTCCTTTGTATTTTGTAAAACTGAAAAACAGTTTTTCAGTTTGGGGAGAGTTTAAGTGGTCTCAAGATCATGTGACTTCACTTACACTCCAGATTCAAGCTTGTCCACCCCGGGACGGCCACTAAAACCCGCTATACCAATTTCATACATCAGCGTGCAAAGAGGGTAATGAGGCAGGTAGAGTAGACAGACGGCACAGCTTTAGGACCAGGAAGCTTAGGTTCAGGTGCCAGCTTGCCACTTACTGGGATATGTGATCTGTGGCAAACCACATCCCAGTGTTGCTGTGAGGTTAAATGGGATAAGTGAAGGTACCCCCAAAACTGCGGTGTACGGGCTACGTATTAGTAATACAGATAAATGAGGGGACAATGGTTTTCAGAAAGTCATAAGCCCAAACTACAATAATATTAATAGCTTTGTAAAAATATTAATGTTTTTAACTGCGATCAAACTATTTTTTTTATCAGAGATGTATGACTTCATGTATGTTCAAGAAAACTATTCCCATTTTTTCTCTGGGATTCATTAAATGATATATCTGGGAAGAAAGTATCTATGTATGTAACCATGTCTGTACTTTTGTGCTGCCTAATACAGGACGTGAACATTTTCTTGATGCGATATGTTAGGAGTTCGATTTGGTCTTCCTCAGATCAAAAGCCTAAGGGATCTCAAACTTCTCCAACACGCTTTTGTAGCACAATAAATAATTGTGACTAACCACTGCAAAATTTCAAACTCAGGAGTGTAGATATCTAGATTCTGCTTAAGCTGCTCTTATTCAGATGTTCCTAAGACCTCTGTGGACTTGTGTGTATGCTTAAGCGTAGGCCTTTCAAGTACCAGCATGGCCTGGGCAGCCCTGCCAAGTCTACAGACGAAAAAGGCCAAGTGTCTGCTGAGAACGCACCCTGTTCTTGTCACATGTAGTCAATTACTCTTCAGAATTGGCTACTGAAAATCATAAAAAGCTATTTGTCCGTTTTTCTTGAAATATCATGTACGAAAGGAAAGGGGAGGAATAAAGACCCAGATAACAAAAATGGGGTACAGGGAGGATTTTCAAAGCTAATGCTAGTATTTTTAATATGTAGATTACAGGTTACCAGATAGTGGGCCCTCCAGCAGCCTCGGGGCCGGCCTCCAGGACGCCTCCGGGAACTCGGTTCCTCTTGAGGACGTGTGCATCACGGGGAAAATAATAGACTTTGTAGCCCAGGTATGCACTTGGCGGTCTTATGATTCTCTGACAAAATGGTGTAAGTCGTGAGAATGGGATTACACCTGTGCAGACTCAGCAAAACATGCACACTTCTAAACTGTGTGTATTCCTTGAGCACCTGCTCCACCCTGGGGACTGCTCTAGGCTCTGAGTGTACGGCCACGAGCAGTGTGGAAACTCTGCCCTCACAGCACCACATTGCATTGAGCAATAAACGTGATCCATAAATGAAATCCACGCTGTGTTAGATGGTGGTAGGTGTGAGAGACAAAAATCAAAGCCGGAGGGACAGGAGCTTTACTGGATGGAGGGGTTTCAACTTGTAAGTCGGATGGCCAAGGAAGGCCACACTGGGAAGGTGACACCTGTGCACAGGTGTGCAGGAAGTGAGGGGCAAAACCATGCAGACATCCACAGGATGCTCATTACAGGCAGCAGAAGCAGCACAAGCAAAGGTCCCGAGGTAGGAGCAAGCCTGATGTGGTCAAGGGACACGAGGGAGGCCACTGTGGCTGGAGTTGCCAGGGGTGGGGGGTAGGGCAGCTCATGTCAGGACAAGGACCTACTGTCCTTAATGCCTAGTAAAGTGTGTGACACCTGTGTGATGAGCAGGCCTGGTTCTAACGGAACCACGCTGGCCGCTGTGCTGAGAGCAGTCTGAAGAGGACCAGTGAGGAGACATCTCAGTCACGGTCTCTGGAAAACAGACCAGATGAGACTTGTTTTCCAGAAGCTTGTTGGGATGCGCTCTCTGAAGAAACAGCTATAAGAGAGCAAAGCGGGGTTGAAGGGGAGTACGTGGCCAAAGGAGACATGGAACTGTGACATATATACCAGAGGCCTCAGTGGTGTCAGAGGGAGCACTGAAGACAAGGTGGCCCTTCAGAGATGGTCTGAATTGAGGCCCAGGGGCTAGGCCTTTTACCCCACAGGGACCAGTCATTGATGTGACTGCCTCTCAGGGGGCATAACCTTGGGTGAAGCAGTTGGTCTTTGTCCACAGTAGATCACCAAGAGACTCAGCGTGGTGAGGGAAGCCAAGGCCGGCATTCAGAGGGCTAGGGTGAGGCTGAGACAGCAAAGGAGCTCGAGAGGGGGCCGCCAGTGAGCTCCACGGGCCAGGCTCTCTGAGAAGAGGGACCCTAGTGGTTGCTGATGGGTCGGGTAAAGTGAGGACTGAAACTCGAACATCGGGGTCACAGTGACATGGTCATTAGTGACCTTGGCAGTCACCTTTATCATGGAGTGGTGGGGTTGGAAGCCTAATCAGAGCGAGTTCAAGGGACGTGGGGGCGAGAATTTGAAGACATGAAAGAGAAAATGGGACAGTAGCTGAAGAGAAGTAGGAGTGAGAGTGTTTTTTCTTTTAAGGTGTAAGAAATCATAGCATGTGTGTGAGCCAGTGCAAGTGAGAAGAACTGAGGATCTAAGAAAAGGAGGTGTGGCTGTAGGTGCTTCTCTTCGCAGGTGGGAGAGGTGAGCGCTGATGCTCAGAGTGGCCGCGGCCGGAAGCCTGCGGCTGGTCCATGTGTCCTCCATGTTATGTTGGATCAGACAACTTGGATCATTTGCTATTACAAACCTCGTGAGGCTTTTTCTGTGGGGAAGTTTGCCCAAAACTTTACTCATGATTTAGCAGTGACTTTTCCATTAATTTGTGATTAGACAGTTGGCCCGTGGGTTGACTTTGAGTCTCCAGGGACCCTGTATGTTCACGGCTCACACATCTGCATCTTCTTGAAGTGAGTTCAGTGTTTTTAGGTTAGTTGTATAATGTTTTTGCCTGAAAGAGGAAAATCAGGATGTCAAAAATTTGTATGCTATATTAGTTTCTGTTCTAAGTCCTAGTAAAAATACTTTAATCGTCATTAAAATTATTTACTTTGTGAATACCCAATAATGCAAAGAAAATGTTATTCCATATATGGTATCATCGAGTTAATGGAATATTTTTCTTCTTCAGGTCATTGTTTTTCAGACGTACACAAATCAGAGTCATGTGCCCATTGAGGCAAAATACGTTTTTCCTTTGGATGATAAGGCAGCCGTGTGTGGTTTCGAAGCATTCATCAACGGGAAGCACATAGTGGGGGAGGTAAGCGGAGGAGATGCACTGTGACCTCTCTGGTTCCAGAGTCACTTTCCCATTTACCCAAATGCTTGTTATCTGAGTCCCCACAGCTGTGAGGCTGAGGGGCAGTCTTATCTTAAAACAAAAGTATTCTTTGGAGGACCAGATGCTGGCGCAGTTAGCCTTCACGGGCACATCCAGCCCGGATGACCTGCTTTCTGCTCCTGCATGTGCAGTCAGCGGCGGTCAGCGCCTTGCAAATTCTTTGCCTGGGCACTTCAAAAAAGAGTGATTTCAGAAGCCAAAGTTTAAGAGAGGCACATTGGAAAACTGGTGGAGTTCTCAGATAGTCTTGCAGACGCTGGCCCTCTGTGGCCTCCTGCGAAAGTCAGACCAAAGGCTGTCACCCTGACATTTTAAGAAGGATTCATTCTGTTTATTCCAAGTGTTAGTTCAGTTTGCAGTAATAACCAACATTTCATTAAACGTATGATAAACGTAATCTATTATTTTTTTGTTCAACAAAGTCCCAATCAAACTTTGTATTTCACTATTAACTGAAATATTTTGGTTCCAACTTAAAGAGAATCCTCTTTAGTTGGCCTTTTCTCATTCAGATTCTTATTAGACAAGAATGATCATTGATGATAATTTCATATATTTCAGTTCATCTTCAACAGGCTCTTAGTTTTCTGTTTTTGCCTAGATTTTAATAAACATTGATGACGTTTTCCTTAATAGAGTCTAAAATCACTGTTCATATTATGACTGGTATAAAAATCATCTTTTCCAGATTAAAGAGAAGGAAGCCGCCCACTGGGAATATCGAGAAGCCATCAGTCAAGGCCATGGCGCTTACCTGATGGACCAGGATGCCCCTGTAAGGCTGGGTATCCACCCATCAGTCTAGCATCCTTACTAGAAAGGGGAAAGGAGTTGGAATGTGAAGTTCACAGTGGGTACCAGGATGATCCACACCATGTCAGGGCCTAGGGTTTCACTTGCTGCTAGCAGGGGAGGCCAGACTCCTCAGACCCAGTGACCCCTCTCACAATATGACCAGACACACAAGAGCCACTTCTTTTAGGGGAGCCAAGTTTCCCAGAAGTGACGACAAAAATAAAACATTTGGGATACATCATTTTCATCTACTGATAAAAGAGAGTAACAATATATTTACCTGTTTCCTAGAACTGAGCTCACCTAGCAATTTATTCTATCCTCACCAAATCATAACCCAGGGTCCCGAGAGTGGCCGAGGGTCTTTTCTTCCTGATTATTTGCTTTCACAGGGATGAACCAGGGGGGATCTGGACAAAGGGACGACCGTCACACCTGCTAGATTTCTTTCCTTAAGTAGAAGCTGTTTTAAGTGCACCTCAGGCAGGTACTAGATCACAAGCCCTCAGTTTCTATGCAGTGTTCTAATATAAGCACTTAGTTGGTTTTAAAGACAGACCATATGCTTCACGTATTGCCTCTGAGGATACCACATTGCCATGGTATTGTTAAAACTGGATATTCGGAGAGGGAGTTATTAATTTATCAATTTAAGGGATAAGTAACCTTTTGATATCTAGTATGTCCATTTGCAGAGTGGGATGATCAAGGAAGCGGTCACTGTTAACCAGTTAATAACCTCTGCCCCCAGCTGAAGCATGTGGATGAGAAAAGCCTGGGCTCATTTGACAGGCTGCCACTTCACAGTGTGGGGTCATTGTCATAAATGAAGTGGTCTGCATGTTTCCTCCTTGATGCTAACGTAGTTCCCTAGGAATATGACCCACAAGAAGATTCTTCATAAAGGATGTTACCTGTGGTTAGTCTGGTCAGAACCACTGCTGACCCAAGCCATTGAGTCCCTGAGAATGTATTTTGCCACCTGGTGACTGTAATGTTCTGATACTAAAATATATTAATAACAATGTATTTTGTAAGTAATATATATTATGATACAGTGATTCTCAAGCAACACAGGTTTCAACTGCACAGCTGCACTTACACGCAGATTTTTTTGTGACAGTTTGGAAAAAACTCACAGAAGAACCATAGGAATATAGAAACAAATTAAGAAACAGTTAGGTGTGTCCTGATGCATAGACCAGATGTCACTGAGGAAGAGAAGTGAGCACCAGGACTGAGGGCAGGAAGGGGTGGGCTGACTGCTGTTTCGTGGGAACGTGTCCAGTGACACACGGGGCAGCCCTCATCTGTGGCGCTGTTCACCCTGATCCTTGAAGGGGGAAGCCACACCCCAGCTGCCGGTCCTGGGTATGCAAGAGAGCCTGGCCATCAAGCACTCTTTCTCCGGATTGGTTCCATCGGTGCTTTGTCCCTGAAGTCAAGAGGTACTTTGCCTGTCGGGCTGCCTTTGAAAGTCCTTTAGATATTGGACACCGTCCCTGGCCACCCCGTACCCCATGAGTTCAACACCAAAGGCATCAAAGTGATCTGCCTGCCCCCAAACGCAGCGTCTCTAACTCGGCCTCTAGGTCAGGGGTCATCAGGAACTTTACAGTTCGTCACATATGGTCTCTGTGGTTAGGACTGTCGATGCCATGGAAGAGATCCCAACAGAGAGAACATCGTGGAGTCTGGAAAGATCACACCACTGAGGACGCATCATCGTTTCAGAAAAAGCCGTGAAAGCCACCAAGCCCAGACAATAAACTGCTGGGGAAAACGGTCTGGATGCCATGCGTGACCTCACAGTGTTTATGACAGCCAATCGAGGAAGTCATGGATGAGGTTGCGGACATGGCAGAAAGGTGTGGGTAGGGGGCGGTGAAGGGTTTCAAGACGTGGACCTTGGAGAAATTGAAGATCTAACAACTGCACAGCAGAGGAGTTAACAGAGGCCGGCTTGATGGAGTGAGTGCTTCTGGGCCAGTGCCGAACGATGAGGAAGAGGAGGAAGCAGTGTCAGCGAGCAGACCGATGGTAGACATCTGGCCACGGGGTTCTGGTTATTCAGGACTGCCCCTGACTGCTTTTGAGACGTGGGCCTTTGTGACCGGGCACAGAAACTACAGCACACGGTGGAACCATGTAGAAACGTTTTCAGAGAAATGAAAGCAAAAAAAAAAAATTAGAAGTTACAATGCATTTCTGTAAAGTGACACCGAGGGAAGCCTTCCTCTTCTGCATCCCCGCCACCTCCACTCTGCCCCCCAAGACGGAGGACCAGCCCCCCTCCTCGGCCTGCTCAGCGTGAACACCACGAGGATGAGGACAAGGCCAGGATGACAAGGACTTTCTGAGGCCCTTATTACTCAGTGAACAGTAAGTGACCGTCGTGCGGGACAGTTAACATGTGCTGTGTGTTTGAGTGTCTCTGCGTGGAAGTCTAATAACTGCGTGGCAAGGGCTGCGAGACATTTCAGTGCCATCAGCATCGCCTAAGCAGTTGTCGTGTGGACCACCACATGCTGACTTGGGTGGAGTGGGCAGCCCGTCCCCACCCAGGCAGAAGCGGAGCGCCTTCTCAGGAAATTGTAACTGCTTTCAAAGAATTGCATGACTACGCTGTTTCTCTCCAGGAGCCTGTCACCATGGGTTAGAGGTTTTTTAAAAAATGTAACAATATTTCCAGCACTGTATTATGAACTCTAATACTGTATACCACTGAAGTTTTATAATGATTCATTGGTTAGTGTACAGGCTAGGCTGCCATAAAGCAATGGTATTGCTCCTGCTCCATTTTCAAGGCCTGAGTAATCATCCCTGTACATATGAATTCCTTTTTCACATTATCTTTTCATTTTTGATGCCTAGTGTTACTGATGCATATAACATCTGCAGCGTTTTATGTTATATAAGACAATAGTGACACAGGTGCTCACAGACAGACGATTCAACTTGTAAACAGATGATGTAAACTTACTGTCAATATATTTTCTCTTCCGCATGCTTTTCTTAATATTTTCTTTTTGGTAGCTTACCTTATTATAAGAATACAGTATTTAATATATGTAACTTACAAAATATTTTGATCAACTGTTTATGTTATTGATAAGGCTTCCGGTCAGCAGTCAGCTGTTAAGTTTTGGGGGAGTCAGAAGTTATATGTGGATTTTCAACTGCGTGGGGGGGTTCCCCTAACCCCAGAAGGGTCACCCCCTTCTAATTTTTTTTTTGCTTTCATTTCTCTGAAAACGTTTCTACATGGTTCCACCGTGTGCTGTAGTTCCTGTGCCCGGTCACAAAGGCCCACGTCTCAAAAGCAGTCAGGGGCAGTCCTGAATAACCAGAATGATACATACAAATGTGTATGTATCATTATATGTTAATATGTTATATAGGTGTATATATGTATGATTTAAGTCTTCTGATAGTTGACATTATACATACATAGAATTATGTATCTATGAGTTATACACATATACATATATGGCATTGTATATATCATATATGATAATATAGTAACATGCATTTTATGTTATGTATATTATGTTTCCAAGTATCAGAAGAATATTATTTTGTAGAGTGTCTGCCTTGTTATAACAGAAGGGACGTCATCTGTTCATACTGTATGCAGAGCCGGCACTGCAGCCCCGCGTGAGTGAGTGGTCGTCTCGCACGTGGACCCCTGGTTTCCACACACTTTTTTTGAGGGCGAGCACTGGTAACTGTTAATCATCTCTTCCTTGTTTATTCCCATCCTGCAAATGGATATCCTCGATGTCAGAAGTAGTCTGTCCCTCACGTCTGTGCTAACCATGAACGTTACACACTCCTGATCCAAACACGCCGTGTGTTCATGGCAGCACGGCCAGGTGGAGGGCATGGTCAGGAGGCTCAGACGGTCCCTGTGTAGGTGTCAGAAAACACACCTCTCTCTTTTCTGCCCGAGCTAATCACATGCAGTGATTATTAGTACCCATTAAAGAAAATGAAATACTTTTTCCAAAAAATAAAGCAATGCATTTACTGCAGGGTAAAAGGATTAGGTGAGGGCCGGGTTTGGTGACGGCCGCACTGGCTCTACAGCCACAGTTAGAGCTGGTGCTGGCAGTGACAGAGGCTAGAGAGGCCAAGTCCTTCCAGAAGGGGCAGCCTGGATGGGGTCCCTGTGAAGATCCCTGCACGTGGGACTCCTGGTGGAGAGAGGTCACTGGGTGATGCACCCCAGGCGGGCAGGGTCCTGCTGCCAACAGGCCTCCTCTCCCCATACCCCCTGAAGACGTCACACTGTCCTGCCACTGGGAACAGTTGCAAGAGTCTCCTTTAGCACCGCCAGTGCCTGTCTTGTAGGCTCTTATTTTTCTGAGGAAGAATCTTGGGAGGGATCGTCCAGCGTCGAATGGATGTGTGTGTGAGTCGCTAGCTAAGTAACGTGTCTCTGTTTCAGGATGTGTTTACCGTAAGTGTTGGGAACTTACCCCCCAAAGCTAAGGTCCTCATCAAGATCACCTACATCACGGAGCTCAGCATCCAGGGTACTGTCGCTGTCTTCTTCATGCCTGCCACTGTCGCGCCCTGGCAACAGGACAAGGCTCTGAATGAAAACCTCCAGGTTCGTGTGCTTAAGACCTTTCTGAAAGAAGCTTTTTTGTGTGTGTGATTTATGCATAGGGGAGAAAAAAATATCCAAAAGCATCTCATCTTTTTGGCATAAAGTCAGTGAATTTATTGACAAGTATGCATTTAGACATGTGATGTTTGTAAGATAAAAAGAATAAAGACAGATATGCTTGAAGGGTGTAATTTTATTCTGTCCAGTCACAGTTTTATGTCTATGTTACATGTTCGTGAAGCACAGAAAACATAAGGAATACAAATAAGCCAAAGAGGAGAATTAAAACCATCCTTAATTCTATCGCTGGGGTGGTAGCTCAAAGCTGCCGTTTCCGCTGTGCCGTGGGTCTGTCCACGCTTCCCGCTTTGCGTACATTTATGTAGACTGTGTGTATGTGTCTGTGTGTGTTTGTGTGTACACATGTGTGTATGGCTGTGTGTGTGCACACATACATGTATGTAGTTGAAAAGGTTATCAATTACCTTGATATCAGTTACAGTTCAGAGCTTACTGTCACTCCATGAACAAATGCTCTATGTCTCACTACTCCAAAGTAAGACTTGCTCTCATTGCTGCTCTAGGTTGTGGCCTTGGTGACATTACATTCAGCAGAGTCTCACCGTGAAACTAAATAGATACATACTTAATCATTTTTCCTTTTAACAGGATATGGTAGAGAAGATTTGTGTAAAGGAAATAGGATCAAAGCAAAGGTTAGTACCTAACATATAAAACCTGACAATCATTCAATGGGTGTTAGTTTTATGGCTTAATTTTTCATCAGAAATGATGTGAAACAATGTAGTTTAATGTTTAAGATATTAGACTGACAACTTTCTCTTATTTTTGGTAGCTTCTCGTTGACGATGTCTATTGAGATGCCGTACGTGATTAAATTTATTTCTAGTGATACACATGGCCTGAAAAAAAAGGTTAGTAAAGTTTTACTTTATTTCTTAAGAGCTCTTGTTTTAACATTAATTTTGTGTTATTAGGGCAAGACATGCAGATGGTCTAAAAAGTGAAATGATGCTAGCAACAGCTTCTCACAAGCAGCTGCAATCCTGAGACAGTGAACCGCTGGAACTATTTTAGCTCTTTTTTGGTGGCCCCCAAAGTTTTAAGTAATAATTTTTACTGCTTGTTCTTCATTTACCTATTTCAGAAATTTCATTTTGACTTCCTATTATGGTAGATGAAATTTAACTCCTTTAGCCCCTCCACTTCCCTCACTCCCCACTTTTTCTCGCCCCTTCATTTCAAAAGTTATGTCACAGTTTTTGGTTACAGCAGTCATCAATGTTTATATTATCATGACTATGTAAATGGTGTTTACCATTGAGCCAAGAAATGTGCTATGATTACATTTTCTTTTATTCTTTTTTTTAACGTCTTCATATAGCATTTCCGGGGGTGGGGTGATACCTTTTTCATTTGCTTAGTCTCCTAGGACAGTTCTCTCACTCTCTGACACCTAGAGTAACGCCCCTCGCCATCCGGTTTTCACTCTGCTGAGTGCTTGAGGGAATCTGTTAATTCGTGTCTCCTCCCAGCTGGCTGCTGGGGCACAGCTGCCACCCTCGGACCTCCCCCTGCTCTTCCCCTGTGCAGGGCTTTCACCTGCATCCTCTGTCTTGCGTTGTTTTCTCTCTTTGTCAGAGCACACAGTGTCATTACCTTCCTCAGTAGGAGCGATGGGCAACCATGCCAGAAAACATCCTCCTTCCACCTGCTGCCCTTGACATTCACAGAGGTGCTTCACCCTGGGCTGGGTATCATCTCTCAGAACACTGAAAACCTTGTCTTCCAGCTTCTGGTGTTCCTTTTGAGAAATTAAATGGCATTTTTATCCCCCATTCTTTATATGTAGTCTATTATGGCTTTTTTTTTTCTTTTTTTAAATTCTGCAAGAATTTCAGACCTCATTATCCTTGATATTTTTAAAGTTCACAGTAATGTGACATTCATTCTTTGTAAGTAACTTGTGGACTTGCATTCTGGGAAATTTCATGAGATTTTTAAAAACAAAGTTGTTTCTCTCTTTCACCATTCTGCAGTGCCTCTCAGTCAGATATCACCTGGATTGAGCCCTTTATTTTCTTACATTTTCTCTCCTGTGGCCCATTTAATTAATTGTCTTTTTGTTTTTCCTTCCGGGTGATTTTCTCTACTTTAAGTTCCGACCATTCAACAGAAATTTTTATTTTCTCGTATTTTTTGGTTCGTAAGCTCTTTTCTGTTCTGTATTTGTCCTTCGTAGCATCTCTGTGTGTTTTGTGGATCCAGTATCGTCTCTCACCGAACACGTTCACAATATATTTTTTCTATTGTTCTCTGTGTTATATCTCCTTTCTTCAAGTGTCTTTTTCCCCCTCTGGTTTTCTGTCTTTCTGGTCTCCATATGTCACGTTAGAGGCTTCTCCTCCAACATCCGGATGCCCTGTCTATGTTTGTCTTCACTTGAAACACGAGCAGGCCAGAGAGATGCCCTGAGGTGAGCCGAGTGAGTGGCCCAGAGGCCACCGGCAGCTGTGTTTGGTGATGGGTCTCATGGGACTGTTTCAGCCCCTTCTGTGACTATTCAGAACACCTCTAGGGTAGTCACAGAGTATGACAGGAGGGTGCCTAAGGGTCCCGTGTTTGGGGATGCCCGCTGTCACTTCAGTGCCATTTGCAGCCCCATGCTCCTGTGCTTCATCGTGCCTCCGGTTCCCAAGCCTAGATTCCGTTTGATTGAATTTCTAGAAGTAATAAATCTCAGTTTCCTTCAGCGAGAGGACAGGGAGCTGGCTGTTGGTGCCAGTTACTTAGCCACCCGGTGCGGGGAGAACGCCTGTGGGTCCGACAGCTTAGTGCGTAGTCTGTTCGCCCGAACCGCTGCTTCCTGCAGTAGCTCGTGCCTCCAGCGTGGGAGCCAGCCACTGTGCTCCCTCCACTCCGCCTGGGCCACTTACCACACCTGTCTGCTTGCCATCTGCGGAAATGTGCAGGCATCCCTCACCTGCTGCTCTCTCTGTTCCTGTCCTCGATATCTCCATGGGTTTACACTGTGTTACCTGCTTCCCTTTTACTGTAGAGAGTTTAGGATTTTGCTGGGGAATGGAGGCCACCACCCTGAACAGGAAGCCTTTTACATCAGATAAAACTTTGTGGTTTAACAGCACAAGCATGTGTTATTTCTCACAGCTCTGTGGGTTGGCCAGTTCTGGGCTGGGCTGAGCTGTGGCAGTTCTGGGCTGGGCTGAGCTGGCTGGGCTGGCTGGGCTGGGACAAGGAGGTCTAGAATGGTCTCACTCACATACCTGGAAGTTGGCCTGGTGTTAGCTGGGGTGATGGCCACGTGAGTCTAATCATCAGGCACGGGAGCTCGGTTTGGCGTATATAGTGACAGAAGTTTCTCAGTAGCAACAGGGGAGGGCAGGCGCCATTGCATAAATACTTCTCAAGCTTCTGCTTGCCTCATATCTGCCAATATCCCATTGGCCAAAGCAGGTCGTGGCCAACACTGGGTTGAAGGGCAAAGGCAGCTGCACAGTCACATTGCAGAGGGACCAGCACATGAGACTGGGAGGACTTTGTGGCCATTTTGTGATTTGCCATATCGCTTTTATGATTTGAAAGTTTACCACATGCATTTTTAAAAGTTATTTTAGGTTTACAGAAATAAAGCTTTAAAGAAAGATATACTGCTAAGACTTCTGTTGAATTTTCTCTCTCGCTGTTCTAAGCTATGACTGCCTGGTGCACTCTGTTGTCACCAGAGGACAGACTCTAACTAAATACCCAGATTGATCGTATTTGGATCCAGGGTTTGAGATTGTCCCAAACTTTCCTAATTGGACTATTTATACTGCCCTTAGCATTTCAGGAGGGTAAGTAATTAAATGCTGGCTGTACCAAAAACCCACAGTTCATAATTTCAGGATTTGTTGCTACATCGTTGATTCGTGGAGAGGCCATGTGCGTCAGGCGAGGTGTGCTGCTGGACAGGTAAGAGCAGGCCGGTGACGGGGGCATTGCCCGTCATTCACCTGCTGTCCTGGCGGTCTGTCCACAGAGCACAGACTGCAAAGCCATGATCAGCACCGTGGAGGGGAGCACCTTAGACAGCAGCGGATTTTCTCTCCGCGTCGGCTTGACTGATGCACATCTCCCGAGAATGTGGGTTGAAAAACATCCAGAAAAAGAAAGCGAGGTATGGTCCTTCTGACTTAAATGTAGGGGGCAGTGTTGAAAAAAAATTTCAGAGTCAATAGATTATTTAAGTTTGGAAATGACTGCTAGTCTTGAAAACTAGCGTTACGAAATGAGCTCTCACCACCCCAAGATTCCACAACTAAAATCCTTATGATATCGAGCATGACAAACTTCTGAAGTTTCTACCAAAACCCGCATGTGGTCTGTTTCTTTATAAAGATTATAATTTTTTTTTTTTTTTGAGAAGGCATATTATTTGTTTCACATGATTTAATGTTTTTTATTTATTTATTTTTAATTGGAGAAATTATTTAAATCTTTTTCCCCCATCTACTCTCCCCTTCTACCTCCCCTCTGGTAGCCACTAGTCTGTTATCCATGTCCATGAGTCTCTGTTTGTCCTGTTCATTTGTTGCTTTTAGGTTTATATCCCACATATAAGTGATGTGATTTTTCAACTTTTTCTGTCTGGCTTATTTCGCTTAGTGTGATTATTTCAAGGTTCATCCATATTGTTGCAAATGGCAGTATTTCATCTCTTCTTATGGCTGAGTAATATTCCATTGTATATATGTACCACAGCTTCTTTAGCCAATCATCTATGGTATAAAGATTATAGTTTTTACCTTAATTCCCACCAAAAAGAAAATCTGCCTTCAGGCATTACATCAGTTAGTCTGTATTCTTTTTATAATTTTTACTGATACTATTGAAACAGACACAAAACTATTTATGGCCTTAAGACCATTTTGTGTGGCTTGTGACAAAGAATCTCTTATTGAAATAAAAATTGAGAGTGACATCAGCAAGATGGCTGAATAAGATGTCCCTCGCTTTATATCCCCTTCAATGACAATTATTTGGCATCCATTCACCAAGAAAAGTGCCTTCGTGGGAGTTTTGGGGTCCAGTTAGGGTATCGCGAAACTCCAGGGAAGTCCAGATCCAAGGAAGACCATCTTGAGCAGGCAGCTCACATCCGGACAGCCAACTCGCTGACTGTGATACTGGCTGCTGGCATAGGAGCAGCTTCGTACCCCGCGAACTTGACCACAGCCCCTCTCGGTTTGGTCCTGTCATCAGCACCCTTCTCCAGTAGACCCAGGAGGAGTCAGGCCTGCCCATGTACCAGGTAATGGGTGTACAAAACTCGGTCCCAGCTGTGGACCCCGAAGCGGCCGATGAGCTAGCTCCTGCTGCCCTCAGCCATGGTCTGGGAGCACCCGGAGGTTAAGCATCAAACTCGGTCATCATACAAAAAGCAGTTGCATTTCTATACGCTAACAGTGAACTATCCAGAAAAGAAAGAAACCAATCCATTTACAATATCATAAACAATAAAATGCTTAGAGTAAATTTAATCAAGGAGATGGAAAATCCGTACACTGAAAACTATAAAACATTGATGAGAGGAATTAAAGAAGATAGAAATAATTGGAAAGCTATCGTGTGATGGAACCATGCAATACCGCAAACGGCCAACCCTGGAGACACCACGCCTCCTGATTCCGAACTTACTGCAAGGCTGTATAATCAGAAGAGTGTGGTGCTGGCATAAAAACAGACATGTAGATGAATGGAACAGAATCAAGGGCCCAGAATTAAAGCCACGTTGTACGGTCAACAGATATTTGACAGCGGAACCAAGAACACCCAGTAGGGAAAGGATAGGCCTTTCAATATATGGTTATGGCGAAACTGGATATCCACATGCCTTTTTTACACTCAGCAATATAACTCAAAATGGATTAAAGGCTTTAAATTCTGAAACTATAAAACTTCTAGAAGAAAATATAGCTAAAAAGCTTCTTGACATTGGTCTTGCTAACAATTTTTTGACTATGACACCAAAAGCACCAACAACAAAAGCAAAAATTAGTAAGTGAGACTACATCGAACTAAAAAGCTTCTGCACAGCAAAAGAAACAGTCAACAAAATGGAGAGGCAACCTATGGAATGCATGGGAGAAAATATTTGCAAACCATGTATCCGATAAGGGGTAAATATCTAAAACATGTAAGGGTCAATGGCCATGCCACCCTGAACACGCCTGATCTCGTCTGATCTTGGAAGCTAAGCAGGGTCAAGCCTGGTTAGTACTTGGATGGGAGACCACCTAGGAAGGCCAGGTGCTGGAGGTGGAAATGAATGAATGAATGAATAATAAAATATATAAGGAACATATAAATCAATAGTAAAAACCACTAATAATTTGATTAAAAAATAGACAAAAGACTTGAATAGACATTTTCCCAAAGAAGACATACTACTGGCTAACAGGTGCATGAGAAGATGCTCAGCATCACTAATCAGCACGGAGCTCAGAACCACAGTGAGATGTCACCTCGCACCGTTTGAATGGCTTTTATCAAAGAGATGAGAGATGAGAAGCGCTGGTGAGGACATGGAGAAAAGGGAGCCCTCCTGCACTGCTGGTGGGGATGTGAACCGGTGCAGCCGCTGTGGGCAACAGTAGGAGGTTCCTCAGAAATTAAAAATAGAGCTACCTTATGATCCAGTCACGCTTTCGGGCCTTTATCCAAGGGACATGACATCACTGTCTTGAGG
>CM053508.1:82313883-82332133 GCA_028627145.1 Eidolon dupreanum | reverse complement strand
CAAAGAGATGAGAGATGAGAAGCGCTGGTGAGGACATGGAGAAAAGGGAGCCCTCCTGCACTGCTGGTGGGGATGTGAACCGGTGCAGCCGCTGTGGGCAACAGTAGGAGGTTCCTCAGAAATTAAAAATAGAGCTACCTTATGATCCAGTCACGCTTTCGGGCCTTTATCCAAGGGACATGACATCACTGTCTTGAGGAGACACCTGCACCCCAGTGGTCATGGTGGCGCTATCCTCAGTAATCAAGACGTGGAAACAACCTGAGTGTCCATCGACAGATGAGCGGATAAAGAAAATGTGAGATACATAGACGATAGATAGATATATTATTCAGCCATAAAAAAGAAATGAAATCTTGCAAAAGTGTGGATGGACCTCAAGGACATTATGCTAAGTGAGTAAGTCAGAGAAATACTGCACAATCTCACTTATATGTGGACTCTGCAAAAGCTGAGCTCATGGGAACAGTTGGAGGTTGGTTGTCAGGGGCTGGGCTGGGGGTAGAAATGGGGAGATACTGATCAGAGGGCACAGACTTTAGTTATAAGCTGAATAAGGTCTGGTCATCTAATATATAGCATGGTGACTGCAGTTAAAATACCAAATTATATACTTGAAAGTTGCTAAGAGAATAGATCTTGAATGTTCTCACAACAGAAAAAACAGTAGTTATGCGAGGTGATGGATGTGCTAATGCCTTATTGTGGTCATCATTTCACGGTATCTGTGAGCATCAAATCGTTACTTTGGACACCTTCAACTTACACAATGTTATGTGTCATTTATGTCTCAATCAATCTGGGGGAGATTTTTAAAATTAAACTTGTATGATAGTAGTTGTACTTTAAGTATTGGTCAATTAAGAAAATAAACACTAAGTATATATTTTAGTAGAGACAGTAGCATCTATATTCCCTTTAGGGTAGTGTGCACACATATGTAGGAGAGAAAAGGAGGCATATTCTTTATTCATTCTGCAGACAATATTGGTACCACACGAATTTTTAGATATTAATTCTATATCCTTGACCCCTAGGGGGTTTATGGACCACATGTTGAAAACTCCAGGTCTAACCTTTTACTTTTTATTTGAACTCCTATTGTTGAATAAATCTTAATTTTCTGTTTTTATTGTATTATTTTACCTGACTATAAAGTTTTCTGATTTTACAAGTAGATCTTTTCCAATAAAAATGACACATTTTTGCCAAATTCGGCAAACCCCAGCTATGTATGTATGTCTTGCTTTGTACCTTGCGGGGGGGCCTGAAATATTAGTGTTATATGAACTAAACCCTCTTCCAAATGCCACGGTTGAGCATAGTACGCAAAGGGCATGGGAAAGTGATGACCCCTGAGTCACAGGAATAAGCACATCTAGTTTACCCTTTCTGTTAACATGGGTTTTTGTATACCGGGTGTGCTTTAATGAAACATGCACGCACACACCTGTGTTGATGTGTTTCTGCCTCTCCCTCTGAGGCTCTTGGGACTTCCTGCCCACTCTTCCGGCACCTTCCCTCCGGGCTCTGGGATCTGGGGAGAGGCTGTATGCCTTAGCCTGCAGGTCTTGGCCAGGTTTTAGGGGCTGCCCGTCATTCTGTTTCTCTGCCTCAGTTACCTGTCCAAGTTTAAGAGACATCACGTGGCTGGCTTTGGGGATCAAGTTTCTGTGGTCCTCGGGCACGCACGGCAGTGCCCGTGTGAATGGGCCAGTCCGAGTCCCATGCAGCCCCTGAACTGGCCCCTCCCCTTCAGGCCTGCATGCTGGTTTTCCACCCGGATCTTGGCAGCACCCTCCCTGACATAGCCGAGAAGAGCGAAGTGGTGATTTGTCTCGACTGCTCCAGTTCCATGGAGGGTGTGACCTTCTTGAATGCCAAGCAGATTGCCTTGTATGCGCTGTCCTTGGTGGGCAAGGAGCAGAAGGTGAACATTGTCAGGTTTGGCTCAGGTGAGTGCTTGGGCTCTGGGCGCAGTGTGCCTCCTCTCTCATAGCCACACGTTCATTCGTGGGTAGAGCTCACCTCACCTTTGGAGCGAGAGGGAGCACAGAGCTCCAGTGCGTTCCAGTCCCAGCTCCACCACTTACTAGCTCCAGGTGCCGCCACGGGCAGCTCCTTGACCTTGTCCAACCTCCGTTTCCTCATCCATGAGGAGGGCGGTAGCCTGCACCTCGCCGTGTTGTCACGAGGACCGGACTATGTATGTAAAGGGCTTGAAGCAGGGCCACGGTCACAGCAAGTGCTGCGTGCACGTGACTGTCACCAACGCCAGCTGAGCCGACCGCGAGACCCTTGGTGTGACCTACAGGGGCCCGAAGGCGGAGGACAGAACCTCTGAAATGAGCATGATATAGATAGTCTGTGAGGAGTGGGCTCAAGAAAGGTGACGCTGTAACCAGGCGGGGGCCCAGGGCCATCTCAGCCCCAGAAAGAGGGCCACAGAGTGGAGGGAGGGGACATCATGTCCCCCTGGTTCTTCTGCGCCATTGAGCAGATGGCCGAGCTCCTTTAGGAAGGAGCCAGGCTCTGCGGCTGCTGGGGCAAAGGTCGTGGAAGGAGAAGGTCCCTCCGACGGCCGGGCGGCCCGTGCTGTCACGACGCCTTGCATGAGCCATGTGCTACAGAGCGGAGGTCTGCACGTGCAGTTTGACTCAGAGCCTTTTGCACAATAAAGTGCCTGGTTTGCACTAGAATTTATTATTTGAAGGAATACTGTGGTGGTTTTTTATCTGTTGAAATTATGAAATACTGTCGTTTGTTAGCGGTCGGTAAGGTGAATGTTGAACGGCGACTCCTCACGCCGGTCTCGTCACGCAGGCTACCAGGAGCTGTTCTCTTACCCCAAGGGCCTCACGAGCGACAGTGTGGCAGCCGAGTTCATCACGGTGAGTAAATGCCACCTCCCTGTGTCTCCTGAGTCGGGGTCTATCCAGTTCTAGGGGTGCTGCCCCTAGACCACCATCAGAAGACCCCAGTCCTTCCATTTTTGTGTGTTGATGGCTCTTTTATTTCATTGATAAAAGCAATATGAACTCATGGGAGAAAATTCGGAAAATAAAAGGGAAGATAAAAATCACCTACAGTCGTGCCACCCAGGTAAAGCCAGCAGTGTGAGCTTTGCAGCTGTCTTCTGTTCCTTTGCTTCTTTTTACAATGGAGAGAGCCCAGGATGACCAGTCAGCCCCTCAGTCTGGGCTGGCAGACCCAGAGGTATTCAATGTCATAGTCTTTGAAAACCGTAAAAAAGATAAGTGCTATTGATGATAATGTGTCATGAATTAAACTCGAAGGCTATAAATATAGTTGCTCCACAGATGCGCAATTAGGAAAAAATGCCCTTTCCTGACGGTACCTGTGAATGCTTCTGGAGCGACATGCCAGGTTAAGGATGGCGGTTAGCGGAGGGCTGAATGCGCTCTCTTCACTCCCGCAGTCCGCCTCGCCCACCATGGGAAGCACAGACTTCTGGAAGGTGCTCCGATGCCTGAGCTTACTGCCGCCTTCTCAGGGGTTACGGAACGTCCTCCTCATATCTGACGGGCACCTGCAGAGCGACAGCCTGACGCTGCAGCTTGTGAAGCGGCACGTCCAGCACACCAGGCTGTTCTGCTGCGGGGTCGGGTGAGTGCGGGAGGCCAGCGTGGGAAGCCCCGCGGGGGCTGCCTGCACAGAGAAGGTTCCAAATGGTCTCACTGCTGAGGGGTTTATAAAATGCCGAGCAGCTCTGCTAAATCACTGCCAGTTCAACCTTGAGGACTGAAGCCAACTCTAGCCTTTACCAGTATGCTTGCTAACAGATATTTCAGAAGTAACTTTCTTAAGCTCTTTTTCTAAAAAGTTATTGATCATTTCTTTAAATTTCAGGAGGAAACTCTCTAAGAAAGTTGTTCTCAATAGAATTATCATTGAGAGAAATTTAGTAGGACGTTGACATTTGAATATCAAAGATTATGTTTGCTAGAATGAGAGTTACTTCTTTATACCTTTTCTTCTCGAGATGTGGATCAAATTTCAAGATGTAGACTTTATTAACCCTTTTATCACTTGGCCTTTGGGATCAGATTTGGTAGTTTCGACAGTCCTTGAAAATAGGTTGATATCTTCACGGTCATTCTGGTACCTTTTGGGGGTTTCTCAGTGTCATCTACTATGTCCTTTAGTAAATTGGAAGTCAAGAATTTCTGCTTTTTTCCTATTGTGAGAGAGAAAAAAGTCCTCTACTTTTTGGGACCTGAAGTTACCCAAAACCTTCTGATGTTTTATTCTACCTGTCGTATGTTCTGTGTTAATCACCTAGGCTACAGAAGAGTAAATTCTGCATGTGCTGTCTTAGTTGTGAGCTGTGTCAACACTGTTAAGTACATGGACTTCAAAACTGCTTGTAAAAACTAACCCGTGTTCAATGTGATCAGTTCCACAGCAAACCGTCACCTCCTAAGGACTCTGTCCCAGCATGGTGTAGGAGCATTTGAATATTTTAACTCAAAATCCAAACATAGTTGGAAAAAACAGGTATGTTTCTCAAGCATCTTATTTCTAGTCTTATGTTTACATGTGGAAATGCTATCTTCTTACAACCTAGTGGCAGTAACTTCTTACAGTCTAGTGCCATTTAGTGACATTAATGGAAAGAGGAGCTGGTAAGAGGTGAAGGCGGAAGGAAGGTGTGTGTGTGCCCCGCTTGGAAGGAGCACAGTGAACTCGGAGTTGGGTCATTCCCTGGCGAGTAGTTTGGTTTCTGCTTCAGAAAGTGTCTGGGGTTGATCTTTTAAAGTAAAGTATTACACATGTTTTGCTGGATTAAATTTTTTTATTGTGGCAAAATGTACATAGAACGTACAGTGTTAACCGCATTTGTGTGCACGTTTCAGGGGCATTAAGTACATCCTCACTGATGGGCAGCCGTCACCACCGCTCACCCCCAGAACTGTTCGTCTTCCCAAACAGAAGCTCCGTCCCCATGAAACAAGTCCCCATTGTCCCTCCCCCAGCTCCCGGCACTCACCCATCTACTTTCTGTCTCTGAATTTGACAACTTCAGATGCCTCACACAAGTGCAGTCACACAGCACTTGTCCTCTGGGGCCTGGCTCGTTTCATTCGGCATGATGTCTTCCAGGAATTGCCACGCTGTGGCAGGTGTCAGGATTCTCTTCCTTTTTATGGCTGAATAACGTTCACTGTCTGCACACCCCACATTTTATTTATCCACTCCTTTGCCGATGGACGTTCGGGTTGCTTCAGCTACTGTGAATCGTGCTGCTGTGACTATTGGTGGACAAGCGTGTGTACAGGACCCTGAGTTCAGTTATTTTAGGCACATCCCCTGAAGTGCACTAGCTGGGTCATGTGGCAACTCAATGTTTAGTGTTTAGCCGCTTCCACACTGTTGTCCACACGGTGGCTGTGCTGTTTTACACTGCTCCCCCCACCCCCGGCCCAGGCCATTTATCAGGGTTCCAATTTCTCCACGTCCTTGTCAATATTTACTTTCTGTTTTTTGCTTTTGTTTTTCTGACAAGTGCCCTAATGGGTATGCAGTGGTAGCTTACCAGGGTTTTGACCTGCATCTCCCTCGTGAGTAGTGATATTGAATGACTTTTCATGTGCTTCTTGGCCATTTGTGTATCTTTGGAGAACCATCTTATCCAATTCCTTTGTAGAATTAATTTTTATAACTGGAATGTACTCTATTCCAAAGTTGTGTGTTAGTAATTAATGGAATAAGTTTTGGATGTTTTGTACACTTAAATTATGTGCTAGTGCTATTATCTAAAATTCTACATAAAATCTCTCTGCGAGAGTACCCTGTAGCAGGAAAGAGGGCAAAAGACAAAGAGCTACGGTCCCCAACAATATAGTGTGAAATTCAAGTGTTTGGTGACAATTTTCTGGGTATACCACTAAAAGAGAAATAATTCCTCTGGCACAAATAGATAGAAGACCAGATGGCTCGGTCCCGTTCCCCGAGCTGCCACTCTGTCTCCGTGACATGGCAGAGGCTCAACCCCGAGGCGCCCGAGCCCCTGCAGGCCCCGGCCCGGGTGCAGGCCTTGTTCCATGGCGACCGGCTGCTGGTCTACGGCTTCATCCCCCGCTGCACACAGGTGAGGAGCCATTGGTCGTTCTAAGAATTTTCTTTTTCTCTCTTTTTCTCCCAAATCATAGTAAGCTGGCAGATTTTCTCCTTCTGGGGACACAGAGGGTGGTGGTGACAAGGGGCCCTAGGAGCTTCCAACTTTCCCTTGAAAGGGGAGAGAAGATGGCTGAGAGATCCGCTGGTAAACTAGGGAAGATGAAGACGCTCTCAGGGGAAGCTATGAAGGAATCCTTTTTTTTTTCCCCCCCATTTCAGGCAACTCTACGGGCATTAACTCAAGAGGAAGAATTTTCTACAATGGTGTCAACTACGGAACTTCAGAAGACAACTGGAACTGTAAGATTCAAAACTCAAACTGTGGACTCAGGGTTGGAAAGCTGTAATGATGTAACGTTTTCATGTCGAGTGCTCTGTGTGTTTGTCGTCATTGTTGTTTTTCCTCATGGACATTTCAGTACAAACAAGGACGCTCTCCTTTGGTTTTCAGTGAGGCAGCCTTCTGGGGTTCTTGGCTCTAGCCATGGCCTCAGGGTGTCAGCGAGCATAAATAAGTGCAGTTAGAGTTGGTGTTTCATGTGTGAAAGGTTTTCGGGGAGGTTCTCAAAGCTGTCTGTAAAAGTTCAGGGCCACCTGCATTATGTTAAAACATTCCGCATGACAGTGCTAGACTAGGGTAAAACATATCACCTGTCAAGGCTGTTTGTTTGTTTTTACTTTTGCAAATGAATTGCACCAAAACCTTACAATGCTGACATTGGTGTTGAATCTACTAATTAGTTAGACCTGGAACGTCCCTAACCCTCCTATGTCACATGTGCAGCTTGCTTTTCATAAGAGCGTTTGCATGGCCAGGTAAACCATTTGCAGCCATCGGTGGGTGTTTTTTTTTTTAATAACACCCAGCTTACTTTTTGGCACTGAATAATTATAGCTTATTGCTTGCCAGTGACTTATGTATAGAATAAGGGAACCTCTAAATTGTTTTAAAAATTGAATCTAAAGTGGAAATAAAGTAAAAGGATTTGACAGTCTGATCAGGAGCGGTTATGCGTGGGGTGTTCTCATTGAAAGCCACAGCACATTGAAGGTCGGCTCTGCTTTGCCACTTGAGGGAGGGAGGAAACCCTCAACCGCCCCTCAGAGTGGAGGCCTCAGCCGGGGTCGGGTACCGCCACCTCCGCCATAGAAGAACAGTTGAAAATTTTTGAAATAAATTGAATTTGTGAAATTGCTTTTATAGAAAAGGCAGAACTGTAGACACAGAAAACAGAAGTCACTGCCAGGGGTAGAGGTGGCCGCGGAGGGGCACGAGGGACATTTAGGGTGGAGGGACTGCTCGGTGGTCACACAACTGTGTACATTTGTAAAAACACATCAAACTGTACACCTGCCAGGGGTGCATTTTAGGGTGTGTAAATTGTGCTTCGGTTTTAAAAATGGTTTTCTATGTATACCTGTAATTGGAAGCCATGCAAACCTTTTTTCCCTCCGCTGCTTGAACAGATGATTCACAAGCTGACAGCACAAGCTCTGATCAGAGACTACGAAGACGGCATTCTCCACGACGACAAAACGAATCACGAGGTTTGCTGCCCTCGTCGCAAAACTCATCGTGTCATTCTCGGTTCTCCTTAAGTTGATTTATCCGTGAGCATAGCCGGATGGACGTGCACGTGGTGTCAGGGACATTGGTTGTCATGTCTGAGGTGCAGGGTGCTCAGTACCTGTTGAATTAACTATCAAGAGAAAATGTCAGTGGTTCCCTGGGAATTCCGTGGTGGTTTTCCTCATCAGAGGGGCCAGAGGAGGGCCCAGAGGACGTTCACTGGGGGGCCTGCCACCGGCGTCACCGCCACTCTTGTATGTTGTCGGTGGTGTAGTCCCCTCTTCCTGATGAGAAGCCCAGGTGCTGGATTGGGGATGGGGGTGGGGGAGGGAAGCCAAAGCCACCTCACTCCCTCCCAGCTGAGCTGATGAGGCCCCTGGCCGGGGGTCCGACTTGGCCCCTGCTGGTGCCTCTGGGGCTGTGATCTTAAATGAGGTTAGGAGCCTTAGGACTCAGTGCCATCCCAAAAAGATGGTACCATGGTACGTGCCACGCAGGGCCACCGATCCCCTTGCAGACAGTCACAGCTCCTGATAAGTGTCCTGTGCCTTCCGTCCCTGAGCAGCCTTGGGCTCTGTCTGCTTAGGACCCTTTTATCTCTGAGGGCGACTGACCCACCCTGCCCCCTACTCCTCACCCTGGCGGCCTCATCTTCACAGCAGAGGCTCACACTGTCTGTCAGAAGTTCCAGGACAGTCCTCCTGAGCTGCAGAGGGGACTGTGTGTGGAGTCATCCTCTCTGACTTAGCTGCTCACTTGAGCGGAGAACATCTAGTCACTGACTTAAGATAATTAGGGCCACTGACTGATGATTTAGTGTGAAATTCCACTTATGAAATGGTTTACTCTCTGTAAAAAACACCTTTTAGATGACTTAACACTCATTTAATTGGTCATACATAGCTAAACAGAGAAAAATGAAACAGAACGTGATTGTGTGTGTTTTATTCTATCCTAGATGAAGAAGCAGGTGTTAAAGTCTCTCATTATTCAACTCAGTAAAGAGAACTGTCTCATAACGCAGTTCACAAGCTTTGTGGCGGTTGAGGAAAGGGTGAGTAGCATTGCTTATACGTGTTACTCTCCTCATATTTACATATTAACAAAGTTACTCTCAGTGTCACCGTCACCGACAGTGCCCACACCCCTGGCCTGTGAGGGCGGGAGGGGAGAGATGGACATCTCCATAAACGGGATGCAAGTGTTATTATTTTTAATGTGTACTTTTAAGATTTACTATCATTTTGTTACATTTGGGCATTTCTCATCTCTTATTAATCCAAGACCTTCAAAAAAAAAAGAAGAAAAGAAAAGGCCTGGGCTTCCCTTAACCTCTGCAAAGCCCTTTCTCCTTCATCAGCTGAAGGGCTAGCGTTTCCGGGCTCCCCGCCGCTCCCTCCCGGTAGCCCTGGCCGGCGGCAACCTCACACCCACCCGTCCCAAACCAAACGTTCACGGGCTTAGGGTATCCAGTGACCATTTCATCTGGTAATGTCTATTTCAATTTTACCTAATTTTGATTCACTGTAGGATGGTAACGAGTCACCTTTTCCTGATAATCCAAATATTTTGGAGCTTGTCGCCAAAGATGTGGACCTCTTGCCGTACATGGACTGGCAGCAGGAGGAGCCCCTTGGCTTCGGTGCATTTTGTGGCGGTGCGTCGCAGGTGAGTGCTGATTGCCACACAGACTGTTGCTGTGTCCCATGTTCTTATGGTTGTGGGGGGCCTTTCCCAAATGACACCCTCATCATTTGTGTGTGCAGGAGCCGTTGTCTCTGTGATGACAGAAAATATTTGCACATCTATAAAAAGGCTGTCATGAGATGAGAATGTATATGTGAATGTAGCTGCTAAACCCAAAAGGGAATAGCTGTGGTCCTATTTCTTTCACAGACAGAACATCGAACAGGAAGCTAAACCCATTTACTCTAATTGAGAAATGCAACTTAAATAAAAATTGAAAGGTGTATTCAAACGCAAAGAGACAAAACAGTACTCTCACGTATCCAAGTCAGAGAAGTGAATTGCCGAATTTTAGAAATTTTGAATCTGAGGGAAAAAAATTTGTGAGGAAATATATAATATAGGCAACATCCGTTTTCTTTTATCCATTTTAAAGTTACGATGTCAGTTAACTTAAAAATATATTAGATATCAATGGTGTCAGACAGCAGGACAGTGATCCCTCAGAGATAAAAGTAAATAAGGTGAGTCCTAGGTGTCATCAGCTCACTGCCTGGGAGGCGTCCCCAGACAGGAGCCCAAGGATGGGGGACCCAAACAGAGCCTGGCAGTGTCTCTGAGTTAGGAGGCCAGAGTGTGGCCCAGGGAGGTCAGGACAGCCAGGGGGCACGGAAGGGGCTGCAGAGCCCAGCCGTGGCTCCTTTCTGGTCCGAGTCCGAGTCCTGATCAGCACATGTGTGACAGTGTAAAACTGAGCTGTCTGGCGTCCATTTAAAAATTACCAGGCAGGCAAAGAAGTGCAAAGATGACCTGTAATGAGGAGAAAAACCAATCAGTAATAACAGACCCAGAAACTAAGGTATAACAGACCCAGAAACCAAGGTATAACAGAGGTAGTAGGCAACAGTCTTAAAACGGCTATCATAAATACACTCTGTATGTTCAAGAAGGCAGAGGAATGGTTGAGCATGTTAACTAGAGCTATGGAAGATTTAAAAAAAAACCCAAATTGAATTTCTAAAGATGAAAAATAGCATCTGAGATAAAAAATACACTGGAGGTGACACACAGCAGATGAGACACTACAGAAGCCCTTCGTGAAAAGAGCCCCAAAATTTGCTTCTCAATTTGCCTTTCATATTTTTTTAGGATTATTTTTATCGTTAACTTAAGTTTACCAAAAACAATTTCAAGCATCAGTGATTTCTTTTTTTTTCTTACTTAAAACTCAAGCTACCTTTAAAAAGAGAGTGGAGGAAAAAGAACAGATTTAAAACATACCACAGTCAAATAAAACCTGGTAGAACACGTAAGACTGATATCTTCAGACTCCAGAGGGAAGGCTTTGAACATTAAAAAAATAAAAACAGGTAGCTATTTAAACTTCCTTTGGCTTTACATGACCTTGCATTGAGGTTTTAAGTGAGGAAAGCAATTTATATTCAAATTTTAAAATTCACTTTTGAAAAAGCAGAAAGTACACTAAAATAAATTAATTTCATATAAAGCACAGTAGGAAAAAAATAATAATCTTAAGAAATGCTTCAGAGATCTGATGCGAAGACTTGAAGCCTAGCCTGCTGTGAGAATGCCAGCAAGCTCATGGGTGAGGCATTCAACCAAGTCTCATTCCTGGACTCATGAGGTTCCTGGTCAGTCTCTGAGTAGGATTCTTTCAATTCGTGGGTGTTGATTTCTATGCTTCGTCCTCAAGAATAGAGCATCTTTCATATTAGATAGTGTGGAAATAGAATGATTCAGATACACTATCTCTGCTTTGCAAAGTAACCTTTTTGGAAATTCGATTTAAAACCAGCTTGGCTTACCTTTTATATTTTGATGTTGCTTATCGTCTTTTGTCATACAGATTTTTAACAGAAATTTTTTTGTCTTTGGGTTTCTTGTTTTCATTTTGTATTATTTTGTTTTTTTTTTGTCATGCTTAGAAACACCTTCCTGTTCAGAGATTACACTTTGTAAAAATTTCCCCTTATTATTTCTTTAAATGGTTTTATGTCTACATTTTATTTTTTACCCAGTTAGAATCGATCCTTGTGTAATAGAAAGTCTGGAACCAAATTTATTCTTTTCCAGATGATTGCCCACTTTTTCCAATACCGTTTATTGAATAATTCTTCTTTTCCTCCCATTGACTTGAAACACCATCTTTATCGTCTACCTAATTCCTACATGTTTTAGAATCTGTCACTGGACCATGTATTCTGTTCTGTTGGTCTGTCTGCTATGATTACTGTACTTTTAAAAATGCGTTAATAGGTCTAGCCCATCACTGTTATTCTCTTTTCAGTTTATCTATCTAAGAACATTTTTCATCAGATAAACATTATATTTATACTATTATTTTGAAATGTGTGTCTTGTCACTTGTTCTGCAGTCTTAATCATGTAAACATGTACTTGAAACTTGGCTGAGCTGGGAAAGGAACACTTTTTTTTAATGGCTCATTTACCTCACTCAAATGAGAGGCTAGCCAATTCCGGTATACCTCAAGGACCTGTAATTCATATAAAACTGGATTTTATTTACGTGCAACTTTGTAAAACATACTCTTTAAGTTATACCCAAACAATAATAGTAACATAGCCCCTTTTTCCCTTTTGTTGTG
The DNA here is from genome assembly GCA_028627145.1 of Eidolon dupreanum. Classification (NCBI taxonomy): domain Eukaryota; kingdom Metazoa; phylum Chordata; class Mammalia; order Chiroptera; family Pteropodidae; genus Eidolon; species Eidolon dupreanum. The sequence goes on along the minus strand of CM053508.1, from coordinate 82,320,110 downwards.
TGTTTTATTCACATTCTGCTATAAAGACATATTTTTTTAGTTACTTTAAAGCTTTTGGAATTTTTTCAGTTTTCTCATTTTCTTAATATTGCCGTAACGCAGTATAAAGGACTGGAATAATCTATTTCAAGCTGCCAGCTTATTTTAGGGCTAAGTTATATACTAGGATACTATTAGTTGTAAAATGACACTACTAGTTGTAAAATCTTAACACAAGTCGCTTTTACGGTGCTCATTTTCCTCCTGTGTAAAATGAGGATGTTTAAAATTCTGCAGCTGTGAGAACTGAGAGATTAAGATCTGTGACGCATTTCTTGTTGGTATTCGCTCCAGACCTCAGATTCCACGTCTGTGAAATGAGGGCCTTGCACTTAAAGGGTCTTAAATGGCTCCTCTTTTGAATGCCTGGGATAAGCAATTGCTTGACTCTTATTGAAAAGCCAGCTACTAGGAAGGACATTTGCTTGGTTGTTCATTTTATTCTGCATTTTTCCTGACATTTCCTTTTTTATTTTCCGGGCAGCCTCTGTCAGCATTCTATGACTTGCATGGAGAATTCCATCCTAAACATCTGTCTAAAAGAAAACAGAAACCATCTACGGTGGAAGTGTTTGGAGATCTCGAAGGTCTTAGCTTAGCTTCCAAAGCACCAGAACAACCTTTAAAATTCGGATGGAAAGATGCACATGCAGAAATGCCATTGGACTTAAGTCAGATGGAGCCGTGTACATACAAAGGAGCCGGCGCACCGCTCACGACTGCCATCTCGCCGCCGAAGGCTGGCTGCAGCCCTTTTGCTGCCTTTGGGTTGGTGGGCTCCCCAGACGCCCTGGGCTCTCTTAGCATTTCTCGCCCCTCCTCGTCCAGTGCACCTCTTCACAGCCCTCTGTTCGGCTCCTGTGGTCCCCAGCTGTCCGTTCCAGCTGGGAGTGACCCAGGCCCTGAGACTGGCCATGGCACCAACGTCTTCCTTAAGCAGGATTCAGTCTTCAGATGGCCTCCCCCGAACCTATCTTTTGGATCTTTTACTGGTTCTGCTTTTGCAGGTGGCTCATTTGGCTTTGGACAGTTTTCTCTTCCTACAACTGATAAAGGCCTGAAGGCCTATGGTAAATCAGGCATGAGCCTCGAGGTGGACTCTTCCCCGCAGCCCAGTCCTCCGTTCTCTCCTCCTGATCTGCCTCGCCCGTTTTCAGCCACGGTGTCTAGCTTGCATCCTCTGTCTGATTCCTCCACTTTTAGTTTTCCAGAGTCCGCAGCTCCCTTGAGCACCAGCTACAAGCAGCCAGCACACCCATTTGGCCTTGCTCACCATGTATTTGGGGCTTCTGCATCAAATCTTCCCGCCAGAAATGCAGTGTCTCCCCAAGGTCTGCGTTCGGCTGCCCCATGTTCTTTTGGAACAGAAAATGATGTAACACAGGGATCTCTGAGAGTAAAGCTGTTGAAAAAGGTGGCCAAATCTCCTGTAGCAGGAAGAAAACTTACTACAAGCTCTCAGGCGTGGGGAAACCAGGGCTTCGGCATGTGCCAGCAAAGCCGGACAAGTAACGTGCCGTGGACCGAGCTCTTCAGGCTGCAGACTGAGGTGCTGTTCTTATTCCTCCCATGCCTGGGGTTGATTCGCTTCCTAGTTTAGAACAGAACCGCTCAAAGGAGCTGGTCATCGAGCTAGGTACGACCAGTCCACAGTGAGTCAAGGGACTTGTGCAGAATGTAAATTGACACACTGCTTCCTTTGTTGGGAAAATCTTGCTATTAAAAAAAAAAGAAAAAGGCTCTTGAGCAAAATAATGTGCTTGGGATGAATATTGTTTATGTACAGCCTTAGGCCAGACTGTCATGCTCATGAATGCGGATATTCCACAGCTGAAAATTAGCATCCCAGAATGGGTAATGGGGTAATACCTTAATTCCCCAGTTTCTAGAACTGATGAATTCCAAATCCCATGAATGTCCCAGTGTGAGGTGAAGCACAGGTGCTGCAAGAATACTCTAAATATTTTCTTAGACAGTCTTGGGAATATTATTCAACACGCAAGATTGTGCTAGAGCTAATCATTCCATTTGTGAAGCTAATAAACACCCCCAAAGTTTAGCTCCTGCACAGGTACTAAGGCCCACTCTCACATCTGTAATTATTTGTTTTGATGTAATTTAAGTAGTCAAAGCAACACAATTGGTTCAAAACTAGGTTTGAGCCCCAGCCCTGCCACTTTGTGATTTGAGGCAAGTCAGATAACCTTTCTGAATCTCAGTTTCCTCATCCATGTAATGGGAATAATAACAGCGTCTGCCTTCAGTGGTTTTGAGATTTAATAAGATGATAACAACCGTGTGGCTCCTTACCTGAGGAACGTACATGACAGTGGTGTCACAAGCCGGGAGTGGCCGTTGCTGTCTGTGGACACTGGCGCCAGACTTTTGGGGCTTACATCCTGGCGGTGCTGCTTGTTAGCTGTGTGGCTTTGGATAAGTTGCTCAACCTCTCTGTTCCTCTGTCCTCAGTCTGCAAAGTGGCTGTAGTAATACCACCTCCATAAGGAGTGGCTGAGAAGATAAAATAGCACCTGGCACCAGTTTAGTACCGGTTCGCACATATTATCACTGCTGTTATTTTTCAGATTATTGCCATAGATCCTTTAACATGTCCACCTGCCTATGATATCATTCTCTTCCTGCTCCCTGTGAGTTCCCCTGGGATCCCGAGTCTCTGCTTCGATGTTGAGGTTCCCCCACCCCTAACCCCGCCCCCCTGTAGTAAGGCTTACCTCACTCTCGTAAGCGTGTGATAAAGATCAGCCGAACAAGTAGTGAACAAGTAGCGACTCTCAGCTGAAGTCGGTGGGGGACAGCGAGCATAAGGGAGGTAGTTCTGTAGAGCATGTTCAACAACACAATTTTATATTTAGTAGGAAATGGTCATTTTCATGGTTCAGACATAAGGACACATTTTTAATGTTGAACAAAAAGATTCGTGTTATTTGAAAGTTTGAGAAACATTGCCTCAGAGCATTGCTGGAAGAAGCAAACACATCATTTTAAAATTCTCTACACATGAGCCTCTTTTCAGATTTTTTATAAATGCTGCCAAATACTTTGCATCCATAGTCTCTGAGATTCCCAATGATGCCATGTCACTGATATGTGCAGAACTTTGATTTGACAGTAATACAAATTTTAGAAATGTGGCTTAAATTTGTTTTCTTAACTTCATAGGATGGCTTTTGGAAACTTACACCAGAACTGGGATTCCTATTAAACCTTAATACAGATGTTTTAAACAACTTTCTTGAACAAAAAGGCATTCGATCTCTAGGTAAGTCACTATTTTTCTATGCATTAAATGACATGCTCTTAAGTGTTATAAATTTTTGTGTAAACTAGTGTACTAATATAATAATTATATAAATTACATGTGAATAGAATTATGTTTGTCAGTTACCACAGGAAATAGGCAACTAGTTTCTTAGGGTATCACCTGTGCAGATTTATCAGCATAAGCAGGAGTAACTGCTATTTAAAAAATATGACATCTTAAGTAGCTTAACACAAAGACTGCTTTCTTGCCCGGAAGCCCCATCCCGCAGAGTCAGAGAGAGCTGTAGCTCTGCCTCGGTCAGTGAGTGTCTTTAAAATTACCGTGGTTAAAAGAAAAGAAGAAAAAAGGTGTCTCAGGCATCATCTCCCTGGTAGACAAGAGGGAGAAAGAGAAAATATGGCAGAAACCAGTCACTGTGCCCCACCAGACATGGACTGGGACACGTGCGTTAGCTCTGTGTCCAGGAACAGCTCTGACGAGCATCCAGTCTCTGCCGGAGCAGGTTGTTCCAGCTCTCTAGACCTGGTTCTTTTCATGACAGTGGGTGGGATGGATGAAGAGGTCCTGGACATCCTCAAACTGGCAAGTGATTTGAAGGCCAAATGCTAGCCTGGCTTAAGACAAAATGAACGTTACAAAACAACTGGCCAGCTGTCCATTGAGCGGCAGAGTCTGGCCACCCTCCCATCGTCTCTGAAACGTCAGGGGTTGCGTATTCCAGGCTCGTGGCCTGCACGCGTTGAGCTAGACTGAAAAGGACTGATGAAAACCCACGGGAGGATCTACATTTACTTTCCTTGGACAAACTGTCTGAAAACTGCCCTCTGAGGGTCCGGAATGCAATTTAAAAAACAGGCAGAAACTGGAAGAGACATAGCCCTTGAAAGGAGGGAAGCCACGGCAGCAGGTGTGGATCCGGGTTCTCACCTGAGGGCCGGGAGCCACCGGGAGTTTAGAACTGGGACCAAAAGTCTCAGTGGGAGGGTGACTTAGGGGTCAGAGTTCCAGGCTGCCAGAGTGGCCGGAAATTAAACGCGGGACTCTTAGAAAGATGGGAGCTTGGATCTGCACTCGAGTCCTGGTCCCCGGCTACCTCCTAACCCCGAGGTCACAGGGCAGGGCTTCAGGGAATCGGGAAGAAAGCAGGACCTGAGCAGAGCTCTTGGCCGCTGCCAGACGTTGGGGAGACAGAGTTTGATGTTCAGATCTCAACAGATAGACCCGATAAAGTCTCAGGCTTTCCATTAACACCCAGAGAGGGCCATAGAAGGACCACGTCAAGTGATGGAGCGCCGCAGCATGGACACGTGTGAGCGGTGGTGCAGGGACCACCAGACCATAGGTCCGGTTCAACCTTTCACCTCATGTCATCTTCAAAAATCAGTTTCAAATAGACGCAAGTCTTGGGCGTGAAAGGCAAACCTTAACGCTTTTAGGAGAAAATGTGGGAAAGTACCTTTATGATTTTAGGATAGGAAAGATTTTTTTTTAACTTTTTATTTTGAAATCATTTTAACCTTGCCGGAAAATTTAAAATATAGTACAAAGAATTCTCATATATCCTTCACCCAGGTTCCCCAGACGTTAACATTTGGAACACTCGATTTATCATTCAGAGAAGAATTTCCTAATGCTTTAAAAATAAAAACAGGCCATAAAGGAAAAGATTATTAGACTTCGTTAACATCAAAAAATGCCTCTTCACTAAAATAAAAAATAAATAAAAAATAGAAAATTAAAAATTAAATTAAATAAAAAATAAATAAAACTTAAAACATGAAAAAGACATACCACAAGCTGAGATAAAACATTTGCAACACAGATAAGCAGTATATAAACGAGGCACAAACCTCATGGTAGAGCTGAGTGATTAACATAAACCAGTACAGTGGTCTCTAAGAGGGAGAGGAAGAGAATAGGGTTGGGACACAGCTCACAGCCATTTCCCAGGTACTGGTTATATCCCATTTCTTAAAAAGGGTAGTTGAATATCACCTCACACCCATAAGAATGGCTACTGTCAAAAAAACAGAATGTAACAAGTGCTGGCAAGGATGTGGAGAAATTGGAACTGTCGTGCACTGCGGGTACAGCCCCCATGGAAAACAACGTGGCACTTCATCAAAAAATTAAAAATAGAGCTACCATGTGATTCAGCAATTTCATTTCTGAGAATATACCCAAAAGAATCAAAAGCAAAGAGAGATTTGCACACATGTGTTCATAGCAGCATTATTTACAATAGCCAAAAAAGGGGAGTGAACCAAATGTCCATCAAAGCATGACTGGATAAGAAAATGTGATATATACATATAATGGAATATTTTTCAGCCTTAAACAGGAAGGGAATGTTGACACATGCTACAACATTATGCTACGTGAAATAAGCCAGACACAAAAGGATAAATTCTGTATGATTGCACTTACGTAAGGTCCCTAGAACTTGGGAAAACTGAGATAACATTTTGTGAAAGAAACATTAGGCCTTGGTGATGGATCCCATATGGGCATTTGAGGAAGAGGAGGGTTGAAGTTGGGATCAACTGTAGACTGAGCCTGAAAAAACACCGGTAGAGTTATGTTTTGGACATTTAAAATGTGAGGCGCCAGTAAACATTGGAAAGAAATGCACAGGAAGAGGCCAGAACAGTGTAAGACTCCAAGGAACTCTCAGTATCTGAAGCCATGGGCCGTGGGTTTGTGCGAGGTCACCGAGGGGAAGAGTGTGGCCTAGAACGAGGGCGTAGGGCCACCCTGGGCATGCCACCATCTAGTGTCAGAGCAGCCAGCGGCAGAGGGACGGCAGGAGTGTGGAGGAATTAAGAGGGAAGCTGCAAATCGTGGTGTCCCAGATGCCCGACGTGAAATTCCTTTATGGATGTACCTTTCACGTGAGCTTTCCCTG
>CM053508.1:82252046-82313383 GCA_028627145.1 Eidolon dupreanum | reverse complement strand
CATATAAAAGAACATATAATTTAGGGATTTCATCTTGTTTCCTGCTGTACCAATAAGATTCAAAAGGTTCCTGTCACAATATCTGTTGAATGAATGAACGAAACAAAACTGCTGAAATGCAGGCTGGTATCAATTGCCAGTCAGTTAAATCCGGAGCAGGAATTGAGATGTGCTCTTTAGCACTTGAGAACGGTTGTCATACCTTCCTTCTCATTGACTAGATCAAATCTAATTGGTAACTGGCATTACCTTCACAGCCATTCAGTGTAGAAGCAAACAGGTACTAGTGTTTGTAAAAATTACCTAGAATCTCCTTTGTATCTTTACCCAGATCCCCTGGCTGTTAATATTGGCTTCATCTTTTTTCTCTATATACATTTTTTCTTGCCTATTTGAAAGTAAATAGTGTTTTTTAAAAGCTACATTGAGTAACAAATTTACCACTAATATTATGCACACAAAAATAATATCGCCCACAAATAAGGCTCATTTGTTGGCATACCCTATTATCGAATAAATAATCATATTCCTGCACTCCGCTATAAGGATTAACTCTTCTCGTGATACTTCTACCAGGCACACTGCTTTGTTTTAGGCCAGATTGCATGCTGCTGAGATTTCTTTCCCCTCATTCATACAGGCTTCTTAAACAGCCAGGCCTTGTTTATCATCAAGTTTAACTATACCTTCATAGACACAATGTTATAATATAATAGTATTCTTTCTGCACAGAATTTTGCTAAAAAGAATGTGCATACTGTCTCAGCTGATATAATCACTGTCCCTGCACTCAGTTATGCAACTGACCATAAAACTGTTTTGATAGTCTTAATTATTATTTTAAAGTTATAAAGATTTTCAAGATCACCTTTAAAAGTTAAGTGTCTAAGTCTACTCTTCTGCCATCATTTCTTAGTTTCTGGTCCTACTAGATGTTAATGCTTTGTCTTCCGCAGCTGACAGAACGATGGAAGGGTAAGATGGGAGGGGGCCGTGGTGGCGCTCGACTTGGGAAGCCGATAGATAGCCTTTCCGGTTGTCTGGATGAAATCAGGACGCGTGAGGTGTGCAGCTGGGATGACGCTCTGCAGTTCTTGCGGAAAACCTTCCTGAGTGTGTTCTTGCTTTTCATGGAGATTGGGCATTGAGTAGAAAAAATAAACTAGAAATTGGGAGACGCAAACATTTGGACTGTATATGACAAAGATCGAATAGTTATAAAGAATTTAAAATAAAAATTCTTAGAATGAGCTAGAAAATGAGCAACAGGCACAATAGGTAACTAAATTCTTTTTAATTGTCATTTTATGTGTGTTTTATATGTATGTATCTTAAAATTTGCCGTCTTAACCATTTTTAAGTGTGCAGCTCAGTGGCATTAAGTACATTCACATTGTCCTGTGATCATCACCACCCTCCATGTCCGGAATATTCTCTTCTTCCCGGACTGAAACCTTCCCCTTTGGACAGTAATTCCCTGTTCTTCCTCCCCCAGCCCCTGGAGCCTCCACTCTGCTTTCTGTCTCAGTGAATTTACCTGTTCTAGGTACTTCGTGTAACTGGACTCAGACAGCATGTGTTCTGTGTCCGGCTTATTTTACCTCGCCTAATGTTTTTAAGGTTCATCCATGAAGAAGTATCAGAATTTCCTCCCCTTTTAAGGCTGAATAGCATTCCCTTGAGTGTATATGCCACATTTTGTGTGTTCATCTGTTGAACGACACTTGGTTGTTTCTACTTTTCAGCTCTTGCGAGCGTGCTACACTGAACGTAACTGTATAAGCATCTGTTTGAGTCCGTTTTCAATTCTTTTGGGGTCTCTACCTAGGAGGGGAGCTGCTGGGTCATCAGGTGATTCTGTTTAACTTTTTGAGGAATTGCCTGTTTTTCTCAGCAGTTGCACCATTTTACGTTCCCAGCACCAGTGTAAGAAGGTTCTAACGCCTCCACATCCTCACCAACACTTCCTAGTTTCCACGTTGTTGTTGTGTGTGTGTTAGTATACTCCTCTCCTAGGCACAAAGTGGTATCTCATGATTTTGATTTTCATTTCCCTGAGGACTGACGATGCTGAGCATCTTTTCTTATGCTCGTTGGTCATTTGTGTGTCTTCAGAGAAATGTCTGTTCAAGTCCTTTACCCATTTTTAAGTGGGTTATTTGTCTTGTTTCTTTAAGTGATGGGGATCGTTTTTGCATTCTGGATATTAGTCCCTTATCCAATGTGATTTGCAAATATTTTCTCCAATTCTGTGGGTTCCCTTTTCACTCTGTTGATGTCCTTTGATGCATAAGTTTTTGGTCCTTTGATAGTCTTTTTCTCTATTTTTAGTTTGTGCTGTTGATGTTATATCCTAGAATCCACTGTCAAATCCATGGTCCTGAAGATTTATCCCTATGTTTTCTAATAATTTTTTTAACTTCTTTTTATTTATTATTATTTATGCCTACAGCAGCTGGTCTTCCTAGGTGGTCTCCCATCCAAGTACTAACCAGGCCCGACCCTGCTTAGCTTCCAAGATCAGACATCGGGCTTGTTCAGGGTGGCATGGCCATAGACCACGTACAGTGGCTCCATTGGGGCGCGAACCCAGGACCTTCTGCGTGTAAAGCAGACGTACTAACCACTACACTATGGAACCACATCCTGTTTTCTAATAATTTTATCATTTTAGTTTTTTTAATTAAATTTACTGGGTAGCATTGGTTAATAACATTATATTAAGTTTCAGATTCATCATTTTCTACTGTGTTGTCTGTATGTTGCATTATGTGCTCACCATCTAGTCTCCTTCTGTCGCCATATATTTGACCCCCTTTACCCTCATCATCTTCACTACCCCTTTCTCCTCCGGTGACCACCATACTGTTCTTTGGGTCTGTGAGTTTGTTGTGTTTGTTCGTTTGTCGCTCTGTTTATATGTCACATTTGAGTGAAGTCGTGGTTCTCATCATTTCTGTCTGGCTTTGCTTAGTGTGATACTCTCAAGATCCATCCATGTTGTCACAAATGGCAAGATTTCATCCTTTCTGACGCCCAGGTAGTATTCCATTGTGTATATGTACCACATGTTCTTTATCCCGTCATCCCTGGAAGGACACTTCGGTTGTTTCCGTGTCTTGGCTACTGTAGATAATGCTGCAATGAATATAGGGGTGCAGATGTCTTTTCAAGTTACTGGGATTGCTGGGCCATGTGGTTGTTCCAGTTTTAACTCTTTGGGGAACTGCCACACTGTCATCCGTAGTGGCCACACCAGTTTACATCTCACCAACAGTGCACGAGGGTCTCCTTCTCTGCATCCTCACCAACACTCGTCTCTTTTTGATGACGGCCATTCTGACAGGTGTGAGGGGACATCTCACTGTGGGTGTGATTTGCATCTCCCTGACGATTAGTGATGGTGAGCACCTTTCATGTACCTGTTGGTCATCTGTATGTCTTCTCTGGAAAAATGGTTATTTACATCTTTGGCTCATTTTTTAATTGGATTGTTTGAATTTTTTGCTGTTGAATTCTGTGCATTCTTTATATGTTTTGGATATTAGCACCTTATCAGATTTGTGATTTGCAGATACTTTCTTGGTTCAGTAGGCTGCCTTTTCGTTTCGTTGATGGTTTCCTTTGCTGTGCAGAAGCTTTTTAGTTTGATGTGGTCGCACTTGTTTATTGTTGCTTTTGTTGCTACTGCATTTGGTGTGATCCTGTTTTTTTCTTAAGCCACTTCAGGAGATGAACGTACTTTATAATGATATTAATCATCACTTCAAGTTTGTTCTTATATTGTTAGCAATTACATGTTTTTGGAAATTTGGTCATCAGTAATGTTCTTTATTTGCCTTTCTTCACTTATATAACAGGGCAAAGTACTTTATAAAGTCCGCTGGAAAGGGTACACGTCAGACGATGACACCTGGGAGCCGGAGGTCCACCTGGAGGACTGTAAGGAGGTGCTTCTTGAATTTAGGAAGAAAGTTGTGGATAACAAAGCTAAACCAGTCAAGAAAGACACTCAGGTATTACATTTTATCACTTACTTTTTTTTTTCAGTACAATAAATTTATTATAAATTTTACTGATAGAAATATTGCAATAAAGAATTCACACCTGTTAATAAAACATACAGTATTCCTGTTGCACATTCTGTACTGCCAGTTAGTTCTCCAGATACTTCACTGAGTTTTGCTGCTTTCTGTAGCCAATCTGTGACTGCATTTGACAGACAAGTATGGTTTGGACGTGTTAGTGACTATTCCCCTTCAAGTTAGGGGTAAGACGGAAGTGGGTGTGGGGGAGACATGGTAACCCCTTGTCCGTGATTTAATAAACGTCTCGTTTCTGTATACCTGAGGAAAAATTTTTGTGCCATTCACATTACTACAGATATAATGCATGTTTTCATATTTAATCTACATTATTAACATTTTAATAGCATTTTGGTTATTTACAGGTCTGGTTATCCAGGTCTCTCTTTTCTCTTCTTCTGTGCCCACCTCAGTCTTTAGCTACTTTGTTGCCATTGGTGAGGAGGACAGAGGGACGGCAGGACTTCAGACGGGTTAAGCATCCATTAACAGTTTGGAAGAAGGTTTGACGGGCTAGGGAGAGGTGATGTTAAAAGCAACACAGGCTTCTCTCCAGTGGACTTGTCCATGTTTTATCCTTGATTCTCATGTTCCACAAATAATTGAATTGGCTTTATTTATTATCTTGGAAGAATTTCCCATTTTACTTTACAATGTAAATTTCACTTATAGCATCTATATAAATGGAACCAACTCTTTTTTTTTTTTTTCATTAGAAATAATTTTTAATGCTGGCAGAGGTTCTTGAACTTAGAATATAGTGAAAATTTTACAAAGTGAAAGTTTCTCACAAGAAACAGATTTTCTTATCGAAGTCTTGAAGGGCTGAATATTGATCCTTTCTCTCTCTGCAATTGGAATTTCAGCCACACTTTTAAAAATAGTATTTTTTCAAATGACCGAACCAGCATTTCGACCCAGGTTTTGCTGTGTGTGCTGGCAGCAGCGGCAGCAGCAGTGGTGACAGACGGCTTCTGTTTACGGAGCACTGTTACCGTGCACGTGCCTGGCACTGGGTCTGCGCTTCACGCGGGTAGTGCGGGCCCGGCCGGCCGCTGCGCTGTGGCAGGTTGCCTTTCGGTTTGGGCTGTAGCTTGAATTCCATTGAGAGGAGCGAATTACCAGCTTTTAAAAATCATGTTATTGTGGCAGGGCCTTTAATATGATTTTTAAATTACTAAGCAAAATGCTTGGCACTTTAAAAATTTTTGTAAAGGAAGCCCTTTACAAAACGAGTTCAGGTAAAAGTAGACGTTTTTCCCTAAAAACTTTTGTTATAGTTATATTTTACTTTTCTAGAATGGGTGCCTACTCCCTCCTTCCAAATGCACAAGTTTTACTCGGTTCATATTATTCTCAAAATTTAGACTTTGTAATTGAAGTCTTCCTAAAATGTATGTATTTCTCAATTTCTTACTTTCTTGTCTTGTCAGTGAGATAAGTTTGCTGACACTTCTCCCAAAAAGTCTTAAAGAACTCTGGTTTTATTGCCCCTTTATTTCACTTTATCAAGCCTCTAGTGAAACGCATCTTGCAACTCTCTCGGTTTAAAATTATTGATGATGGCTGGTGTGTTTGAGGCATACTCTTAAACTTAAAAACCTTTATCTTAATTTTAGAAAGATACTTCCCCACTTTAGACTCTCTTTTTATAAGCTACCCTCACTATTTCATAAATTAAAATTACAGGTCCTAATAACATTTCAAGTCTTCATAAGACCAAAATCTCCATTTCCTGTATTGAGTCAGTTTTCTCATGCATTCTCTCGTTATGTTTCTGTAACTCTTTGGTCTAATCACTGAGGTGGTGTCAGTGGACAGGAATATGGCAGAAATACAACTAGTCGCTGACCTGATTCCCTTTTAGCAAAAATAGTTTTGAAATTCAAAGGCTCTTGTGAATCTTTGACAATAGAGAAAGAGAGTCAGTAGGAGAAAATTGCTTTGTTCCCCTCTCTGTCTGTGTTCATACAAGCAGCATATGTGCTGCCTATGAAAATCGTGGTATTTCCCCATCACCAAAGTTCTTGTCTTATAGAGAGGTTTTACCACAGTAGCATCTGTAAGAATATTTGATTTTTCACTTTTTATTCTTAATTCTGGGAGCACTGCTTGCTTAGGACTTAGCATCATAAGTTAGAAATGGTTTCTTAACCCCAAAATGGTTGTTAATACCATTTACTAGAAAATATACATGATGCAGAAATGGTATTTGTTCATTAAAATACGTTTTATTATTTAGAGTTTGGATACCCTTTTATCTTTACGCTGACCTTCAGGTGTTTCAAACTAAAAATAAAACTGAGGTGCTTTTTAACATTCATTATGTGCAATATGGTCCAGTCCTTCCTTCATTATTTAATGGACTGAAAATCTACCAATAAGGCAGCCACTGGCCTACCTTGCACCTTCGGCTGACATGTGGCACAGGCGAGCTTCCACTGTACTATTACGGCAACATTTTTGCTATTTTTACCTTCCTGTTTTCTTTTTTTTGCCTTTTTTAGGCAAAGCTTTTTTTCTGGTAAACATAGAACGTTGTATGTGGGCCAGACCTTTAAATGGCCAGTTACAGAAAGATTGGTAAAATCTGGCCTTACAAGCTATACAGCAATGATTTTTTTTTAAAGGGCAGTACCATATACCAAGGACTTTGCCTTTTGTTTTTTTTTTTAAATAATTTTTTTTATCAGTGTATCTTCTGATCAGCAAACAAATATGTTTTTTAAAAAAATCAGGAAACAGCCACCTGTGTACGACTGCTCAGTAAAGAGATAAGTTCACCTTTGAGATTCGAGGATCGCTTTGACGGGGTGGAGGGTAGCTTTTTTGAAATACTTGTGTTCGTTTAAAGTATGGCTGTAGAATAATAACTACATACACCCTTTTAATGTAAAATGAATTAGAATTTGCCCATCCAAATAAACATTTTTAAGAGTGTACATTTTATAAAGTAAATTTGTCGCAATAGTGTCGTGGCCCAAAATGATTTAAAATTTTTCTTTTGGAATTGTCTTCATGAGAATTGCTAATGTCATGCAATAAACTGATTTCTAGTGACACCTCTCCTTTCAGTCACAGCAGTTCTCAGTGGGGGCTCTGTGAGTGCAGGGGTACACTTCCGGAAGAGCCTGGGGCAGGGGCTGCGCTGGGAAGCCCCGTGATTTCCATGGGTGGTCACCTAGGGGGGAGGTGGCCTGGGGCATGTACTATGCACTCCACACGTGTGTCACCGCTTTGTCATGTCTCGCATTCCTGAGGACGGGGGTCACATAAGCAGAGTGATGTGAATTGCCTGGATCAGCCCCACCCAGCTCACGCCTGTTGGCTTGGTGTCTTTATTAATAGGGTCGTTTCATTTTCAGAGTTGTCCTGATTGGGGTCATAAATAACATGTCAGACTATTAAAATGAGTAAGAAGACAGGTTGCTAGCACATGGGAAGTGTTCAGACTCAGGTATGGAGACGTAAGTCTCTGTTGTGATTATAGTAACTTTCAGAGTTAACACATTCCTTGCCTGTTGTCTGATGTTGGATTCTTTTGTTTCTCTTCTCTGTGGTTATATTATCAGTTTGATAAGCAGGTTCCTTTATTTGCTACCTAAGCACCTCTTTCCTCCCTGCCTTCCCTCCCCCTCCTTGTCTGACTCACGTTCTCTTGGCCCCAGACAGCACGGGTTTGAATTGCATGGGTCCACTTCCATGCACATACTTTACAGTAAACACATGGCCCGCCGGACTCGGCCTTGGCAGTCTGCAGGCGTGGAGGGCACCTGTATGTGGTGGTCTCGCCCCTTTGATGTGCAGGACTTGAGCAGCCTTGGGGGTTTGTATCTGGGGGGCGACCCCCACACTCCTGCCCGGCACAGGGTCAGCCGTCAGTAACAGACCGGTGGCGGAGGTGAGGTTTGGCTGCTGCCTCCGCTAATTCCACATAAACAGTGAAATGTAATAGCGAGTTTAAGGACATTTGGGGACCCAGAGTTTTTTTTAAATACCATTGTGTTTGGTAAGTACTTTTTTGGCAACCAAGAAAGTTGTATTATACAAATTACTTTCTTGGTGTTTTTGCAAATTTTAAAGTTCAAGTGAATAGCCACCTACCATACAAAAGACCATTCATGTCTGCTGTAGTTTGGAGCCTTCAGCAGCTGTGTTTGTTTGCATTTCAAACCGGGGCTTATCGCCACTCCCCAGGCCTATTTGTTAGATCAGATGTAAGTGATAGTATACCACTTCCTCTTAGGTAAGTGATTTTAAGGAGTTGAGAAACCGCGTGAGAAAAACATGTCTACCGGATTTCTTAGTGCTGCTTTTCTTAACCTTTTAAATTACTATGTTAATGGGTATTTAAATCTTTTCTGTTTTGTAGAGACTTTCTTTAAGTAATGAAATATTTGAGGCAAACTCTGATAGTGATCAGCAAAGTGAGACAAAGGAAGATACTTCTCCAAAGAAGAAAAAGAAAAAGTTAAGGCAGCGAGAAGAGCCGAGCCCAGATGCGGGGAAGAAGAAGAAGGCCAAGACCGGGAAGCTCCGAGAGCGGGCCCGGCTGGACCTGGAGGGCGCCCTGGAGAGCTCGGGGTTCGACCTGAGGACAAAGAAGAGGATCTCGGAAGCCAAAGACGAACCAAAGGAACCCAAGAAGCCCAAAAAAGATGACATAAAAGAAACCAAGGAATTGAAGAAAGTTAAAAAGGGCGAAGTAAGAGATTCAAAGGCTAAAATAAGAGAAGATTCCAAAGAAAACAGAAAAACAAAGAAAGAGAGGGTTGCGGACTCTCAGTTGGACTTGGAATCAAGTGCACTTAACGAGCCCCCTTCCCAGGAGGGGGACAATGACGAGTTCCAGCCTGCCAACCGAGAGGAGAAACCGAAGGCCAGGGGCGCAAAGGAGAAAGCCGGGCCGGACGCGGGGCCGGACACCATGTCGGAGAGCCCGCGGGAGGACGTGGGCAGCACGGAGGAGGACGGCGATGGCAGGGGGAAGGGGGCCAAGAAGAGGCCCCGCAGGTCTGAGGAGCCACGGGGCCGCGTGGGACCCGAGAGCGGCCAGGGCCCTGGCCGGCGACACGCGTGCAAGACGCCGCGTGGCCAGGAGCGCGGCCGGAGCGCAGAGGCTGAGGCGCCCAGGAGCTGGCGGGCAGGCAACTCTGCCGAGGACGTGAGTATGGGGATGTGAGTATGCGGCCGGGGACGGCCAGGCTAGCCAGCGCCCCTCTGGGTGCACAAGGAGTGCCACGCCGCGCTCTGTCGTGACCATGGCGTCGCTGTGGGCTTGGTGTGTCCCCAGCTCACACGCTTCACATTGTCTCCCACGGTCTTAAAACACTGCGTTTTACTTAGAGTACACGCAGCATGCTAACCTCCTAGGCCCTTTAGTTCTTACAGAAATACAAAAGTTCCTTTATATAGCTGTTTAAACGAAGTGTTTTCTACATTATGAAAGTATTCACATATGCAGTATTTTTCAAGGGCTAGAAGAACAATTTTTTGTATCCATTATTCCTAGTTTTGTGGGTTTATCCTAAGGAAATCATTTTAAAGGAGAAAGAGCTATGTATACAAAGATACTACAGCAGTGTTTCCTAAAATTAATGCCAGCCTTGCCATGAGGGAAGTGGCTAAGAAACTATCTACTTGGGAACTGTTACATATCCACAGAAATACTAATTATGGGGTTAATGTAGTAAAATTACAAGAGTTTATAAAATTTTATGGTGAAGAAACCATATGTACTTATGAACACAGCCATGTAAAAATGTGCAGTATAAATAAAGAAAAATGAATTTTAAACAGTTATCTGTGCAGAATGATAAAGATCGGGGCAGTGTGTGGAGAAATAAAAATAGCCACGTTTGGTGGTAGGACTACAGGGTGAAGTTTTTGGAATTTTCTTTATTTTTAATGATGAACTTGCTCAGAGAAACCTGAGGAAACCGGTGTCAGTTTTGAATTTACTGTTGTGTGATTGCCATGGCTGAGGGGTGCTGTCAGTGACGGAGCAGCAGCTGTGAAACAAGGTTGAGTCACAGTGGCCGGGGACCTGTGTTTCCCGTTTTCACACGTTTGGTATCAGTTCTTATCTGCATCTGTTTTGGGTCTTACATGTGTCTCTTTCAGGAGAGAGAGACCAAAAAATATGAACCCAAAGAAAAATACCAGAGAAAGCATGATTCGGACAAGGAAGAGAAAGGCCGCAGGGAGCCAAAGGGATTGAAGGGTGAGTGTGAACTTTGACCTTTGTCTTCGCCACCTTTATACAGGGGGTTCAGTTCACGTGCAGCTGTGTCGTCCCTAACCTGCAGCGTCACAGAACTGGGCAGTTTAGAACCTGACACTCCTTCAGTTTAACCCGTTCCTGTAGTTATTACGTAATAGTTTGTGTTGTTTCTAGCAATAATTTTTTTCCCTTCTCTTCACATTGTTTTTTCTTCTTTTGAGTGTGACGATGGAATTCGTTATAGTCACAGAAACAGGACATTAGCTACGGCAGAAAAGTAAATGTCTCCTTTATAGCAGATGCTGCATGAAACAAACTGCTGTTTAATGTGGCTGTTGTATTGAGCCTGTGTCATCCGCGTAAATGCCGTGTTGGCTGTGCACTTTGGGTCACGTCACGAGGCTCCGTGACTGAGGATTGTCACGCGTGGTGCTGGAACCAGGTGCTTGGCCAGACATCTCCCGCCGCGGTGTTCGAATGAGCCCCAGTGGATCCGTTAGTTCACACGTCCTAAGACAGTCCCGGGTTTTCTTCCAGAAGGGGTGTGACTGCGATGGCATCAGAAGTAGAGGGGGCTCTGCTCCTGGCTGGAACCCAGGAGTGAGTGGCAGGGAGCAGGAGGCCATTGTCTGGGTGGGTCAAGCATAAAGCTAGTGCAGTTTAAAGACTTAGTGTGTAAAGTGATACAACAGTTTAAAGCATCTGTTATTCATAGAGTGACAGGAGATTCAAAATATTGTGTAATTGAAGCTGGTTAATTAACTTTTTCTTCCCCCTACTGTCTTTTGTGTCAACGTCAGTACATTTTTGCTGTGTCTGTGTAGTCAGTCCTCCTCTGCCTTCGTTCCATTCCATCGAAAGGCACGACTGAGGTCTGGTTTTCTGTGTTCCCTGCTAGGAGAACCACCCTGTGCTGTCTGCGGAGTTTACGGTGGGGTCCTGCTCTGCCCCCTGCTCTGCCCCCTGTGGGGTTATGGCAGACCTCGTGCTTTGCCGGTCTTCTGTGTTTAGTTAAAAGCTGAGTCGGTTTCCCCAGGCACACAGACAATGAGCTGGCGTGGCCCCCTCCGTGCCCCCCACTTGCCACCATAAGTCACTTTTGTACCAGGGTGGCTTCAGGATGCCGCCGTAAGTGGTCACGTCAGTAGAAGGACACCTGGTGGCATGGCGGGTGATTCTGAGGCATGTTGTCCTCAGCAGGCCCTCGTCAGACTATATTTGTGAGTCTGTTTTTAGTTATTTTTGTTCCCTAGATTCTGCATATAAGCGAAATGGTATATCTCTCTCGCTGACTTCACTCAGCATAACCTCTGGGTTCATTCACGTCATTGCAAATGCTAGGACTTCATACGGTGGTACAATTTATTCCATTGTATTTATGAACCATAATTTCTTTAAGGAAAGTATCTATTTCTTTAACACAAACCCAGATTTTCGATTACAGCAGAAATTTGTGACTCTTGTTATCAATTTTTTTTCACCAGCATTTAAAGAAATCAGAAACGCATTTGACTTATTTAAATTAACTCCAGAAGAAAAAAATGATTTTTCTGAGAATAATCAGAAAAGAGAAGAAATACCGCTGGATTATAAAATTGCAGAAGATCACAAAAGCAAGGAAAACAAGCAGGAACTTAAAGAAAGGAGAAATACGAGAGATGAGACTGACACTTGGGCGTACATCGCCGCAGAGGGCGATCAGGAAGTGGCGGACGGCGGGTACCAAGCAGACGAGAATTGCGGTGAGTGTGTCCTATCACTACAGTGTTTTGGGGTGACGCACCATGTTTCAGCTGCCTCATCCATCTCCTACCACCATTCTGATCTCAAGATCAGAAAGTAGTGGCGTTGGAGATGTTAATTTGTCCCCTGAATAAGTTAACTTTTATGTTGAAGACTTAGGAATTCTGTGATTTCTGAATTGATCACAAGTATTTTCTGAGTTCTTATAATGTACTCAGAACATTTAGAAATTATAAAGCTTTCCAGTTTTGTACCTTTCCCACTCTTGTCAAGTAGCCCAGTTGTGTATCTTGCTAGATTTCTTTCAGGAAGTTATCAAACGCAGACTGACTTTGTGTTCTGGCCTTTTAACTTTGCGGTAAATGGCACGTCCTAAGTCAGACGGTGTGTCTCCCTCAAGTGTGCGGGGATTGGCTGCGAAGGAGGGCGGTGTGCGGAGCGCGGGGCACACCTGCCGTGGGGCGGGGTGCACATGTGGACTCACGGGGCGTGGCAGACATGAGGCCGGTCTGGGGAGCAGGCGGAGAGAATCACTAAATGCTCCGCAGCCCATGGCACAGGCCACGCAGGAGGGATCCTAGGTGACGGTGATGGGTCCCCAGGTCAGTAAGGACTCTCCCCACCAGGAGCCCTGAGGGCTGGACCACTGACATGTGAAGTCCGCTGGGCCAGGCGCGGGGTCACTCGGCATTCACTGTGTCCTCATGTGCATGAGTGAGGGTGACACATGAGCAGACCTGTCGCATAGGAACACGTTCTCTTTGGGTCGTGGCTCAGGTGCCCCCTTGTGAGGCAGCAACGATGTCCAAGGCCATTCTGTTCCGGAGGACGGTTTCCTTGTTGGGGACATTTCGGTGCTCAGCAAGGACTGGCTTGGGGTTCAGTTGGAGCTTCTACATGTGCTGCGACATCTCCAGGGAGTAGAGGGGACAGACGGCCGTCAGGGGGTCACCCAAGGGGAAGCAGACGTGCCACCTTGGGAGCCTGGGCAGGCTCGGACCCACCGCCCTCTCTGGTCCTCGGGTGCAGGGTGTCCCCACTGGTCCAGGTGCGGCAGGACAGCGGGACCCTGTGGAGACTGTGGTTCCCCTCACCGGGGTGCCAGCGACAGCTCCGTGCTGTCAGCAGCACAGCACCGTGGCCCACGGGGCAAGTCGGGGTGGGGGCGTCCCCGTGACTCCCGTATCATGTGGCATGAGGTGCGTCGGCGGCCCCCAGTCTGGCACGTGGGCAGCAGGGCCGCTGGCTGCCGGGGTTCCCCAGTCAGCCTGCTCTCTGCACCTCTTTTTCCTCCTCCCACCCCGTGCCTGCGGGTTATGAGGGGCTGGGACCCCAACCCCCGTCTGTTCACCAGGCTCTGTAGGTGGCCCGCACCTTCTTCAGGCCTCTCGTGCTGGCAGTCTGGTTGGCATGGTAACAGGGAAGGCCAGACTCAGGGTCACACAAACTCAGGCATAAACGTGTTAGTCCGTCCCTGGTTGGGAACCTGGAAGATGGCCGTTGCTTTGGGCATTGATCGGCACACACAGGACATGCTGTCTGTCGCTGCATTAGCAGGTTACTATGTCAGGGGCAGTGTGCTATCCCAGCCGGGCCGACCCACGGGCTTAGTCACAGTCACCCACCCCTTAGCTTCCCACAGTCCCTTTAGGACAGCCCAGCTGTCACTGCAGAGGGTCCACGGCCGGGGTTCCCGAGTGCTGGGTGTGTGGCTCCTGCCCGTGTGGACGGGCGGCCCCCATGAGACTAGCTGTCCTCCGGGCACCCGCTTCGTCTCAGAGGCCTCTGCGCTGTAGCGGGTCTTGTACTCAGCACACGGAGTCAGCCCTTCGGACCCCAAAACTGACAGGTGACGAGTGGCCACGCAGTTCCAGGGTGAGCTCTTGGTACGCAGCTCTGCAGGTGGTCACTCAGCCCTGTCACCTAGACCGTGCTCCCTCCTCGTGTGACCTCTGTCCTGCTTCCCACTGCTTCCCGCACACTCGGGTGCAGCTCGCTGCGAGTGGCTCCTGGCCTGTGACGCGTCCCCTCACAGCCACCGCGAACGACGTGCCTTCTGCTGTGACTTGCTCCGTCACCACTGCTGTATTCAGAGAACGGCGGCAGCGGTTTTCTGTGACTTCCGCAAAGCTCACAGCCACCATGGGCCTGAGACCTGGAGGCTGAACTGTCCCTGCACGCCAGGCAGCGGAGCAGTGCTGGTCACGAGAGTTTGGGGGAGACTTCGTATGGTGCGAGTCTTACAAACTCCATTTCTGTAGCACGGTTAACTGCCTGGCATCTGTAGTTTCAGAAATTGGTTTTAAGTGAAAGTCCTTGAACTGCCATCATCAAAAGTCTGTGCTTTGCAGTCACTGTGAGTGATTCCCACGTGAGTTCAGCCCAGCCTCTCTGCACCGTCGGTAGGGAGTGAGCACGTGGGTTGGACAGGTGGGCAGAGGCTGGCACTCGTGTTACGATGGGCACCGTGGGCAGTCGGGGGCTCAGCAGGGAGGGCTTCCTGGAGGAGGGACGGGGCTGAGTCTGGACTGTGTCCACAGGACTGGTTCACACATTGCGAATGGAGTTACCTACACAAATGACTATAGGCAGCGTGTGCGGGAAGGGTGGCTGGAGGGAAGAAAGCCAGCGAGTCCCCTCACTGCCCTCTCTCTCCCTTTGAGCTCCTTGGCTGTGTCCTTACATTTGGGCCTCACTGTTTATAGTTAGTGGGTCATCTATTAATCTCTGTGCTTTTGAAGCACCCTGACTTCTAAATATGGATAGTTCATGTCACTTCCCAAAGAAAATCAGACGTGTCGTTAAAGACTCCGCTACACAAGGACACGTGTTAAAGGTGTTTGCAAAGTGTTGGTTAAGACACCACAAATTTAATAAAGCAGCATAGTGTATCTCTATGTCCAGAAAAATCTTAAGGCTCTTCTGTGTTCCAGACGGCAAGCAGCAGATTCTGAGTTTGGGCATGGACCTGCAGTTGGAGTGGATGAAACTGGAGGATTTTCAAAAGCATCTTGCTGGGGAAGATGAGAATTTTACTACAGCAGATGCAGTTCCGAGCAGTGAGTAGTATGGGGGGTGTGGTGATCTTTTTCATGACCGCATACAGAAAATTTAATTTATCGTCTCTTTCTTTTTAGATTTATTGCGGGATGCTGTGAAAAATGGGGATTATATCACTGTGAAGGTTGCACTCAATTCAAATGAAGAATATAACCTGGACCAAGAGGTAGTAAATACTTTCGTGAAATCTCATGAAAGGGGGTTGGAAAATAGCTCTCTTAAAATAACCCAGTTTTACTTTCAATGTCTTTGACTTTAAAAGTAATGCATGTTCACTTAATAAAAAATTCAGACATTGTGGAACGTAGAGATGACAATCCCTGTGTCTCCAGCCTCTGACAGGGGCCGTCCCGTTCCACTGCCATTGTCTGCTTCCCCCTCTGCCGCTTTGAGCGGGGAGAGTGTGAACAGCTCCTGCTTTCGGGCCACTATTTGCATCTCATTGAATTGTAACCTCATAGATTCATAATGGGTTTTTATATGGAAGCATATTAAACCCTTTTTTCCTTATTTTTAGTAGTTTTTTTTTTTCTTTTTGAGACTTACTGCTTAGAGTTTTTTTTAGGTAGTCATATCTTTTGGTCTTAATCCTTGATGGCTTTTAGGTGTCTTGTCTTGCTTAGAAAAGACTTACATTTTCTTTAGTTGCTAAAGTTACTGGGATTTTTATTAAAATTGCATGGAATACATAGGTTAATTTCCTTAAGAATTGACATTTTACATTTTGAGTTTCATCTATGGACATGGTGACTTTGTGTCAACTCTTCCTTTATTCCATTTATTTTATTTTAATTTTTAGGTGTGGCAGCCCTTGGTTGACCTCACAGATTGCAAGGATCTTATCAGTTTACAATTCCTTATTTTTTTTATTGTTCACATTTACATCACCTGGTCTTCCTAGGTGGTCTCCCATCCAAGTACTAACCAGGCCCAACCCTGCTTAGCTTCTGAGATCAGACAGGACCCACCCGGCTTGTTCAGGGTGGCATGACCGTAGACTCCATTTATTTTAAAACAAATTTTTTTTGTACAATTGTTACACGTTTATTTCAGATGTATTCCTAAATACTTTATAAATCTGATTGTGTTACCATGATATTAGAGCCCCCCCAGTCACATTTCGTAACTGGTTATTAGTGTGCGGTGAAGCTATTCGTGTGTGTGTGGGGGCGGTTCTCTAGTCACTTTATGAAATTCTCGTACCCTGCTAATTTATTTGCCTTGGATTTTCTGGGTAGAGAATTCAATGATCTGCTAAAACTATTTTCTTTCCCTTTTTCCCTAATATTTCTCTCTCTGGTCGTGTGAAATTGGTGCCATTTGAGTCACAGTGGTGGCCTGCTCTGCTCCTGGTCCAAGGGACATCCCTCAGGGTGGCCATTGAGTTTCATTCCTTCCCCTCCCTTCAGTTCTGCTCTCTTTAGCTGGCTGAGTTGTCAGCTGGGGCGGGTGTGGGTTTCATCAGATGCTCCCCCCGCCCCACCCCCAAAACTTGGTCTTAGAAGCAGACGCTGCAGGGGCCTTCCCAGAGTTAGAGGCATTCACAGGTGAGAGGACCAGGCGGTTGTCAGTGGATCCTCCAGTCTGTCTGAATTGCTGCTGCTAGAAATAATTCTTACATTCGTGTTCCCTCAGATTACTTATTCTGGGAAATTCTGCCAAGCCTTCAGGTTGTAACCAGATTAACTCATATTATTGGAATTGGGTTTTATCAAATAGTGCTTAATTAGTGGCTTGATTTCCTCATATGGTGTTTAGTGATTGGAAATTTTTTAGCTAGTTACCTTTTTCTTCAACTTTGTTCAGAACTATTTCTTTACTTAGTTTTGTTGGTATCAGCACCATTTACTACTTCAGAATTTTCATCCTTAGAGCAATTAAACTGTCACTTTCCAGCAGTTAGGTGTACACGGGCCAATGTTCACCTGTCCCAGCCAGCACTCATTTCGGCTTGCCATCAAATACTGTGGGCTTGCATGACTTCCCATGGTCATTTCTGGCATCGTTGGCCAACTACATGCATGAGTTTTACCTAGAGCACAGGAGACTTTCAGACCTGAAGTCTGAGATGCACAAGTGCTGTTGCCATTCATGCATCAGGAGTCACTATCCACGTCCTGTCACGCGAAGTACTGAGGCGCCTGTGGGACCCAACGCACGGACGTTGTGAGAGGTTCCGGTCACACGTACATACAAAAAAGTCAAGGTTATTAGTTTCTGATGTTTTATTAGGCTACTTTGGTGGGAAAAGTCAGTAATGCCAAAATCAGTGTACTTTAATGATTTCACGTTGAAACAGTCTAAAATGTCTCTACTTAAACATTCATGTCTTTTCTTCAACAAAACCTTCTATTAAGGACTCAAGTGGGATGACGCTGGTGATGCTGGCTGCGGCCGGAGGGCAGGACGACCTGCTGAGGCTCCTGATCGGGAAGGGGGCCCGGGTGAACGGGCGGCAGAGGAACGGGGCCACCGCCCTCATCCACGCAGCCGAGAAGGTCGAACAGCTTTAAAGTTTACGTTCCCTGTTCATCTGTCCTTTTCACGGGTGGGCGTTGTACCCATGCAGTATTCGCATTGAGTTTTCAGATGTGATTTTCTAGTTGGCAGTGTCATGTTGAAAAAGCACCGCTGCCTGAGGCACCAACACCAACCTTGGTCTCGGACCTTTTTAAACCCATTTTCCTATTGAAATTAACTGTTCCTTTTTGGTTAACAACTTAGTGTTCCCACGTTGCCTTTCTGGAGGATGGCCATGCACAGGGTCCTGCAGGGAAGACAGTGCGGCCATGCCCCTGACCCCAGCGCCTCCCCCCTGGGGGGTGCACAGCGCAGAACCACTGTCCCAACCTGCCTGGGGGAGGCTGAGTGGATGTGTGAGTGTCTTGTGGGGAGTTAACTTGCATTTTCTCTTTAATAGAACTTCTTGACCACAGTGGCTATCCTTTTGGAAGCGGGCGCCTTCGTCAACGTCCAACAGAGCAACGGGGAGACGGCGCTCATGAAGGTGAGGGGGCCGAGGGCGGGGAGCATTGAGGGACAGAAGGGACATCAAAGCCCGCCAGGCTGTGCGCCTCACGGTGGGGGTGGCCTGGACGAGTGTGGGGACGGGGTGGGCATGGAGGCTGCAGGCCGGCTCCCGTCACTGTGCGCTGTCGGGCCTCTGTGCGTGGACGTGGAGTTGGCATGTAATCTGTGCAGCATGCCGTTGAAGTGCGCACACACTCGCCTGCCCTTGTCACCCTCTGCAGTCAGCGCGTCTGCAGGGGTGAGTCCAGCTGTAGACTCTTGCCCAGGTTCTGTGGGGACAGAGGGTGCAGCTCCGGCCGCCGCCGCCTCCCTGGACTCAGCCGCGCAGCCCACTGCAGTGTGCACCGAGCCGGCGGTGGCTGTGTGGCGCGTCTTCTCTGGCCCGCAGCAGTGTTGGTTTGGGAGCCCACCCCCCCATCCCTTACGTGTCCAGTGCTGCGCATGGTCAGGGTGGCACTCAGGGCAGGGGGTCCGTCTGGCTGAGACACCACCAGGTGTGTTCTGAGCAGGTGTACCCAGGATGGCCCTGAACCTGTCACCACCATCCTAGGCGAAATTCAAACTTATGCCCACGTCTGTCTCCCGGAGAAGCTCCTGGGGGTTTTGAAATTTTGTACCACGAGGTGCCTAGGGTGCCCCATGTGACCTCTGAGCGCCTCTGCTGAGGTGTCGCCCCCAGGACGGAGGACACAGCAGAGGTGGAGCAGCAGCAGTAAGGCTTGCAGTCCTTCCGCCTAGGGGCACAAGTGTCTCTCGCAAAGCTGCCCGTTTCCCAAGGAACAAGGCAGAAAAGGAAGGAATTCTGTGTAGCCTGTGCTGTCCCCTCCCTTTTGTGTTGACAGTTTCTGACACTCGGGAGACCCACCCTGGGTCTGTTCCACAGGAGGGACCCACGTGTGGGGGAAGGGAGGGACGCGGCCTGGCGGTCACCGCATCTCAGTGGCGGTTCTTGACGCAGGCCTGTAAGAGAGGGAACTCAGACATCGTGCGCCTGGTGATCGAGCGTGGTGCTGACTGCAACATCCTGTCCAAGCACCGGAACAGTGCCATGCACTTCGCCAAGCAGAGTGACAATGTGCTGGTGTACGACCTGCTCAAGAGCCACCTGGACACGTAAGTGGCCCGTGCCTGCTCAGGAAGTGGTCCTGACGGGCTTCCATTCTCAAGAGGCCGTGAATTCAGGTGGCATGTGAGTGACTCTCCTGCGAGCTGCTGAGTCCCAGGAACTTCCAGGCCGGAGGAGGAGGAGGTCCCGGCAGGACAGTGCAGATCTTAGTCATGCTCCCACTGTGGCTCAAAGACAGTTTCTTAGAACCCTTTAAATTTTATTCTGTAGTAGAGATAATTTTTGAGCATTCAGGTGTTTGGTGACACGGAGCAGAAAGCAGATTTTCTATATCCCCCGCCCCCAGGCATAGCCACGCCCACCGTCAGCACCCTGCCGCTGGGGCTGGGGCAGTTAATGAACCTGCGTGGACAGCAGCACCTTTGGTCCCTAGCTTACGTCACAGACTTGCCTGTGGGAGGACATTGTCACTGTCCTGAAGACCTGCTCCTGGTAGTCCCCCTCCCTCCCCCCAACCCTGGCAGACGCGAATGCTTTTGTCGCCTCCGTAGATGGGGTAGAGCTGGAATCATAGTGTCACCTTCTCAGACTGGCTTGGCTTCTGTCACTTACTGATGGCATCTGAGTTTCCTCTGTGGCTTCGCACGGCCTGACAGCTGGTTCCCGTTTAGTGCCGAGTGTCAGTACTTCGTCTCCATCTGGCTGCCTCGGTTTGTCCAGTCGCGTTCATTCTTCTCTCAGAAGTTCATCCATGTAATTCAGTAGCTGGTTACACCTGGCAGCAGGTGTGCTTTGTCACCGCAGCAGAGTCAACGGTAGCCACTGTTCTCTCTTCCTCATTTGTAATGACTGCACGGTGGCTCCTTCGGTTCCAAGATCTATGGTCTAGGCAGAAAGGAAGATACATTTAGGACAGTGGACAAAAAGGGGCCATGTGCCCGCTCAGCCACCCGGTAATTCCTGTGGGCGTCTGTGGCTCAATGGCCCCAGGAAGCCTACCCGTCCCCACCTGTCCATGGGGGGTGAGTGAGTCACAGACAGGCGGCGGGTGACTGGCCTTCCCATGTGCACGAGACGGAGGGGCCGCTGAGATGCTGGATTTTGTTTAACCCTGACTAATGGGTCCTGGGGCTTAACCTCTGGAACGAGACTGTCCCCAGGGAACCAGACTTGCTGAGTTTGCCTGCCTGCTTCCCCTCCCACGCAGGCTGTCCCGAGTCGCGGAGGAGACCATCAAGGACTACTTCGAAGCACGCCTCGCTCTGCTGGAGCCGGTCTTCCCCATAGCCTGTCACCGTCTCTGCGAGGGGCCAGATTTTTCAACGGATTTCAATTACAAACCTCCGCAGAACATACCAGAAGGTGAGCCTGTTTTCTCTCGGTTTGAAATGCAACACTAGAACTTAAGCGACAGGACTCTTTCCATTATGCACAATTCACACGTAAAAGGACAGCTGCTCTGGCAGAGTCAGCTGAGACCCAGCCTCCCCAGCGACTGTCAGGGTTCAGAGAGCCTGGGGTCAGTGCTTGTTAAGGAGGAAGTTGGGTCTCGAGACTTAAAACTAAATTTTATTAAAATTTACTTTTAAGATTCTGAGCCAAGAATCAAATGTTTTTCCTCAACTTTATTATTGCTCAGAGCTTCGCCTCTTATGCACGTCTTGCCCCATAACAGTTCAGGAGATGGAGGTGTCACGACCGCGGCCGCCTTCTCTAGGACGTGGGGTGCAGGTGACACCACCTCTGCCTCCAAGTATGAGGTTTACACATTCAAAACCCTCCCGCCCATTTTTAAGAATGTATGCAAGAAGACGCAGTCTCTCATACCGTGTTAGTATTTGAAGAGTGGCAACGTGTCGTCATCACTATTCAGGGGAGCCCTTGAGATCCCCCTTTCTCTGAGACCAGAACCAGAATCTTTTGTGAAGTCTCCTCACGTTTATTACAACTGGCCTGGATCAGTATTTATTTTTGTATTTAAAATAAAGCTTCAAAAATAAAATGAAGGTTGCACAATATCTTGAATATTCAGGGAAAGTTCCAAATCTCATCCTTTTTTCCCCAAAATAAGATTTTTTTACATTTATCAACTTTTAGCTTTAATATAGGAAAGTATATTTTTCAAGTTCCTTGAGCTATCAGTAGGGACTACCTGGACAGAAAATTAAAAGGGCTGCAGTTTGGGTGTGGTGTGAGTGGGTGGGGAGGTGGCCGTGCCCAGCAGGCATTAAAAGCTGTGTTTATGTCTTCCTTGCCCAGGCTCTGGCATCCTGCTGTTCATCTTCCATGCAAACTTTCTGGGTAAAGACGTGATTGCTCGGCTCTGTGGACCCTGCAGTGTACAAGCTGTAGTTTTAAATGACAAATTTCAACTTCCAATTTTTCTGGTAAGAAAAAGTGCATTTAAGACTTAAATTGCTGTTTTAATAAAAGTATGTTAATTATAATTCATTAAACCAGTTGCTAGAAATGAGGCAATAATGATAATCACGAAGTAAAATTATCCTAAGTTTTTGTAAAAAATCTAAAATATTATGCCTCTTTCCACCATCATACTTATACATATCCTTCAATTTTTTTGAATGTTTCTGTTTATACCTAAACACCACTACTGGACAACACTGGTTATATGTAGCTTAGTTTTAATGCTTAATTTTAGGTAATCATTATGCTATTATTTTGATTATTATAAACATTTTTAAATACATATGTAACTATTAAATGCTCTTGAAGAATCTTTATGCATGATTTCTTTGCCACATTTAAAATTCTTAGGCTGAATTAAGAAAAATTTAGTTACGGAGATTGACACTCATGCTGTGTATGGCTGGATACATTCTAATCCTAAAGAGTTATCTGGACATTGTTTTGTCATTTGTATCCTTTATTGCCTTGTATGAAATTCAAGTATAAAACTTGTATTTATCATCACCAGAGTCTTAAATAGGAAGAAACGCTTTTTTTGTTGTTTTTTTCCCCTAGGACAGTCATTTTGTTTACTCCTTCAGCCCTGTGGCAGGCCTCAACAAGCTCTTCATAAGGCTGACAGAAGCGCCCTCCGCTAAGGTGAGACGCCCTCCCTCCTGCTGACCCAAACTGCTGGGCGCACCTGTCCGAGCGAGATACGGGCTTGACATTCAGGGTGTGTCGGTACAGGGACCGGTGGCGTCTAGCAGTCTGAGCTACCATGTGCCCTGGGCTTTTGGTATTTCATCACCTGGCTGGTCACCAACCTCTCTGTGAAATGAAGCAGGACTAGACAGGACCATCTGTATGGTAGTACAATTCTCTAAGTAAAAATCAAATTATAAGCACTTGAATTTATTCAAGCGGGTGACCACCCAGCCACCTAACCTGATACCCCGGTCGGAACATCGCAGCAGGGGGATGGGTCTGGGACGGGTGCCACTGCTGCTGACCCATGTGCACATTCATTCCTCCAGGTGAAGCTGCTAATTGGTGCATACAGAGTGCAGCTGCAGTGACCAAGCCAAGGCCTGGGGTGGACTGAAAGGACGGACTGACCTTTGGACTTCAAATACTGTCCCTGAAGCAGCTGGGGACCCTGGCACAGCCAGCACTCACGCCTACATTTAAAGTCTGTAAACCTTGTGCAGTTTAAGGCCTGTCACTGTCTCTTAAGATGGGACACAGTGTTCTAATGTCATAAAACATAAATGTAAGTATTTGTGCTAGCATTCTGAAGTCTTGGTGTTGTGTCCAGGCTGCATATTTCTGTTTCCACAATGTGGAATCGTACCTATGAGGACTGTTTCCTTTTTTTTAACTAAGTTTCTACTGCCCTGGTGAATTTGTGTTGCTCCACGCATTAAGTAAAGCGTGAATCTGCTGCCTTTGCAGCCTCATCTGTTGCTCACGTCTCGAGCTGGAGGTGACAACTTGGTATATTTCCAGTTATCCTTTTTTTGAAGAGATGAAAACAAAAAAATGTCAACCAGGAGGACATCATGAGGTATAAAAGGATGTTTAACCTTGCTTACAGCTATCCTGTACCCTTCCTTGGAGCACTAGCAAGGCCAGTCAGCTTTGCCACTGCCTCGGGTGACGAGTTACTGCCACCACTGATTCTCTACAGGTCTAACTCTTAATGCATTTAAAATTGTGAATTATTTTTCAGAATGTCACGTTGGACTCCCACACATTGTGTTGGCATTTTTACTTTCTGGTTTTCTCAATAAAACAACACAATGTTGATCTACTTTCTTTGTTTTAAAATGGTGGGTACCGAAGGTGCTGTGCTCTGGCTGCTCAGCTTTGATGCCTTGTATCGTCTGCTGACTTGAGTTAGCAACAGTGCAGAGACCAGGAGCAGGAGTGCCTCGTTCACTACACATAAGGGAAACGGGTTTTTAAAGAAAATTTCTGTTATCAAAATCCTGCCTAAGAGAAGGTTACAAGGACATTGAATAACGAGGACATGCTGCTTACCGAGGAGGCACGGCCGGCTCGGGTCAGAAACCTGAGACACCACGCAGCTGCAGCAAGTCCGCAAGGGCTACACCTTCAACAGCTGAAGTGTGATTAACGGGGAGTGGGTAAGTCGTTTCGACTGAACCAAGGCCTGGCAACACGGGAGTGTGCGATAGCTTGTGCCGACACGGCCCTGTCTGTGTTGGCTTCTGCCCACTTTGTGCCGGGTGTACTGGTAAGTTCTGTGTCTCCTAGGACTACAACGCAGACGCACGCGACTTAACACAGTCTTGCTGTGAACAAGCGCTCGCTTCTGTGCAGCAGGTGAGACGCTCCGCTGCGGCTCTGGTTCCTTACCTGCACCACATGTGGGCGGTGCCCAGCAGCTGCCTTCCTAACGTGTGCAGGGCTGCGCAGCGCTGCAGACGGGCACGGCACAGGACACGTATCTGAGCTGCTCATCGCGGTCACAGGCCATCTCGTGACTTGGTGTTGTCAAAAAGGGGATGCATCACTCTGGCCAAACTCCCTGAAAAGCAATTAGTGCACAGTTTACTTCAAATTGATCTTAACTCAGAGAAAACTCCCTCCCAGTGTCTGCTGACGAAAGGACGGGTAAGCGGGCAGACGCAGGGGTGCAGCTCGCTGCCCACTGTTTGGATTCGGTCTGCCCGGAGTGCTTGCAGTCGGCGTGGCACACGTGCTTCACCTACAGCACATGGTCCAGAGCCAGGCCCGCCACACTCATGAAGGTGCCACTGCCATGACGTGGCAGGCGGTCAGTCCAGGAACAGGAAATTACCCCATTTCAGACACTCCCTTCTCAAGTCACACCCATCGACATCCTCGGATGCAGAGTGTGCAGGATGGCTCAGTGCAACGTCAGGACGCTCCTGTTAGAATGGCAGCTGCGGGGACTCCCGGGGCTGGCCAGGGCAATCCAGGATGCCAACAGGGCGAGGCCTACAGGATGCGTTTTCCATGAGAGCACAGTCCTTGAGCAAAGACGGGGAGAAACGGAAACGCGCAGACTGGTGAGCGAAGCAGGGGAAGCAGGACGTACGCACCAGAACCGCCAAGACTGGTGACAACTTCACGACTTCTCATGCTGCTTTGTCACGTCATACTGTAGAAACCCTAAAGATTACTTTAAAATCTACTGAGCTCCAGGGACGGCTGATGAAGGCTACTCCGCTTCCTCCGTCCTGTGCCGACCTGCAGGCGATGCCCCTCACACCAACCCTGGTGTCCTCAGGCCCGGCTCCTCCCTCCAGGACACCAGAGCCTTACCAACCAGGAAGCCGGGCCCAGGGACACCGTGGTTGGTGTGAGGGGCATCACGTGCAGGTCTGCCTGGCACCCTCAACTCCCAGAGGCCCCCAGGTGGGATCTAACTGCCATCCGTCACTCAACAGCATAGTACTTCTGCCTTACCGCTCGTTACTTGCTTTCCTTGGGCTAAAATACATATGCTTTAGTAAAAACGTGATTTTCTCATAATGCCACATTTCTTGAGGAGTTCCTTTCCTTGGAACTGACCCCAAATTGCAGGTTACATGGGGCAGTAAACCCTGCAGTGTCTCACGAGAGGGGGGTGGTTAGGCTGCCACCACGACGCTTCCCACACTGCCCAGCAAGACCGCACTGGGGAGACGTGCCTCTTTAAAACAAACAGAAACTCTGAATTTTATGTAGTTTGTACTATTCCAGATTATCATTTTAACCACAGAAAATTTAGCTATGAGGTCTAATTTTTAAATGTCAAGCGTTACTCTCTATATAAACGATGAGCAGTTAATAAACTTGCAAATGAAGGTGTGTTCAATCTGGCTCGTTCTGTGTCACAAACACTTCATTTCAAGTAATTTGCAGCGCTACAAACACTGACAAAGCGCATCAGTGTACTGACCCCTGCAGCGTCCTCTGGCACGCGCTGGCGCCGTGACCGTGCTGCCGAGCTCGTCTGGACAGTCCCTGGGAGCGCGTGGCCGAGGGCCCCTGCAGGCCGGGCTCTCACGGGTGCGAGAAGCACTCCTGAAAGGACAGCTGAAGATGGTGTTTTCAATAACATTCCTGAAGGAGGAGACTGCCACATCACTT
This sequence comes from Eidolon dupreanum, assembly GCA_028627145.1. Classification (NCBI taxonomy): domain Eukaryota; kingdom Metazoa; phylum Chordata; class Mammalia; order Chiroptera; family Pteropodidae; genus Eidolon; species Eidolon dupreanum. Next base: position 82,287,645 of record CM053508.1, on the reverse strand, counting down.
CCCTCTGCAGGAATTAAATTATTTATTTGGTATTTTACTAATTTAATAAAATTTAATGTCTTCCTGGAATGTACCAGTTTTTCATTGAGGAAGCAAGTCACTTTACCAGCATTCACTCGTTTTTTAACAAATTTAACTTCAAAATCCTATAGCCCCAGTGACAAAATCCCTGCGCCAGGCTGACAGGTGCTGTCAGCCACAGTCAGTGGTCCTCCAGAGAGCAGACCACGGGGAGGGGGGCTTCCAGAACAGCTGCTGGGTCCCACCCCTAGTTTGCTTCGCTGAGCAGGTGAGCCTGATAATGTATGTTCCTAAGCTCCCAGGTGACAGTGACCCTAGGGACCAGCTCTGAGAGCCACTGCCCAGCGGTAACTCTCTAGGGCTAGTAACAGCACACAGAGTAGCTGTCCTGTTTTTGGGCACAGCATGAGGTGCCACGTTAAGGTTAGACTCTGAAAGGCAAGGTGTGCCCACAGCGAGGCCCATCGCTGTGCCCGCCAGCCCCTGGGTCCTGGGTCCTAGGGAAACGCAGTCGGCCTAGGGATGCGCATCCTGAGATGCTGCACAGCCAAGGAGCTTGCAACGCAGACGCCCTGTCCCCAGGTCACACTTGGAACCACCAGAACAGAAGGGAGTGCTGATCGCCAGGTAAGGGCTGCATGAGGTAACACTGGATCTATCAGGATGGTGATACATCATCCGAATTCTGACAGATCACAGAATGTATGAATGTTCCCAAGTTTTATGTCTAACCTAATGAAGTAACAGAAAACCTGTGACCCTCTGCAAAAGGGAGAAGCAGCTTCTTGCCCTCGCATGGGACGGAGCCTCTGACATTAGACCCCTTTAAGACGACACGCTTTCCGGAGGGGCACGAGACTAGCATTTTAGGCTTCAGATCACTAAACACCAAAAGGGAACTTTTTTCCTATAGTGAACTCGTTGAATGTGTCATTTCCAGTCTCCGCCCAGTTTTCCCTAAAGACAAATGGACAGGCATGACTACCCATGAGGAAAGACGAGGGCGATAAGCTAAACATCCCTCCGCCCTGGCTCAGAGGACAGGACGGTAACCCTAGGGGTCCCCAAAGACGGCAGGCTGACGAGCGGAGGTTTCACTTTCCACCACAAACTATTTCCCAGCGTTGCACTGACTCAAAGCACAGGCACCATCACAAACGTTCACTACGTCAACCGTCGGCGTCCAGAAAAACGAACGAAGACACCAGAAGGAAGGGACGAGCCGTCGTAAGAGAGACCGACCCACCTCAAAGATGCCAGGATGCCGGCACGCCCCGTCCTTGTGCCGATCCGTGATGGAGGGCGAACTGCAGGCGGCTCATCCACGTGTTCTTTTATCCTCCTAGAATACAACAAAATAGGATTTAGCCTTCAGTAAGACAGTTTCAATCATCCATCTTAAAAGGTGCTGTAACTCGGTTCTTAAAGCTCTTAGCAGCATCAGTCCTTCAAGGTGCCGCTTAACCTTTTCGTTTGAGGACTTCTGTTCCGTGAGGTTCCCCTTCACGTCCTCAAAAACATCAACCAACTTAAAATGTACTCAACTTTACACTTTGGGATTAAACAGTTAAATCCTAAACACGAAATCTTCAAGTCTGCTAATGATTTTAAAATACTGGGTCTATTTTGTAAGCTGTCATATTTCCATAGGTAGGTCCTCTTGAAAAGCTTGGAACCTTAAAATCAAAAGCCCTGCACAGAATCCTGATTCCTCCTGCGTCTGCAAGATTTTATTCTGCTCATACTAAGGCAGGGCACACAGCATGTGCTCCACAGACCAGGCTGCCCACCTCCCAACTAACACCCTGGGCCAGTGCTCTCCCAAGCCAGCATGCACCCAGAGCTTTCACGAAGGCACAGGCTTATGTTTGTTACCTCATCCTTATAAAATGTGTCTTCTAACATACCTGGAATACTAGTACAGCACACAATTACAATTCAGAAATAACAGATTTTGTGCTGAATTTGTTAGGGGTACATGAGCCAAAATACTGGAAATGTACTCTAGATTAGCACTGTTTTCAAAGTAGATGAGTCTCAAATTCACTTGAGAATTGGATGAAGTATGAACCTCCCCCCCCCCACACACACAAAAAAAGACAGGCAAAACTGCATGCAGTTTAAGGGGTACATAGGTTCCTACAATACACCTCGATTATCCAGCAGGGCCCATCGTCCCAGGTATAAAATCTTAAAATACTTTTTCAAATAAGGCATGTCATAACAAAAAACATATCATTTGCATACTTCCGCCTACATGGCTAGCACATACATAGCTAGCACATGATACTTGTTAGGTGCCTGCTCCTAACGCCATTAGCATTCTTGGACTGGCCTTATAAATTGGTTGCTCTGTATGCATTGCCTTCAGTCAAGTTAAGGCTGACAAGAATAAATGTACCATAACCAAACTGAAATGGATTACTTCTTAATACTACAATGGTATCAGGACAACTAAACATTTTAAGTAAGTCTTAAATTCTCAAAAAAGTGAACATGTAATTTACAATGCATTAAACGCATACTGAATCCTAAAAATGTAACCTCTAGAATTTAACCAAGTTCTAGTTAGTCTTATTTAAGAGAGTGGCTCATCTTTATACTTGAGTCTGATACCTGAAGACTAGAGTTCTGAGACCAGGCACGCAGTCAGCAGTGACAAGGCAACCACAGTGAGCCATGCACACACACACCCTTCAGTGGTGCTCATACTCCAGGAAGGCCTAGGGAGTTCATGTACAAAGAGAGAAGGACTTTACTATTTCTGATCCTGAAGAATACCTATCTCCATCAAAGTGACATTGTCAAATATGAAAAAAAATAATTGATTTAAACGGTTTCCCTTAACTGAAATCTTAAAGCAAAACTGTAACAGGACTATATGACACCAAGTGGGACGAAAGTAATGTTTTCAATTTACTTTAGGATAAAACTGGAACAGTAAGAAGCAACTGCAAGTTAACACTGGGTTTTACCATCCTGATCCAGAACACTTGACTTGTTAAGAATGAAAAGGCTCCTCTAACCACAGCCTAAGGTTTCTCACAGTGAGAAGAGCCAATGCCACCCACACGTCCTTCTAAGAATAAAACACGGGTGACGTGCTGGCTGATTCTCAGTAGTCAACCGGGTGACGATGCCCAACACCCTCCCTCTGCCTTGGAGCTGGGAACGGCATCCTCTCCACTGAGCATGCCAGGCCACTACGCCAATGTCACTTACTGTTCATACTATGTGACACGTAAATTACATAAGTAGGAATACTTTCCAAGAAAGGAATGTTTCAAACATAGATAACATAACTCAACAAGCACAGAGGCTGAGCAGCGCTCTCGAAGCTGTTCAAATTACAACGTACGACTATAAAAACCAGCAAAGCAGGATTAACACCTTGCCGGATGTCACGCTACAAGGCAGGTCGCTCTGAAGCGGACTCCACGTCTTACGGCGTGACCACCAGACCTCCCCGGCACCGCTCACAGCGGACTCTGACCCTCTGCCTCCGAGACAGATGCGAGTACAGCGGCACGCCACTGTTATGGGCTACTCGCAGCGGACGCGCTGCCCGGTACAAACTGAAGCCCCCCATTCCAGTATGAACTGACTGGATCTTTTGAGTGCAAGAAAACAGTATTTCAATAAAATAATCACATCAAAAAGATTAAGGCTTGAAATTCAAAAACCGATTCCCAAGGGAACTTGAAAAAACGTCCGTGAAAGCAGTGACTCCGTAAGACACTTGGCGATACTAGCCTGCAAGCTCATCCTGCTTCCCCAGCAACACGATCCCCATAGCCAACGAATGATGAATATGAGTTCGATATAACTTAAGTGTTTAATTGGAAATGAGAAAGTCAAAAAAATGTCTCCACATTTAATTTGCACATGACTCTTGCATTGAAAATCTGCAATAAAATGAAAATAGCAAACTAAGGCTTTGGTTTTCAATCAAATCAGTGCATCTTCCATGCAAATTAACAAAAATTCAATGATACAATGAATAACTTCTACCTTTCAGCTGTCATTCTGCAAAAAGCAAAATCCACAATAGGTACATTCAATTCTGGATTCCCAACGACAGCTGGCTTTTCAGAATTCTAATAAAGCTACCGACATGGGTATTTTTACACCACAGGTTATACACAGGTTGATGTTTTCCATCAGATAGCAATGAAACTACACAACCTAGTTAGAAACAGCCATGAGGGTATGGTAAGTAGGGACAGGCAAAAAGCATCTCATAAAAGGTATCTGAAGGGTGAAGAGGAGTCTAAGGCACGCAACATGAGAAGCCACCGGGGAATAAGCACACCGACACCACAAACGTACCTTGCACGCCCACCCTGGCGCTACGTCTGGCGTGGCTGACGGTACTGGGCGTCTGCAAAAGGCGGAGGACCAGAGCCCACCGCACTGCCTGTGGGAGGATGAGGCAGGACAGGCACTCCGGGAAACTGTTCAACAGTTTCTAAGAAGTGTGCATATACTCTATACTCAGCAATTCCGCTCCTAGATTTTCCCCCAAGAAAAATGAAGTGTACAGATAACGTGTACAAGAACGCTCACCATAGCTTTATTCATCATAAACCCAAAATGGAAATCGCTCCAGGAGTGTGGCCACAGGGGGCTGGACGAATAAAATGCAGCACGTCCTTGCACTGGCCCGGTACGGACGCTGATGCCTGAGAGAGGCCAGAGGCAAGAGTCCATTTACAGGACGGTCACAACCCGGGAAAGAAATCCACGGGGACCAAAACAGTGGCTGCCCCTATCCCAGAGGGGTTGGTGGGAGAGGGCACATCGTGTCTGAAGTGTGAGGAAGCAGGAGGTCACACCAGACAAAACTCATAACTTTGGAAGATGTGGCAGGCTGGTCCAAATTTTTAGAAAGTAAGACTTTAAGTTTTAAATTAATCAGAAAAAAAAGTTCATATAGCAACTCAAAATTAAGAAATAGTACATAAAATAAGGTCATGTCAAGTAAATAGGTAAGAATCATCATTTATAAATATGAAATAACACTGAAATTACAAAACATGGGAGAAAAAAATAAAGACTGCAACAGTTTCTTTAGCCCCAAGTCACATTTTTTTTCCCCAGCTTTATTGAAGGCAACTAGATTTCTTTCAGGAAAATAATTTGTTGGTATATATACCATCTTTTTCTCCAAAGAGAGTAACATTGAATGTAGTTATCAAAGAAATATAAGTTCAACGAAGACTCATATGGACTCTAATAAACTGATGACTTTATCAAACATAATTCACGTCATCTAAGTAACAGTTAGTGTTGACTGAGTCCCAAGGGCCCAGAGGTGTCTCTATGAGCCGCATTTGCAAAGCAGTTGTGACGAGGTAAACAGCAGCTTGGGAGTGAAAGACACCAACAGAAAATTTTCAAACTTCATGTTGTCCTCAAATTCCTACAAAACCGGTTCAACTGAAAATAGAACATTATCCTCTTGTGAACATCTAAGATTTCTCGAGCACCGCCCCCCACACACACACACAAGTCAAGGAAACCCTCTCACTGATCACTGCATAATCAGGGTTGGATTTTTAAAAACGACTTGGACTATAGGGACAATAAATTGCTTGTTTAGTTCACAAAAATATAATTTTTATGAAATTATCTGTACAACCTCCACTACATTCTTTGAAAGTTCAATATCTCGAGGAAATTTTTGCCACATCAAAGAATCCCCACCAGTTATGTATCAACCTTGCTCACATATAACAGATACTGGAAACCGATTATCAAATGATACACAATAGTTTATTTTTCACAAATACTTAAAACCACTTAAACACAGCACCAACTGTCACTCTGAAGATAACCATGGAAATCAGCATACTAGGAAAAACGTATCCTGCAGAACCACTGAGTGGATTTACATGCGGCAAACACCACGATGATGTGGCTGGGGAGAAATGAGACATCGAACGCATATAATCGACACTGTTATGTGCTGATCATCTGTTTAAATCTACTTTAAAGTAGGGTGGAAAACAGGTGCTAAACCCACTCCCTGATGAGGCAAGAGGAGGCACAACTCAGGACCTTCGCTCAGCAAGCCCCTCTGGGGGGCCACGCTTTTGACAGAAGTGCACCCCAACCTGTACCGACATGAAAGTATGTTAGCGTGGTGAAATGCTTTACTGCCTTGTCCTGAACACAAGATAACTACATAACTTCTTTAAAAAAAGGCAAAAGATACCAAATATTCTATTAAAAAAAAAAGACAAAAAAACAAAAGGGAGAGTTAAAAAAAAAAACCTTGTCACTTTCTTTTAAAAGCACCAAATTTTCTCATTATCAATTACCACTAGGTTTGAGAGTCAGACTGTACAAGGCAGATTGACAGAAAACACAAAAATAATGCATAAAAAACTTAAGAGTCATAAATCTCGCTTCTCCCATTTCTGTGCATCCACATCGTCTGTAAACACAGCTCCCATCCTGAACCGCTCCGACACCGCAGCTGCGTCTCGGCAGAGCCCAGGACACCAGCCCCCGCAGGTGTGACAGGGCCTCCTGCGTGGCCCATGAGCCCCCAAGCCGCCTGCAGCCCTTCCCAAACCACACGCACCTTCCCTCAGGGCTCACGGAAACATTCCCAGTGACCCTGCGTCGCTTACACCCAGCTGACACACCGTGTGGCACACAGAAGTCTCGCTCTGACTCTGACCTTGGAAGAAGTGCCCGCTGAAACTCCACGCACACGCGGTGTGCACCGGCCTGAGTTCCCGCACTGTCTCACAGGGGTGACCTCAGCACCTCGGGGGACCAGGACGGCAGGAACGCGATGCAGTTCTGACGGAGGCAGTCAGCATGTCACGGACCATGTCCACAGGCTGAGGTGGGTCACCACTCCCGTGGCCCAGCTATACCGGGCACCCCCATGCAGGTCCCCAGTAAAAGGCGGGGGGGTAAGGGGGAAAGGAGGTGGAGCACGTTCCCACCAAGCCAGAAAGCTGGAACACACCTGGAGGTTTGACAGTTCTAAATCACTGGAGTTTTGTTCTGTACGTGACCATTTAATTACACCCAAACTGCTGAAAACAGGCAACCACCCATGAAGGTTAAAAATCAGACTACAGGTCATTTCCTACAACCAGCAGGGTGCACAGGGTGGCCTGTCACACAGTCCACGACCAGACGCATGACAGCTCAGCCTCTGCCGCCTGCCTCCCACCAGCGGCGTGGACCGGGCGGGGGGTCTGCTTCCACCACCCAGTCCCCCCGAGCGGCCAGGACTCCTTCCAGGCCGTAACATGGATCACAGCACGACCTGGGCCAAGCCTTCCCCGAGCCTTCTCACTCCACCAAAAAAAGCCACATCGCCCCACAGGGAGCGAATCAGATGGAGGGCGGGGGGGAGGGACAGAATCGCACGTCGCCCTGTGTAAGGCACACACGGATGACACACCTGCAGTAATCCGTGTCCATCAGGAAGAATGGGGGCACCTGCTGCGCCTTGCCCACCCAACCCCGCCACAGTGGGCGTCTCCCTCTCCCTCACTGTAAACGGTGGTTCTGCTCGCGCAGAACTGGTCCCCTCACCACCTCCGGCTTTGCTGCACCTCCCCTCCTTGTGGTCGTTCGGGGATCCGCCTGAACGTCTCCTCAGAGGTGCCTCCGCCGGCCATCCTCACCACGCGGACCTGGGCTGCTCCGCCCACAGGCGCGCACGGCCGGCGTGTCCCGGAGCCTGGGCTGGCCTCTAGGACTGGCGCCACACGTGCCCGGCAAGTGCTTCTGTGAGTCCCAACCAGCACAGTGCGCGATGACAAAGGGTCTGCCCCCCGCCACCACCTGGAGGGACGTCTCGCCATGCTGACGATGGCTGGCACGCCAGGCGGCGTGCGTGGCCTGACCGAGGTCGCTACCTTTCAAATAGCAAAGCACAGCTGCTCCAGCCCCTGGGTGTGAATGTACATGCAACTGTCTACAGTTACTGTCCTAAGACACGTCGATTTTTTTAATTTAAAAAAATCATTTCGGGTTGCTATGAAGGCTTCAAATCTATGTAATAATTGACTGAACAACAAAGCACAGTTCTTTGGGAAGGAACACAAGTGTTTACATTTTTAACTATTTCTAGGAAGAGTAATCTACAACATAGCTGAGCACCTCCACCCCGGATGTGCAAAGGAAGCACAGCAGAACTCTTTACCCACAGTTTTGCTCCCCAGTTTGTTACCCTGTTAACCGGGGTCCAGAAATACTAAGTGAAAAATTCCAGAAATAAACGAGTCACCGGTTTTGAGCTGTGCACGGCTGAGTGCCATGCTCACATCTCGTGCCACCCCACTCTGCCCTGCCCGGGACCCGTCGCCCCTTCCTTCATCCACACTGTACACGCTCCCTGCCCGTCAGTCACCGCGTAGTCTCGTCAGGTGTCAGATCCACCATCACAGTACCACATGGCTTGTTAAGCCACTGTATTTTACAGCATAATGGCCCCAAAGCACAAAACTAGTGACGCAGGGACTCAGACCCCACGGGGAAGCCGGAAAGTGCTCCCAGCCCGTGAACAGGTGAGCACGGGACAGCAACCTGCTCTGGGGACCACATGGGCGCAGCTTCTCTACAGCACGCGCTGTAACCGCCCCTGTGCTGCCGTTAATCTGCCTGTGCCTCATGTGTAAACTGAACTTCACCATGGGCCTATGCACACGGGAGCAAACACACAGCATACAGCACACGTGCAAGGTTTGTATGTGTCCCCATGGGGGGTGGGGGGACGACCAAACATCACCCCCTCCAGTCTATCCAAACAATCCTGAGAAACTGTAATACGAACACCAAAGGAGGACATTCTTCCAGAAGGGACTTTATGGGTCTCCCAATTCTTGATGCCAGAGACATAAAATTTAAGTTTGCTGTGTGCGCACAGCAGCATTGACAAAGTCCACTTCCCACGGCTGGAGAACTGTGGACTTTTTGAAATGGGAAATTTCTGAATTTGAGTCTAATGCATTCCTCCATCACAAAAGAATAAACGAAACCATCAGTAAATTCGGTCTGACACCTCATGAGGCAAATTGAATACTGGAAACAGATTACTTTTATATTGTTTTTATAAGCTCATCTAATATTTACAGTACAGAATTTAGGTCTCTAATCCCTGGAATTGTCTTTGGGAACTTTGGACTTCAAAGCTCTCCAAAGTTCAATCATGTATTTCTATTCCTAAACTTTCCTGTTGCCTGCAACACTGTTTTTAGCACATGTGACTTTGGTTGATGCTCTGCATCTGGCCGGGCACTGCAAGAAATAATGTTCTCACTGTCCCCAGTCCACGTGGGCAGAATCTGAATACAGACTGTACACGCCCAGTGACCCCGCGATTCGACTAGCCATTGTATGCTACAGCTGACTCACAACGTGCTCCATGACACATGTCCAAAGACATACTATAGATATACAAAAGAATTTTCACAGAAGGAAACACAAGCGAGCATGGCCAGAAATGGTCTGATACACTCCTAACAGTACCAGACCAACAGGTGTCAAACACAGCTCGCGTGCATGTATCTGAACCAAACTCCCATGCAGAGAGACGAGCAAACAGCACACACTGCGCAGGCCCTTCCACGTGTGTTACAAACACACACAAACACGCCCGGGTCACAGTGGCTGCCCCTCGGGAAAGCTGGGCGACTTGAAGACGCACGGAGAACGTGACTTTCGCTCACGCGCCACTGTTTCCACATTTGTGTACCAGATACATATTACCCCAAAAACTAAAACTACATCATTAGTTTATGCGTCGATAGTATCAGAAAGTGAGTTGATTCTGATTAGGTGTCCCTGCTTTCTAGAGAGTGTGACAAGGACTATTTCTAGATCTCAAAGGATGTGAATAATGGCTACAACACAGGGCCCACCTAGGGAACGTTAACTTTGAGGAGTAAGAGGACAGCGGTGAGTCCACCTTCGCTTTCCCCATTTCCTCGCGTGGGTCACGGACCAAGCAGAAATCAAATGAGTAACCGTCAATAACGGCTGTGTCTTCAGCTGGCTTGTCTGCATGCTCCTGGACGTGACCGTGGCACTCCGTGGAGTCCTGAAGGCCCAGGTGTGTTCCGGTGTGAGGTCTGGTTCCCCAGGCCCGACTGGGGTCCAGGGGACACCTTAGCCCTGCGACCTGCGTAAACTGCACCGCCTCGTGCTGTCATTCATCGACTGCTGCTCACTTTATCCATGACAGTCGACATTCCTGAGCCGACACCTTTCCCAGGTGTCCCAAGGACTGGAGGAAGCCTTCCGCCCCGAGCCGGCGGCCCTCACTTGTGGGACACAACACCCTCGCCATCCTCAAACATACGATCAGCACGGAGCGCGGCCACTCCCACCAGTCCACCAGTCTCTGTCTGCGTCTCCTCTGCCACCCACCAGGGCTCAGCCACTGCCACACCCGTGGTCTGAGCCCCGACAAACGCACCGTCTCGCTGACCACTGACAAGCCAACCTGCCGGCCGCCGCTCTGACTCCCTTCTCGTCCCATCCTGGGCAGGCGCCAGCTCCACGCCCGTGTCCCAGCCCCAGCGGGGCCTCTGACAGCACCCACCACCATGCAGGTGGCACTTGGGCAGCTCATTGAGGTGTGCCATTTTCCCGTGTTCTAAATGGTCCTCCAACCCTTCCCCACCCCTAAGGAGAAACATTCTCTTACCCTGTGCAAATCCTTCCTAGTTATTTATCTTGTATTTATTTTTCTTCAAACTCCCTGTAACACTAAATTCTGAACAGGCGTGAGCGTCAAGTCACCCAAGTGTACCCACCAGCACAGCCGCTGAGCTGTACACGGCCTGTGCTTTTGTAGATGGGTCACAGGACACTAGACGACTGACAGATGTGAAACTCTGACAAGATCACAGCGATGCATTCAGAACAGGCTCCCAGGACTCATGCTGTACCCCCGTGTCCCTTCTTGCCTTCTTCCTGTCTGCCTGCCTCAGTCTGTGCAAATGCACCGTGAGTCTCAAACGGGTTATCAGAAGGAGCGCCCCCTACCGGCGCTGACCACCCCTCTCCGCTCTCCCCAGGCCTCCCCTGCATTACATTAAGGTCCTCAGATAGCATTCTGACCTCGCCCACTAGAGTGGCGGTCACTCAAGGTCAGAGGCGCCTTGTATCCACCCCCACCCTGACTGCCTCAGTCCTTAATGAAGCAAGTACTTGCTGAATGGAGCTGATACTGCACGCCACATACACCTACTGCAGATGTAGTCACCGTAACCCACGGCCGCTTCTAGTGCATGACCTACACTATTTCCCAACAGAGCCATGACACAACCCCTTACCATTCATCTGTGGCCCTACACGTTTGAAAAAGTTTTACTGACCAAATACAGTGTTTAGTACAGATGCAAGTATCATTTGACAGCAACAAAACATGTACATTAAACTAGTATTTTAAAGCCTGTTACTTTTAACGGTGATAAAATTCTAAAAATATCAAAACGCACTGTAATACCAGCGCCCATGCTAGTGTGTGTGTGCGCGCGCGCCCACACCTATGCACTCTGCGTGAGAGAGGAAGCATCAGAGCAAACAGGGAAGCCACAGCTAGCTGCCCAATGGGCTCTCAGACGCTCACTCCAGGAGGACTCACCAGGACACACAGACCGGAGTGGCACCAGGGGCTCGCGGTCGGTTCTGCAGCCACCACCCCACAGCCACGGCACAGACCGCAGCAGAGAACGGCGGCCTCCCGAGGGGGCCAGGGGCAGGAGGGAGGCTAAGTGAGGGTGGCACAGGGAAGAGCCCGCAAACTAGGGAAACGGGAAAGGGACTGAATGCTGGGTGAATTTATGAAAAACTATGCAAAGTAGTTCAAACAATTAAGGGTCTTAATTCCCTTTCCAGCCTACTGAGTATAAAAGTAGAAAACTTAGCCGAGTTCGAGTAAATTATGCACTACAATATGTTGAATGCTACATACTGTGCATTAGCTCTATGGAAAAGTAGCACGACTCCGGCTGCCGACCTGATCCACTCGTTCTCCACAAAAGAAGCTGGACTGCGACAGCCCATTCCAACAAAAATCGGGCCACAATACAAACTGAGGACTTTCTAAGTCCTCTCTAAATACTGCATCATACATTTATCTCCCAACTCTTCATCAGCGCTGAGGTCAAGGGGAGAAGAGACGGCTAAAGAGGACGGCTTGTCGCAGGGAGGGCCACAGACTGCGTGGTGTCCCCATTCTGCCCGGCTTGCAACACGGCCATTCCCGTTTACTATAACATACACAGCCAAGGACACTGACAAGAACATACTAAACATACAAGACAAAAACTAAAATGCAGGAACTTAAATGTCTACTATATAGCAACTGTTTTAAAAACATTTCAAATCACCATTTTAAAAGCAGTCTTGAAAAGCAAACAATACCTATTTTATAAGTAACTTGTTAAAATCCCTATATTTCATCCAATTGTACTATAATGTTAGCTACGGACCACGATAAAGGAAGCAAGTGAAAACAGGATGGGTGCAAGAGCCCCAGGCACCTTACAAACCCCTTCAAGTATCAGAATCATCGCCCCTCTTAAATGAAACTAGCAACACAAAAAAGTCTGAGAGCCGTTTTGTCCACGGCGTGTCACACGCTTTCTCTCCTCCCACTATCTACGAGCAGCTTCCCACCTTCAGCACAGTACCCGCCCAGCATGCTTCCCAAAGCCTCTGGAAGGATTAGGTGCTTAGCTCCTTCAGCGGGGCATCTTAACCACTCTGATGTTAAGTTCCTTCACTGGCGGAATCACCACAACCACGCCGTGGGTGACCATCAACATGCAGACAACCGTCAAGCAGAAGCTGCTGGCCTCGCAGCACGCCCTCCGGGGCGCGTCCCGCTGAGCAGCTCTTGCTGCCCAGGCCCCGCTGGCACTTCTCCGCCCTCTTCGGCTGCCCCGGAAAGGCGGTATGTGAACTCTTGGACCCAGCGCCTTCTTGAGCATCTAGAATGAGGCCTTCCCCGCGAGGACGAGGGTGTGGACCCCCCCCCCACGCCTGCCGTGTCTGGGGCTGCACTGCCACCACACACCCATGCAGCCAGGACACAAAAGACTGGGTTTTTTTTTTTTAAGTTTGAAAATGTTAAGAACCTGGACATAGGTCCATAGTGTAGCAGTTAGCACATCTGCTTTACACGCAGAAGTTCCTGGGTTTGTGCCCCAGTGGAGCCATGGTCCACGGTCTACGGCCATGCCACCCTGAACAAGCCAGATACCGTCTGATCTCGGAAGCTAAGCAGGGTCAGGCCTGGTTAGTACTTGGATGGGAGACCACCTAGGAAGACCAGGTGCTATAGGCATAAATAATAATGAATAATAAAAAGTTAAGAACCCGACTACTGTTCCAATCTCTAAGAGCCTGTCTCCTTCCATGCCACCAAACGGCCCCCTCTCCCCCGCAGCCTCAGAAAAACACTCTGCCTCCAGCCATCCTCCTCACCGCCCCCTTTAGGAGCTCACGCTCTCCCTGTTGCTTTCCAGCCACTTCTATTCGGGCATCAGGACACTCTCCCACTCTTAAAAACTGGGCTACTCGCAATTTCAGGCTCTTCTTGATGACACTCTTGTGCAAACGAGAGGCCAGAATTTACCATCCCTTCCCACTTCTCCCACACCTGATTTCAAGCTCCAAGGTAGGAGCCCTTTTCCTCACTATCACATGCACAGGCTGAGACAGAAATGCTCCGTTACTCAGGGTCTGAATAAGCCATCCACCATTCTCAACCACGCCCTTTAACTGGCGGTGAACACTCTCCTCTTACATCCATGCCATTACTTTGTATTTTTCTTCTGGATTTTCCCTCAGACTGATTCAAGAAACACTCAGGGTCAAACACTGTGCTATGATATGGGGAATGTCAGTAAGATAAATAAAATGCAGGCACAACCAGCAAAGCAAGAAGTACATATCCCAACGAAGGGACAGGAATGACTAGAAGTGATGTCACTCTAATGGGGAAAGCCTCTTTCCTAAGAAATCCACAGAAACATCGAGCAGAGGGAACGAGCATTTAGTGGGCAAAGGGTGGGAGGCGGACATGCTGGAGGGTGCCGAGAACAGTTCAAAAGGCCCTGTGCCCCACAGCACAACTGGGTTCTAATTCCGACCAAATCGACTGCGTTTGAAGTTGAGGGACTATGACTCATTCACACTGTGAAGGGGACAACGTGTCACCGCATGGAGAACGAAGCCCAAGAGTAGAAGGGGGAGCAGGACTGGTCAGCAGGGACGGCGGCCACCTCCAGCCAGAGACAGCAGTGCCACGAGAGAGAACGTTCTGACCAGGCAGATTGGTTTTCCAGTTTTTAAACGCCCAACAAACCACCATAAATTCAAACCCAAAACAGGTAAATCTAGTGGGTTCCATCCTCTCGCCCTCGGGCTGCCACACGCCCCACCCCTCCACTCTTGAGCACTTACCTTCCACCTCGGCTGATGATGTCACCATCACTGCACAAACCAGAAGCTCCAGGATCCCTCTGCACCTCCCTCCCCCACCAAAGCCCTAGTCTAGTGCATCACGCTACTCCTCAATTATTTCTGCCTGGAATCTGAGCCAGGCAGATACTAAAGAGCCTTTCAAACATCAATGGGGTATGGGGGAGTGATCAGCGATCTAGGGGGTCTGTTTTCTGGTCCTGTCAGCTGGCCACCCAAAAGGTAAGGATCACAGGTCCTTATCCGGCAGCAATCATGACTGCACCAGGACCTCACCCACCCCACCCCCTGCAGTCCCTTAGGAACAGCTCAGAGGGCTCTGCTCCCCCACCTTCCAGCCCCTTGGACCACACCCTCTTCACCCAACGACCCTCCCGGGCCCCTCCTCCAGGAAGCCAGCAACTGGCAAGCACTTACTCACCTTCCACACCTGCTCCCAAGTTACCACGCAGTGAGTCCTCCCGACAACGGCGGGAACTCCTTCTAGGCTTCCAGGTACTTGCCATTCCCCCCCATTACTACCAAGGGGTCTGGCAGGCTGCTTCCAGCTCTACACACACCTGTTAAAATCCAACTCCCAAGGGGGCAAAGACCACGTTTTGTTCGTTCTTGTATTCTCATCAGTAAACACGCCTGCCCTACGGTCAGTGTCATTCATTCACTAAACCAATATTTAATAAAGGACTTTCTAGGAAATGAGGATAAATCGCTAAATGATAAATAAGATCCCTACTCTCTTTAGAGCTGACATCCTGGAAGAAATTAAACAAAAGAACATGAAAACTTCACAAGAAGGTTTAAAGAGAAATCTTGAATGACAAATTTTTTTCAGAACTTTAACAATATTTGCTTAAACATTTTATGGAAGATCAAGTGGGTAATAAGGAAGGAAAAGTAACAAGAGTGAAAGGACTAAATTATAACTTTACTGTGTACACTTTATTTCTTGGGACCTGGGTGCTCAAACACCTCCCTTGCACTCCTGCACCAACAAGTAAATTATACTACAGGAAACTGATCTTACCCTGACACCTACCTAATGGTGAATGTGTACTTAATAAACTTTTAAAGTTCAACCTAAAATTATGCATTTAAAAAGATAAAAATGAAGTACATAATCATAAGCTATGTGATGACATTCTAGTATTACAATATGTAAGGAATAAAAATGTGACAGAAACTTACTATTCTAGACCAGGACTTCCCAAGGGAAAAAAATGCAAACATTAGAATTTTTAAGTTTCTTAGAAGCTACATTAAAGGGGAACAACAGATGAAATTAGCTTAATGTTTTATTTAACCCAATATAGCCAAAATATTATCATTTTAACATGTAACTATGTAAAAAATTAAAGATACTTTGCATTCTTCATACTAAAGATTTTGCCATTGTGTATATTTTTTTATTGTATTTTATACATCTAATTCAAGTGGTGAATTTTCAATACTCGTGTGTATTTAGAATTCATGAAATTCATACACAAAATGGACGCGCACAGCCACGCTGATCCGAGTACGCTCACCGCACTGACAGCTGCGTCTGCTGCCGGCTCCCCGGCCCCGCGCAAGGACCCGCCTCACACTGCTGCCACACAGGACGGCGCTGCTCCGACAGCGCTGCTGCAGCCACTCACTGTCTCAAGTGCACTCTGCCAGCAGACGGAATCAAACAGGATGCGCCCCTTTGTCTCCAGACAGGCCTTTCTAATCCCCTAATCTAAAATAGTGGCTGTCATTTTCTCTACCCTTGTGACATAACTTGTTTCAACCCCGTCACTCCACTTGTCCCTCTAGGTCTAGACACCAGCGCTGGGGGAGCTGCAGGCTGGTCTGCAGTGTGCACAGTGGCATCCACAGCGCCCAAAGGTGCTCGCTCGTCCACCACAGGTGCCGCGCTTCTCACTCGTAAGAATGAACAGGGAGAAACTGGTTTTGACAGCTACCTTCTTTCCATGTTGCTCAAGTAACTATGAAGTCGTTCAGATCGTGAGGTATGTTCAATCACCCAGGGAACACCTCATTCACTAACAGGTATGAAAGATCATAATATGAAACACTACTCCTTAGCTTACCTTACCCCTAACATCTGTAGATTAAACTTACTCGTCCTAAAATGAAAACACATTATACTGCAAGGCAGAAATTAAGCATCTGCCTATGTATTTTCTACATTATACATCCAACCCTCCAAATTTGGAGCGTATCATTTCCCAAAAACTTCTATCTTCCTCTTATCACTTTAAGACTTAATGGCTCCAGAGGTAAAAGTCAATGTGGCACAATATACAGCTAAGAAACAAAAACACAAGGTCTTTTTAATTTTCCTAACCCATCATCACACCTAAATTTAAATAGTGGCCGTAGTACACATACATCTACAGCTTTTCTCTCTGGGATAAAAGCGAGGCTGATAAACACAGGGAGGGCATGGGAACCATGGTCTGGGGCAGGTCAGTAATGGGTAAGTGGGGAAGCACAAGCCCCAGACACTTTTCTTTTTCAACGTTTATGAAGTTTTTCTGCATTCATGGGCATAAAGTACTGACTTCTGTAGAGATATAACACTGGAATCACAGGAGCTAAAATAATCTGAAGAACATTAGGAACAACAGGAAAAACAAATCTATCCAAGTGTCTAGCCTCACTAATTTATTTATTAGACGGATGAGACGAAGTTTTGCTCGCGTCAGAATGCCTGTGCGAGAATGCCTCAGCTGGAAGCAGGCCCACAAGCCACCCGAGGGGAGAAGCTTGGTCTCTGCTGTCCTGGGCTCTGGCGCCTTCATTTAAAATATGAGGGAGGGGGAGTTCGGTCAAGGTGGTGGGGTAGGTGAGCACTGCTGACGTCCTGTAAAACAAAGCCTAGCACACACTTAAAGTTTGCAGCAGTTAAGGCTAATAAAAAAAAAGAAGTGGAGGTGGAGGTGCAATGTTAGAAGATCAAAGAGATGAGGCAACTTCCTTGATCACAGGTAACACGCCCTCCCAAAGGCAACTCCACTTCTAGTTCACAATAATCACAAAACGCCTGAGCAAGTGCCTGTCCTGGATCCGAGAGCACACTATGCTATGGCAGTGTTTGGGCAACAGGACAGAGATAGGCCCAGGTGACATGTGGGTTAAAAGAGATACTTGTTTCTTATGCTAGACATACACAAGAAACTACATACTGAGATACTCAGAAGGCTGCAAACCAGGGGACTGGGTTTTTTTTGCACTATATAGTCACAGTTTCTTTGAAGAAGCTATTTATTGTCAGTATAGCAACTAGGTGCTCTCAATATAGATCAATTTGTTTTAATACACTGCATGATTCTGAACAGACTGAATCAAATATACATGTAATATAAGTCTGTGTGCACAAGGCAGGCTATACATTTTAATCAAAAAATTACTTAATTCGCATTTATTGAACTCCTTGGCAGGCACTACTTTCTAAAGTGACTTAACAAAAATTGAAGCTGCAAAAATTACAAATAAGGAATATGCATGGTCCTTGAAAATAAATTTATCAACTCATCATCTTCAATCTAGAAAAGTAGATGAGGTCACACCCAAAAAAGGTCAGGCCGTCATTTCAATCAATCACAATGGCGTCATTCTATTCCTATTACCAGGATGGGAAGCAAAGACCAGGACAGCTTTCTAGCACCTTCACTAGGAAGGCTTAAACCATGTTCAAATAAAATGATACAAAAAGACTGTCACTTTCATTTCTAACAGTTATAGGTGGTTGAAAATGTTATGTTAAAAAACCTTTACCAAATTTTCAAAATGTACCTTTCTAGATTACCTCTTCACTTGAATTAACTAGGTTGTGAACAAAGCAGTAAGATTTAGACCTCAGCAGAAATGAAACGGGACTTTGCGCAACGCTGTCAGCTGGCAGGAGCTGGGAGAAGTGGGGGCGGGGAGCAGGAGGGCAGGTCTGGATCGTCTCTACTGGCCGGGGATCCCAGACAACTTACAATGTGCTAGGACAGTCATCATGCCACCACAAAAAGAAATGAACCCAAAATGCAACCACTCGTTAGTGGCACTTTAGAACAGAAGTCCTTAGTGGTGGCCCCAATCCCATACTGGGGTCACCAGGGGGAGCTGTTGGGAATGCAGTGTTTAGCAACCCGTGACTTGCTGAATCGGAAACTCTGGGCCCGAACCTAGAAATCTGTGCTTCTGTGGGTCTTCCAGGTGATTCTGATGCCACTCGAGGGTGAGAACCAAGGCCACTGCCTTCTAATTGAGAGATGGGCTCATCCCCATGGCTGCACTCAGCGTGGGGACCCGTCCGGCACATGGCAGAGCCCTCCACTCGTGCTCGGCAGGGAACGGATGCGGCCATGAGGTCTGAATGGCAGGGCTCCCCAGAAATTCTATGCAACTGAGAAAACATCACTTTGTACGCTATCACTTAATTATTACGCCGTTTGCTAAACTACTGGCTCCATAGTGATCCTAATATTTAAAATATTCTAACCAAGTCCATGACCATGTAAATATTTAACCAAATCAAAGAATTAACATTATAGACTAACCAAGGAGCACATCACCACTGCCTCCAACACTAAAAAGGTCAAAATCAAGAGAACTGCTGTGAGATTGTTCACTTTTCTCATTACATAAAAGGATTAGGCAACATTTGTAAATCTAAGCAATGTCTCGCAATGTGATACAAATTTACATCATGTAATAATCTGAAAATACCAAGGAAAATTAACTACAATTATTCTAGCAAAATGTACAATAAGATGTTCTCTATTTTCACAATATGAATAATTACAGAAAATAAATTTAAATAAGCATACAAAAATAAAAATGTAGGTAATTCATAGTGACAGGATTGTATTTACTTAGTACTTTTAAAACCCAAAAACATACACAAAATCTCGCTCCCATTCGCAAAAGTCTGGCTGGTTGAAATTTTGCATAAAAGACAGAACAAGGGAGAGACTCAGGCACAGCTATAACGAAGAACATAATGGATCACTGTGGCTACTCATTTAAGTGTTTGATACTACCTCAAATACATGTATTTTCTACCTTAAACCGAGATGTATAATACATAATAAAAATGTGAACTTGATGCTGTAATGACAATTTCAGAGCTATAAACAAATTTTAGATACAAAATAACAGTTCCAAAGTCTCTGACACCACCTAGGATGCAACTGCCTGCACAGAGCATTTGAGAAACGTAATGTCCACTTCCATGACTGGTGATGTGATGCAGGCCCCTTTTATTTAATGAACTAAAAAATTTATTAACTATACTTTTTAAAAAAATGAAAACAAAAAGAGTCATGTATTCAAACTAAGTACACTTCTTAATTCTACCTAATCCTACTATTTTGGGGTCTTAATTTTGAGACACAAGTAGCTTATATGAAATTTGAGTGACTACATTCAATGAAACAGAACTGAAATTTTATTTACATTTATAAGCAGAATATCATCTCTTCTAAAATTCTTTAACTTAGAAAGATAAATTAATGCTAGTTTAAGATTTTCAAATAAACACAGTCAACAAAATAGTATCTGTTGTAGAGGAGGGAGGAATTGGTAGAAATAACAGTAATTCAAGCCATAAAACAATATACCTGAAAAACAATTTTTAATGGGAATTATAAACTCTAAATTACTTTAAGCTATGCAGTATCCATCTAAAAATATAAGGTTCTTATTGAAAAAGAACATTAAATATCACAAAAGTACAGACTACTAATTCTACCAAATTAAAAAAAAAATTCGTTTCAACAAAAAAGAACCCTTAAGAGATATTTATAATCTAAACATGGTTTTATAGAAAAAGTGGTCAAAATATTTCCCAAAGAAACACAGCACTATGATTGTGCCTTTAAATATCCAGTCTTGAAAGATTCAAACTATAATCATTAACAGTTTTTCAGTTATCAAGGAAACAAAAATTTCAAAGTATTTTTCCTACATTTTCAAGGTAGTGATTTTGATCTAAAAAAATAAGAGCTAATATATAATGTATAAATCTAGATTTTAAAGATCATATACTATAAAAATAGTGAAATTCTTCACTATTTCCCAGAGTGACATTCCATAAATTATTTGACCACATTCAACTGGCAAACTTTATGTATACTTCATTTTACACATCTGGGAAAAACAGTATGTAACGTGAGCACTCAAATTGTTTCCTATTTTAAAAAAATTAGTAATGAAGGATGCTACACAGGAAATACTCTTGTTAAATATACCATCAAATTAACCCACACTGTGCTATACAGCTTGAAACTAGGTCTGAATTAACTCCCTCCTTCGCCCCCCACCCCACCAAAGTTTAAGTCCATATCTATAAACATCTGACTAAACACAAAAATATTTACAACAGTTCAATCTAGGAATTAGGTATGTGGGTGTTCACTATTTTATTCTTGAAAATAAAAGTCTTTTAAAATCATCCGTACCCTATCAAATTTCAGGAATATATTTTAACTACTATTAGGTATTATAACAAAACTTTTCACACACATGAAACATTTAAATATATATCACAGCACTCCCCAGGAAATTTTCTATATTACTGAGAAAAAAAAAATGAGTTCCTTTTATTTCTGACTAGTCCTATTTGACACTAAATTTCAAACCTTTAAAAGATTTAAACATTTGATCACATTCTTTCACAAAACATTTCCTTTCAATCACACACGTTCTTTTTCTCATTTGGAATCTAGGTTGTAATTATCAACCTAACCCCCGTTTATTAATTAGTAACTATCATTCACACTAATATGTATAAATTACTGAAATATTCAACAAGCATGTTTCTGAATTACGTATAATTTCAACTAGTATTTGAGGAACATCCAACGTTTCACTTACTGTCCTTATTGATAATTTCTATTTCTACAATGAGTATTCTCTAATACTACTGATATTGCAGGTAGAGTTAAAAAAAAAAAAAGATTTAATCTCTTTCAATGAACGCTCACCACTGAATTTAAATTAAAAAATCCCAAAACTCAAGGAATAACAAATTTGAACTTCATGAAATACAAGCGAACCAATAGTTCTTTATATAAGAACTGGGTCAAGAAAATCAATGTATTTATTTTCATAAACAGGGAAATTGACAAAAATACACTGCTAAAATAAAACAACTATGAAAACAAAGTCCTTTATTTTATGCATATTAATTACATATTAATAGCATATGAAACCTCATTTCTGCAGGTTTTAAACTTTCAAATCGTGACACACAAAGAAATACAATATTGTGATAACACTAAAATTGTTTCATGTTACCTTTATGTGGAAAGAATTATGGTTGCATATATGACAAATTTACACTTATTTAGAAAAGCTAAATTCTTTATTTTTAGATCTATCACTTTTAAGCAAATGACATTCAAGTATCTCCCTTGGTATACTAAGTCACAAGAAAAAATGCTGACTGATCCCGCCAGAGTTGTTTAACTCCACAAGAATACTAACAACTGAGTAACTAGGAGTTCACAGATGCTCCGCTTGACTCTCTTGGAAGCTGACTGCTCCCAGGGCAAACTTGTAACAACGGGAACAAGGATGCTCTTGCTGCAGGGAGTGCTGTGCAGAACTCTGTTCGCGGAGCCAGAGCTGAGCCGGACACTGGCATGTTCAGGAGATGAGGACATCTCTGCACCGGCTTTCAAACGTTCTTGGGTGAATCTTACAGAATTTCACAGCCTTGGCCAAAGGCAGCCTGGTATTAGCATCAAAGGGTAAAGCTTCTCCCACTCTCAATTCAGCTTTAAAGCAAAATATAAAGCTAAAATTTACTTAAGGATTATATGAATAAAAATATAGATGATGGGAAAGGCGTATTTAGACACAATAGGTATAACTTAAAAATTATAGCTAATGTTAAAACTCCCCACATTGAAATTAAAACAAATCCCACTCCCTGTCAATTCATAGTCATGGGAAACATTATGAGAATAGTCTATTATTTTATAATCTCCAAGACTGCCCAAAACGAAAGCCCATGAATGTTGCAAATTTTAGAAAATAATTCCATCCATACTGTTGTGTCTAAAAAATAGAATATGAAATAGTACATAAGAAAAATTTAATTGGTACAAAAGAGGTCACCTCAACTATGCTTTACACTCAACTACTTTTTATGCAAGGTCTTAAATTATTAACCAAGTTTATTTCTTTCCAAAGTATGCCTTCTGGCAAAAACAGAAAACATGCAAAATGACATTTACATACTGTTCATTTTAAAAAAGCACATTCTTCTTCAGAAAAATGCTAAAAGCACGATATAGTAACACTGCAACCTTATGTAAGAAATAACTATTATGATCAACAGCTGATATGTTAGATTTGGAGTTTAAAGATGATTCCTTAAATGTAATTTTAACTTCAATGTGGCTAACATACAAAGTTCTGAATATATCAAAGGCTTTTTTTGAGTAAAGTTATTATGTGATAAATCAGTTTTTCCCTGCTATGGAAATTAAACTTCAAAATTCACATTTTGATAGTAGGGGAATCTAGTATGGTTCCAAGGACTCTAGCCATTCTCAAGTTAACTGTGTTTTACAATCACCTCTTCAATTGAATTCCTGGGAGACAAACATACCTAAGCCTATCAGACAAGTTTTACTGGAGAGACTAACCAACTACAGAAAATATTTACAACACTGCAGAGTCAAGCCCTCTTTAATATTTCTAGGAACCGACTTTCTCAAGAAATGCCTAATTTCTTCTAAATCATGAAGCAAATCCTTATTTAAATCCAACCTAACAGTACTGTATGATTTTAAAGAAAATTTAAGGGGTTAAGATCTAGATATCAACACTGAATAATGGCAAATAAGAGTAAAAGTAGACATTATTTTATAAGCAAAAGAGATTTGCCTTCAAACTTTTTTTTTTTTTTTTTTTCAAGATTCAAAAGATTTATTTGGAAAAATCAGCACAGGACAAAGATATCCTTATTATTCATTCATGGAACATCTGAATGCTCAGAATCTCTACGAAATGTGGACAGCAACTCTCTGGGTTCACAGAATATCACTGGTTGACACAAATGTAAACTCCCATGCCCCCACCTCCAATTTCCTACTCTCTGCCTGGGTCCCTTATCATCAGCTATCAGTAGCTTCTATCTTCAGTGATAATTTGCACAAACTAAAAAGCAGAAAATTAATCTTCATTTTTAAATGGCTGGGATTATTAGTTAAAGCAACCAAAGTATTACTGTTACAGCAAAGCTTAGTAAAACTATAAGAGAACACAACTAATAACATTTTTAAATTATCCAAAATGATTTCTTTATTGAGAGTAAGTGACTCCACAGATTTCACAGGACTGCGGCATACTCATGTTCAGCTACGGTCACAGCACAGTTGACATTCACAGCGATGAGCATCGTCATTACCATTCTAATCTACAAAGCTCATGAATAAAGAAAAATACAAAAACCTCGAGTTTTACAAAGGAAAAACTTCAAAGTCTACATACATTAACAATAAAACCATTTCTTCCAGGTCACAGGTTAAAGTGTAAAGGCATACCACTGAATTTTTAAATCTCTAAATAGCCGGGAATGAAAGAATGTTCAATATCTACGACGCTTATTAGGGCCCTCAAAGTTGCCCCCTTGGCCCCCTCTACCAAAACCAGCAGGACCAGCAGTGACAGGGCCGACACCGCTCATGGGTGCCTGAGGGGTTTCCGAACCTGCCCTACTCCCCATAGGGGAGCCCATCTGGGACGGCGGTCCTTGAGGGAATCTATCATTGTGCTAGATACCACACAATACATATGCAGTCCATTTGGAACACGCCAAATGTTAAGTGACAAGAAAAATTGGCAAAATCCCAAGTGGTGGTGTCATGAAGGTCAGCAGAAAGTCCAGCAGAATCAGGATCACACATAGAAGGAAGAAAGGAGCAATTTAATTAGTTACTATGTTTAAAAAAAAGAAGCATCTGAAGAGTTACATATTGCTAATACTATGCCCAATTTCATGGAAAAAAAAAAAACTGATTTTACCAAGCAAATGCAATCTTGAACCTCATCAGTATTACAGTACTATTCTGATCTTTTCTTAAAAAGTTCATATTGCATGTAACTGTGCTGTATAATAAAAATACTTTTTCAGAAATCAGAGATAAAACTATGGAGCAGCATCACATTAAAAAAGTAAACATTTAAAAAATTTCAACAGCAATACTTTTAACAGAGAAAGTACTAAAGTACTAGCAGCAACACAGTTATTATTATGAAATCTTCTGAGATGTTTTTCTAGAAAAACTATTACTGAGAAAACAGATTTTTAAAAATCAATAATTTATTAACATGTACTACTAACAGCACAATTAAACATCTAAATCATATCCTTTGAAAACCTTCACAGTAACAGCCACCTATTTAGTCTCAAAGGCTGAACAGAACTCCCTGTGTGGTAGTACACCACCAGTGTGAAAAAGGCCAAAGATGGTATTTAAATTAAGTTTACCATTTCAGAGGTACAGAAGGGAAGGGGGGGAGAATGGCCCCTTCATATTGCTTCTAAGTTATCACTAATGATTACACTGCTACACAGAAACGTAATCAATGGGGTTTGGGTTTTTACTAGCTTTCAGACATTTTACTTTAAAATTAAGCCTCCACTGAAGGAAATAGGTGCACTACTTTTATGTTAGACACGCCACCTGGTCACAGTAGCTAAGATGGCACTGCCTCTTTATCTCCCTGTGCAAACACGCATTAAACAAAACTGTTAGCATGTCCAACTTTTCCAAATTCATAAATGATTTCATTTAAAGTAGATAAATTTTAAAATGGTAAAATACTGCCTCCATCAATACTAAGACGCACATTCACTTTTAACATTTGAGACCAGGAAAGCTTTATGCTGGTGGCATGTCTGAGTGTAATCTGCAGTGTTTTCTTTCTTAGCAGCAATGGCGCCTTAAGATATTTGTGATTCCAAAATGAAAGGGCCTTTTCAAAATATACAATCAACCAATCTTCCTTTTCTAGATGGTATCTAGAACAACTATTAACAAAAACTAAATGAGAAAATGTTTTACCAATATACAGCCTCATTTAAACAGCGAATTTTGAAGGGAAATGACAGTTTTGAAAAGAAATGAAAACAGGACTCAATATTCAAACATAATAAAAATTACAACTGAAAACGTTTTTATAATTAATGCACACAAAGATATCTTCACACTCTCGAACTGAGACATAAAATTGTCTACTTTAAATTTCGTAACAAATGTTGTTATTAATTCTACAAAGTTTAAAATTTAACTTTAATGTAAAGAATTTTAAAGTTAAAACAAATTCTCTGAAATTAATCATAAGATATCTTTTTCTTAGAAATGTTTACAAAAATTTGTTTTTACACGTATTGGCTTTGTCCCCCACCAAAGATAAGGAGTTCACACAGGAAAAGAACACAATCAAAATATCTGACTGCTACACTGAATGCTGACAAGAGGTGGGCACAAGTTAAAAGCATTGTTAAAAAAGAGAAAAAAAAAACTGTAATTAACCTATGTTTTTGCTACATGCATAAGTGCTAAGCATGCCATAAATGGCAATCATAATTCCCGGGACACTTAAAAATCGCCCTTCACCCATCAACAACATATAACTTCACAAAATTACTTTTACTTCTTTGGATATCAATCTTTACCATCAAAATAAAATGATGCCAAATTATGTTAAGTGTGAAGTTACCTTTGGGGCAAAAGCAGATACTATTGAATAAAATCAAAATAAGGGTCGTGATACATTACCACCGCTCCATTATCTGGCATCATTGGAGTCCCCATACTCGCGGCTCCTTCTGGCCCCATGGCAGGGCCAGGACCCACCGGTGGGCCAGGGAGAGCTCCTCGGGTGTTCATACTCATACCCAGCACTGGAGGAGGACCTTGGTTACCAGCGGGGGCTGGGCTAAACGCATCTACGCAAAACAATCTGTGCTTAGAGCTGTCCTATCTTGGTTCAGTAAACATTAAAACGTAACAACACTTAAGCACTCTATACAGAAGACTATCATCAAAGCCATTGCCCTTGAGAGTGGGACATTCACTTATCTACTCGGTAACAGAGCATCATCGGCACCAATACAATGTTCATCCCCAGAACAAAAGCATATGAAACAAATGAGACAGCTATCAACTATTTTAGAAAATCTGAGACTGCAAAAGCTTGAGAGTTTAAAAAAAAAAAAAAGTATTATTTGCTATACTCTTTAAACCAAATATTCCCTTACGATGGTGAATAAACGCTACCCGTTTAAATTAAAAGCGAAGATTTAGCACTTAGGAAGCCATTTAATTTTCTTAAAGTCAAGACTAAAAGCATTAGCACGTACACTGCACTCTGACATGCAGTTCACTGTATTCACTGCAGCTAACCTCGTGACTTTTACAGTCACCGAACATCTCCCCCAGTTATAGGAGGCACGGTTTCTTAACTTTAGATGTAATCTAAATGAAAAAGTGAAATGCAACCAAATATATAAAATATTAATAAAGCATTACAAAATTTTTCAACATGCTGAAATTCTGCAAATGGGAACAATTAGATACAGTTCAAATTTTTTCATCAGAAAGATATGCACCTGCCTCACAGTAACTACAATAGTGTTTGAGCTGTAATAGAGTGCTAATAATGGGCTCAAAGACAGCATATTTAGGTTACCATCGTCAAAATTTTTTTCATTTTTAAAGTGCTCATATATACTTGTTTATTATTAAAAATTCATTTAAAAAGACTGACTCCAACTTTGAGTTCTCTTCTAGTATTTTACTATGAAGTTTAATTTTATGACACTTTGAACGTTATCTCAAAAACACATCAAACAGGAGTTGAAGTTTTTGTTCAAACCCACAACTCATTCCGCATCTAATGCAGCTGACTATAGCAGGCCGAGTCCAGGCCGTGGCCCTGTACAGGGTGCTGCTCTTCCTGACTCCAACCCTTGGGAACCTGGCAAGTTCACAGGGAGGAAACTAGTGCTCCTTACAAGCTCTTGCTAATATGACTACATTTAAACTCTCCAACAATATTTCTATTCCATTAGTACAGCTATAAATTTTTAAAAATTGTACTGGAGACTTCTACAACCTCACAATGGAAATGAACACAGTGGAGATGGTATCAAGGAGCAGTCCTATCTCGACTTTACCCAAAAACATGAAGGATTAGGTGTTTTTATAAAAAAAAATAGAACGTAACTTTCATACCTAACTTCTGAGATTCAAATATCACTATACAACTATGGGCATAGTAAAATAACTAAAAACAGTATTTCCAACTATCATTAGCTAAAGTACACTATATTTAGGAATTACGTCTCCCACCACACAGCTACGATTAAACTAAATTTAAAGATATGAGTTGTTAGAATTGTGTGGTCCCCTGAAAAAGTTTTATAACCCATGTTTCAATTGGTACATACACTGGAAATACACCAGAAAATCCAATGACATTCTATCAATGTGACTTGACAGGATATGACAATTTACTGACAGTATTTCCAACTGCATGATGATACATTTACTACAGTCAACCATTAGGATACAGTCTCAGGTTGACTAAAATGTAAAGAGGAAAAAATTAAATGGATTAGACTTTAAGGGAGTTGAGTAAATGCTCCAATGTAAATGTGGTTCTGATGAATAAAATGCCATAAAAACTTAATTCTCTTAAATTCCTAACTAAGGAATCTAAAGGCATATTCTCATACTCCTTCTGATAAAGATCTAACCAAGCAGAATCTTTTTGGGGGTCTCTGCAACATCAGAAATATTTCAAGTTTGGTTCTGATTTAATGACAATATATAATTATAATAGCATTTCAAACTGCCTACAATGACAATAACCTCACACTTATAGCCTTAAAACCACCTGGACTGTTATACACCATCCCACAACTTACTCTGAAAAAGAGAAATACTGAATTACTTGTACTTAACATATATGCAATTGTGATTCATAAATTACAACTTCTTATGTACTCTCTGCTGATCATTTCACGTATCCATCGTTATTAACTCACTAAATTCTTTACGGGCAAGGGCTTTATTCTTTATGCTCAGGCTGCGACCAGAGATGCTCAGTTAAACACTTTGGTAGAGGAAAAAAGTGACCAAGTAATCAGCAATAAAAACAATTTTAAATCATCAGACTGGCAATGGCAAAGAAACTGCCATGAGAGGTAGGAAGAAAGCTGATCATAAAAAAACACTTGTTCCATATACTGGGTGATTTAAGATTCTTTATTCCTTATACTATATAATCTAAGTAGAATCTAGATTTTCTCAGTGGGTGTGCATGTCATGCACATTGGAATGCTAAGGTGATGTAATCTTTACAATGATATGTACATCTGAGATATGCAAAGATTTTAACCTTATGACAGCTTCTGTGGAACAATGTAAAATGAATATATAAAATTTAATTATTTATTTAACTTTTTAAATGCACGACACTTCAAATTTAATAACACTTAGGAAAACATTCCACTTATTTTTCCCTCACTGATTTACTTGATACTGTTTTCCTGACAACCTGGTTATACAATCAACATTAAAGATATTAATAATATAGGCATTTTCTTAAAATTTTTATATCGACTCTAAAGATATGTATTAGCCTAAATGTGCCACACTCATCTCACTTCCTTGACAAGTCATAAATGTCTCCAAACACTGCGTATCTGTGCACAATACTGTAGATTAGGGCAAAAAGTTAGACATTCAGTAAAACATAAAAATAGCTACACAAAAGTTACATGAAAGGTTACCTTAAAATAAAAATTTATAAAATATTCTCAAAAAGTTTAAAAATACTAAAACGCAAAAACTATCAAATTTCCATGGTGAAAAAGCCAATCTGAAGGCATGAAATCTGATTTTTAAAACATTCAACAACATAGCTGCATTACACCATGCAATTACGGAACAAGTCTCAGGTCGTATCAAAACCTGGTTACAGGTTTCTTTCATTATATCTATTAAAAGATAATACATCTTTAGCCTTCAAATAAATACAAAATGAAATGCTCTTCCTACGCATATATTTTTAATATACTTGTATTTTTTTTAACTTTATAAATATATTTCACCATCGCAAAAGTGGTTCCAAATTTTAGTTTGTTACTAATATATGTCAATACCAAAAAACAGCATGTACAGTTCCCCAAAGAATAAGTTACAGAAGACTTTTGCTTCGAATCCCTACCTCCCATGTTTATTGCTCCACGGGGACCCATATCACCCATTCTCATTTCCTGTTCTCTCTGTAAGTAAACATAGTTGTCAGAGTCAACCTATCGATCTTATGACATTACATTTCCCACCTAAAATCAAAAAGAAAAAAATAAATTGGGACATCACTTTCCATTTTTAAATTTTTAATTTTCCAACATCTTTTACTTAATAAAACACTGAAAAGAAACTTCGGTCTCCTAGGCCTAATATACTAAAAATGCTTAAAGCACCTAGTTTATACTGACAGATTATCAATGAGTCAGATTACATAAAATTTACCACAGAACGTTCTTAATATGCTTATTCCAACAGATGAAAGACACGTGTCTAGATTCCAAGAAAAGAAAAATCTTGTAATAATAACCACCAGAGCCAATTATTTTTTCCTCCCTGGTTGCTGAAGTCTTAAAATAGAAACGACTGTTTCCGTGTTTTATATTCAAATGCATTCAAACATTCAATACAAACAGCTATGAGGCGCTAAGCTAAAAGCATGTACAACTTTCACTTTTGACATACTGTAATTCATCTTTGCATTTTTATTCATGTACTCCAGCTTTATTTCACCCAGGACCTACAGATATACCATAAATATCTCCGCTATACACAAACAGTTATTCAAAGTTCAACATAATATTGCTTCCTTTATTAGAACAAGGGTTTTACTTGGAAACCTAAAGAAAAGTGTTATTATACAGTTGGCAAGTTCTGAAACAAAATGCTCGAGGTTAACTATGACATAAAAGATCACACAAATGTACAAAATATCTTCATTTTCAGTACAGAAACTGCTTCCTAAAAACTCATTTAATAACAACAGCCATCGAGAATTAACTTCATTAAAATCTCTAGGTGAAATGACTCAACATATTATAGTTGAAATTTGCACTATTATTTGATAATCTTTTCCAATATTGGCCCAGTGTGTTAAATGTAGCAATTACAAAAACAATGGGACAAAACTCTTAATGTCTGAATCTAAAGAAGGCAAAATTTTTCTTTTAAAAGCAATTTTATTAAAATGTATTTGTTTAAAATTCCACTTAGTAATACACAATACTGGTGAAAAGCACCGATATAGCTAGAAAAAAAAGAAACAAAAGCTTACGATGGATAAATGTGACTAAGCAGCGACTCAAACATCCACCTGACCTAATGGAGATGCGGGGAAAGGTAATCTTTAATGAAACTGATAGTACAAGAAAAATGCCAACCTAGACAGCATCTTGAAGAAGTGTTTTATCATGTTATTTAGAAAACTTAAATGCCAAATATTTCTCAAAGCCATTTTTTAATTTTTCTAAAACTGTCTCAAAAAACTTTTGACTATTAACAAATAGTACTGACCAGCAAAAAGACTATTCTATAAAACTAACTACTGATAAAGCCATACATACAACTTTCCAATTATATATAAAATATTTTATAATCACACTTAGTACTATTACCAATAAACCAAACTGAGCTGTCATTTCCAAACCTGCTGATAAACTAGGCAATTATTATAGTCGGCTTGAGCCTTCAATTTCCAAAGCCCCCTAATATACTCTAACACCCTAACTGGATGCCTATTGATTATTGGTGGGGACAAGGAGAAAAGACTACCACTTGTAGTGTCTTTTTATAACTTTGGCTTTACCTATCACCTTCTGAAATAACAATGTTTAGCTTTATTATTCACAAAGTTAAATGTTTTAAAAAATTATTCTTCAATTATTCTATTATTACATTTTCTTAACAAAATTTTGAAGAAAACATATTAACATAGTAAAGAGATCTATGGCTTTAAGTCAATGATTCAACAATGGTCATAACAAACCCTCCCTGATGCTCTAGTATAAACTGGTTCCAGCTCTAAAATATATTTCTTTAAATGAAATAAGATGTCTTACAAAAATCCAGCTAATGTAGCATATCACTATGTTAAAACACCAATTCATGTTGTATGGTATAGCATTTTTCACTAAACACGCTCATTTTATAAATGTTAGCATCTCCTTAAAAAAATCATTTAGGAATATTATATACAGCTTCGCTCGTAAGATTAACAAAAAAAGATAGTATAATTAGATGACAGATCATTTAACTATTTCAGAAGCAAAAAAAGTTTTCGGCTTCCTACCTGTGTCTTAAAGGTTACTATTTCTTTCTATAAATCCTATTACATACAGAGATTTTAGTGTTACCAACAGAAATTAAGGCAGTACCTCTCATTATAACTTGGTATGTTCACTATCAATGAGAAATCAGTTGGTGTCCATACAAGGCCTTCACTTCTCCCATGAGTTACTTCAATATATTTTAAATTAGAATTGGCACATAGTATGTGATGTTTTTATAATACAAATTTTAATGCTTTCTTTATTACTTTATCAAAATTAAGGTGTAGTTTAATATGAAACAACCTATACGGGTAAACATCTTAAAAGACTACAGTGCAATGAAATGTGATGAAAACTGTTTCAATGAATTCAATTAACCCTCATAGCAACCCTATGAAGTAGGTTTATTGTTACCGTATTTTAGAGATCATAAAACCGAGGCAAAGGGCTGTTAAATAACTTACTCATGAAATTTTCACCTTCACAAGGCACCTTTGTTCTTCAAGAAAGAATTCCAACAATAACAAAAGGTTTGAAAATGTCTTACAATCCTAAGATCCTAAATGGCTGCCCCAAGGAAGCTTGCACTGCGCACCCAGTGAGGGCTGGGGACAAGCTTCCGTGGGAAAGGGCCAACCAAGCCCAGGAGCAATGCGCCTGGATCCAGGCAGCTTCTAGTCACAGCCACCCCTTTCTCTAACTTTTGACCTGTATTTGGAAAACCATGGGCCTGAAAAAAATAACATTTTCCCTCACAGTAAATAAACAAGGTCACAGTACTTTCTAAGTACTATGACCACGTGGAGACTAATAAGCGTACACTTCTAGAAAGTCATGAAGTGCAATCTCCCTTGATTCAATGATCAACGCTCGTTCACTGAATATAAGAACTTGAAGCTGATGTGTCGGCCGTACGCCAGCTCCCTTCACTGTGGCTGGAGTTGATGACACTGAGAATGAGATGGCGATTTATGAATTCGTCCATAACTCTTGTCAAGTTGCAGACAAGTACTTCAGCCAGGTGAGTGAATTTCGATGGTTAATCTGGGTAAAGTACACATATTTTGGATGAGATGGTGTTACATGGCTGCACTGTGGCAACGAACTAGGCAAGTATTTTGCCCCTCTGCTAATTCTTGGTAAGATGTCAGAAAGCGGAACGACGGAGGCTCTGCCAGGCCACATCAGCACAGGAAATGAGAACACAGAACACCTCTCAACATCTGTAGCCTGATATAATCTGGAAGGGCACACAACAAAAAATGGAGTCTCCTTCCAAAGACTAATTTTAAATAGGTATTTTTCACAGCTCTGAATAGAAAACAAAACTGTATTTTAAAATATGGTATACAAAAAAAACCCATTCTCTGAGGGAGAGACAAGTTTTATTTTTTAACCGTAACCATTTTTTTCCACGCTTGTTTAAATTTTGTTAAATAAAATTTTTGGTCTCTGCTTCCCCTTGCAAATTAAATTCAGGCATAGCAGCATGAGGTGGAAAGTGTGGCAGCTATCAGTTGACAAAATTTTAAAAGTGACTTAAACAGACATAATACTTTTGTCTTCTGAATACTATCTTTTTCCTTAAAAAGTCAAAAAGTCAAAACTTTATTGTGTGTACCTAATGAAAACTACAGAATTAAATTTTACTTGCCAGTTTCTAAAAGCCTGATATCCATTTTACAGGCACTTACAATGCCATCATGTAATTAACTATAGAGAACGTTACTACCAAGTAATAAACATTAAAGAGCCCTCACAAGTAAAAAAAATAAATTTATTCTTACAGTGTTTATAAGAAGGTGCACCTCTCTATTCAAAGAATTACACTAAGTATTATTCCTGAAAGCTTGTCACTGAAGTATGGTTAATTTCACAGCTGACAAAAAAGTAATCACAGTATGACTGACTTCCATCCAGAATCATGCAGCAAAATAGCATTCCATTACAACAGCCAGCATCGAAGTGTGGTTCACGAAGTACTAGGTGTGCCCAATGTCTTTTCAGGAAGCACACAAATTCAAATCCATTGCAAGTCTTACCACCACCAGAACACAGTCATAATACTATGATCTAAGCGAGCTTTTCACTCCATCAATATTTGTGGATGGTGCAAAAGCAACAGAGAGCAAAAATCCTGGTGTTTTGGCACATATCAAGGCACTTGAATTCCATTTTTACTAGAAATCATTGTATTCTTCACATGCATACAATAGCAGTTTAAGTTTTCCATTATGAACACATTAAAGCAGTAAAAATTATTGATTTTTATCCCATTGATAACCTTATGCACATCTTGATATTTTATGCAATAAAACACAGGGTATGCAAATAAAGCATTTCTGCTGCATTCTGAAGTAAGGTGGTTATTACAAGAAAAACAATTCCTGTGATTGGGTTGCAAGCTAAAGGAGACACATTTTACTTGAGACAGCACTGGACCAACCGTGATTATTGACTTGTATGTTTGGCAGACAAATTCTGATAAGACAGTGGTTGGTATTAAGATGTGATTTTAATTTTGTATAACAAAATACATTAAAATTTCAAATATTTGTGTAACTCAATAAATCAGTATTTTTCTAATCTTGGGTACATGACATTACAAAAATCATATCTGGGTAAAAGATCCATTCAAAGTAGACCAATGGACTGTAATGCAAAAGAGAATTTTTAAGAAACTACTGCTTGTCAAGTATTACTACAGTATCAAACAAGAACATCCACAATTACCTGAAAAGGTGAAAATATAGTTGGTCTCCAGTATGTGAAGCCATATTTTTTCATCACTTTAACTAAGAGCATTTTGCAACAGGTGGAATGCAGACGCCAGTATGGGAAGCCACCCATTTTCCATAAAGCCAAACATTTAACAAATTTACAAAACAGTAAAACAATACCACTCTCCCCACTATATTAAAGTAGAATATTAAAAAAATCTGCAAAAATATGTAAAATTTACAAAAAATGTAAAAATGTATAATCTGCAGCCCAATCTTTGATTTCTTCCTTAATTTCTAATATGCTAAACACATCATGATATTAGCTAAATGAAAGCTCTTTGGGGTCTTCAGTAATCTAAAATAGTGTAAAAGGATTTCAAAACCAAAAAGTTTGAGAATCACCGTTGCAGTACTTGTTCAAGAAAATATAAAAGAGCAGAAAATTTACACAAATGTAAAGTAACTAATGCGGTAAATCCCAAAGTGAAGACCTTGACGTTATTTTGTGTAGAATATGGATTTTTTTCCATTAATACTCAGGATATCAATCTGTGGTTTAAAAGACACTGTACTTATTTATTTCAGGTAACCTAATTTATAGGAATCACACAGTATAAAGTACAATTCAAATGCCTAAAGTTTAGGAAACAGTCAACTAAATAAATACTGACTTAACATAATATCAAGTAGATCAACATTTTGCAATCAATAACAAAATATGTTCATCTAACACTTTAAATCTGTGTGAACTCAGGTATCAGCCACATCATTACTCTTCTTTAATTCATAAAGACATCGCGTGTGTTCCTAAAAAGTTTCTCCGGATTATCTAAGGATCACCACGAGCCATGCAGGTTCCACGTCTTAACAGAAACCCTGATGTAAAACTACTGATACGGAACATTTAAATCTACTAAAGGAAACATAATTCTAAAGAAATGTATAAGTTCTGGCAAATTTTCAAGATTCAACCTTTTTATCATTAAATATTCCAAAACTTTTTCCTAAAAATAATTTGCCACTT
>CM053508.1:82127855-82251546 GCA_028627145.1 Eidolon dupreanum | reverse complement strand
AAAAAAAAAAAGTAATTTTAAATAGCACCCATATTCACTTCTCTCAGTTTGAATTAAACTTTTTAAATTTTCCCTACATATGATCAGATATTATTAAAACTATTAATTATATAATCCTTCTGAGAAGTGATCAAAGATTTCAGCAGCTGGTTAAAATTGATACATATCTTCAACCCAAATATCCCAAATCATCAAAATTCTAAAGATTACCTCCAAGAGTCCAAGAGTATATTGTATACATTATAAACATCTTTGTTTCATGACCACAAAAGTTTAGGTTCTAATCATGTCCCACAAATATTCAGAAAAGTTCATAGCTCATTATAGGAAATCATTTTGGTAAATAAACAAAAACACATTAAGAAAATAAAAGTGGTCACAACTAGAGCATATTTGAACCACTGCGATATAACTGTTGTTATCCATTTTGATTTTCACCATCATGGCTACACCATGGAACTGGGCTGCCATTATACCAAGAGTAGGTAATAACCTGCTCAGAGCAAGTCCCGCCTAACCCTACAGCAAACAATTCCGCAGTGGCTTCCACTGGATGATGAAGCAGCTATGAAAATCCTTGTGAAACTGGTCCTTTGTTTCAATGCTGCTGTTTAAGACTTCCGAAAAATAAAATAAAATAAAAAAATAAAACACCAATCTTCTACTGCAATACAATCGAATCACTTGTTAGAACTAAATGATTTACAGAAAAAGAGTGATGGCCATATAGAACCCACAAAATGGCAACTTCTCTCAAAAATTCACAGACCATTTCAGAAAATGTATTTATACCTACTCGTTATTAAGTGACCACTGGATCAGTTTTCTCTGCCAGTACCTAATGATGAAATTTTATTACTGGCTTGAGTTTCTGTTCTGAATTTTTACAGGGCACATAAGGCTATAATTAAATCAAAGGGTAATGCTAAGAAAAACAGTGCTCACTCAAGAAGCAGAAAAGAGAGATTGATGGAAATTACTTGCTGATTAAACATCAGGCCAAATTTGGCAATAATGATCAAGAGGGGGTAATATCTGAAAGAACAATGCTTGTCTCTAATGTTAAACAAAAAGCCATGAAACTCCAGTATCCGCTGGGGAGCAGCGACGCTTTATCAGTTCTTCCCCATAACTTTTGCTTTGACTTATAGCCATGACTATCAAGGAATCTTCTGGACAATAATTTGGACTCTTCAGGAACTTTAGTTCTAGAATAGGAGGTGCTCTGCTCAATGAGCCTTCTAACACACTGGAAAAGAACATATAAATTAATAATTTGCATTTTAAATCACAAACTCTTCATGAGTTTGGTTAACATGAGCCACTTTTCATAGACCGCCCTCAGCTCCCAGATAAGCCCTAGATCAGGGGTCAATAAAACTTTTTTGGTGAAAGGCCAGACAGTAAAAATTTCAGGCTTTGCAGACAACAGAGTCTTGATATAGTTTCATACAGTTGTGTCACAACTAGTCAACTCAGCCGCTTTTGGGCAAAGAAGCCATAAACAAAATATAAACATAGCTGTGTTCCAAAAAAACTGTTCAGAAAACAGTGTTCAGATTTAGCCTGGCCTACCCTTGTCTGTTGACCCCTGGTCTACATGAAATATTTAAAAAACTAAAAATTAACGCATCATTTGAGACAATGCCTTTTCCCTTTCTGAAAGCCCAATTATTAAGTGGGCACACCCAAACCCACAGAGCACTATTCACTTAGAACGTGGTGCTATTTACTGTGTCAACTGCATGAATCCTGTCTCCCAGAACTGAATGAACCCTCCCTTCATTCAAACTTCCCCAGATCTCATAAAAATTCAACTACTACCATTCTCATTTCAACATATAGCTGGTAGTTTTCTGTCTTTGCTAATTAAAATAAGCAAACTGAAAAGCTTTTTAAAATGCAGATCCCATGGCTTCAACGCAGACTCACTGTATCAAGATATTTGGTGGATCTGATCTCAAGCATTTTTCTTTTTTAAGTTCCACAGATATGCTTCAAGGATTGAAAACTACTGGATTGAGCCAAAAGTGTGATCAATAAACAATGCATGAGAATCTACTGGGATCACAAAACAAATCAATTTCTGGGTTGGAGACCTAAGAACCCACACTTAAAAAGCTCCCTAAGTGTTTACGTGCTATGTAAAAACCTGCCACAGAAGAGGCCCTACGCCCTTCGCCTCTTGGCCCCGCATCTCCTTAGCCCTGCTGGCCCCACTGTTACCAACCCCGAGAGAGCTGCAGTGGAACACCGCCCACAAAGGAGCATGACTGGGTCGAATTACTGCCTCAGCGGACACTGATTTTCAGGTTTACTATGTATGTGTGTTCAAATATCCAGGGTTATTCCCACCTACACAAATAAAAATAAAAATTCTTCAATATCAAGTCATATATATATTTGACAACAAATCTGAAGGTCTATTCTTCATTAAAAACTAAATGTTAAAAAAAATTTTTAATAAATAAAAAATAGAAAATAAAAACCAAACGTTAGTATTTATCATACCAGAAAAAGAAAATTCTAACAAATTAGCATCCGATCTAAATACTACCCCAATTTTCCTAAACAATGTATTTCATAACTACTATAACTACTAAAGCTACAATGACATTTAGGTATTTACAACATCATTTTCCCAAGAAAACAAAGTTTATTCTAGACATTACTTTAAAAAAATTCTAATTAAAATCTCCCCTATACTCCAATCCAAATTCTACCTACAAATAAAGGCTGGTACACTACAATACTTAATGTTTAAAATACTTTAATCTACAGTAAGTGGGACAAGCTAGTATGAAAATAAACACAATACAATCATAAAAGACAATCTCATCAACTCTTATTAACAGAATAACCTCTAATAATGTGTCCAGAAACTATAAAACTGTGAAAGCAGAAAAATTCAACCTAGTAAATACGATCCAGAAAATGGTTCAAATACACTCACTGCTATGGTAAAGAGAAACCTAAATGTAATGAAGGCACAACATAAAAACATATACATTGTAATAGTAGTCAAAAAAAAAAACACTATGCTACAGGAGCAAAAAATAACATGTTTATTTTATAATTATCAGAGCTATTATCAAAAAGCTTGACTTCCTTTTAGGAAAAATAAAATATGAAAACAAAAAAAGACAATTTCTAATTGATGAAGTGCTGACATATCCCTGAAATTTAAAAATATATTCATATATATGTTATAAAATTATGAAGTTGAAGGCTAACAAAAAGCATGACCAGACATGTATTTTCCCACAAATTTCCTACAAGTACTTTGTTATGTTCACAAAAATAATTATTCAAAGCACAAAATACAGAAATCAGTATTTATTTTATACTTCAAAGCCCAAACTATTAGTGGTACTAGATTATTTCTAATAGGAATATTAAAAATGAGAGGTACGGGCTTAAAACCAAGTAAATCTACTCTTATGACATGGGCAAGCTTAACACTTACCATATGATTCCTCCCTTTAAAACAGTGAAAAAAGAAAAAGCACGTAAGAAGGCCTAATTTCAAAGCTTTTAAAACAAAAACAAACATTAAAATAGCTTGACCATTTTTCCCCAAAGATAGCTTTCAAAGTAAATTTAAAAAAATAACTGATACAATCATTGCCTCAATGTTTTTCCCATTAACACAAAACAGCCAAGACCTATAAAAAGTTTCTGATAATATTTCTTTAGTACTAGGTTAGTATGTATTAACAAGCATCATGAAGCTAGGAACCAAATAAAATTGACACCAAAATGACGAAAAA
Organism: Eidolon dupreanum; assembly: GCA_028627145.1. Lineage (NCBI taxonomy): Eukaryota > Metazoa > Chordata > Mammalia > Chiroptera > Pteropodidae > Eidolon > Eidolon dupreanum. The sequence goes on along the minus strand of CM053508.1, from coordinate 82,247,776 downwards.
CTTCTCTCTATTCAAAATTCCTAACCTCAAAAAGATCTAAAAATAGAATACAGACTACATTTTCCCCTAAATATTTAGTTCCATTGTTACATATTTTTTTAAATATGATTCCTCTTGAAAAAATAAAAACATAGTAACTTTGTGGCCTAATATGAGTTTTAAATTTAAAACAAAACAAAAAAACACCAATACTCCAGCCCAGGGTTCAGCAAACTTTTTCTGTAAAGGGTCAAAGAGTTAAGTATTTTAGGTTTTGTGGGACACAAATACTTTTTGACTAATATTCCTCTTTACCTATCCATCAACCCTTTAAAAATGTAAACACCATTCTTAGCTCTACAGTAGGGAGGTATGAAAATGAACGGTGGTCCCAGGCTACTTTGCAGACGTCTGCTCTAGCCAAATTAACCTTACAATACTTCAAATATGCAACACATACTTCAACTACTTGAAAACAAAATATCTTAATATTAAAATATATAATCATCTAATTTTTCTAAAAGCATAATCTTATGGAACAGTTAAGTGATCTATTTTTGAAATGCTAATAAACCATTAGTATTTTTAAATTTCTACTTTGTTTATTCCCGAAGTTCATTAAATACTTATAACTTTTACCCATCATTAAAATGAATTTTAAACATTAAAATTTTTTTTAAAATTAAAAAAAAAGTCAACAGTGTTTCCATTTTAAATTGTAGACACATTTCCCAATAGTTTAATAGGAAAGTAAAATTAAAACTGCTCTTCACGAATTATATAAAGTGCCAGAGAGGATATATAAAGCACTGGTATATATTTTTAAAAACTATAAAATGATTTCTGCAATAGTTAGTCAACTTAATCAAGTTTAACAAAATACATTTTAATCATTTCCTTCTAAGTCCCCTAAATCATGTGTATATGACAGTACTACAAATAGCTACACATGTGCTCCAAGAATGTAAAGTTTATGTTAGAAAAATATTAAGAAAGCTAATCCCACCAACTTTACATAAGCAAGCATTTTAGTAAAAAGCAAGCACTTTAGTGAAAGTAATATCTAAAAATTTTAGTTCAGGTACATAAAAGGAGTAAGAAGAATTTTCTAATCCTCAATGGAACAAAAAAGGGTTTCCCTAAGAAGTATGTCACATGTGGTTTACATCTTGAATGAAGAGCAAAAGCACTAGTAACTAGTTTTCAAAATATGGCCTTGAAATATTTTTTAAATTCTTTCTTTTATAACATTATAGAAATCCTCACTTGATAAATCCAACAATTTTCAAAATTAACACCCAAAAAGCCTAAAACCACAGTTTAAAATGTCACTATGCAAGTGCTGTACCCAAGGAAGAAAAGAAAATTGCAAAATGATGCTAGAAATTTCAAAAAACAAAATTACAATGCTTAAAAAACCTACTCAACTAATTTGGTAATGAAATGTAAAAATCAATTAAATTAAACCTGTCATGCCTTAAAATAAAACTTTCCTAATTAAATTTAAATGCCACAGAATTTTCATTCAAAGGGTATTTATTTGATGGGAGGTAAGATAAAATTTGTTGCTATACAAGTTAGGACTTATTTTACTGTGTGTGCATTCTTTCTAATAAAAAAGGTTTAAAATTTTTCTAGAAACAGAAAAATAGGATCAGAGTAGGTCAGAAACAAAGGCACCAATGACTTCAATACTTTTAGACTCAGAAACTTATAAAAGAATCATGGCTTTTGAACAGCTAGAGAAAAAAATTCTAATAAATATTTTTTCGGAATAACGAGTTGTTAAACTAGCATTCGTCTAAGGTGAACAATGAAACTTTGTTACTTATCACTAAGGAACTGTGAATTTCAACATCCATGAAGTATCCTTGTTTGCTCTATCATTCTGCCTCACCCCTCAAAAAACCTGAGTTAGATCAAGTCTTTGGAACCAACTCCAATTTACGAGAAATTCAAGGATGAAGAAACTTGTTAAATGTCACAAGGATAGAATCAACAAAATTCATAACGTGAGATACTCCACACAAGACTCTGTTTCTTTAAAAAAATAAAAAATAAAAAAATAAAAAAGAGAAAAACCTGTGGACTAAAGACTGGATTTATCAGCCAATTTAAAAAAACTAATTGTAAAATTAAATAAATAAATTCTGATGAGACTTGAACAAATTTGGGCTTCAGTTAATATAAAGAGCTTACAATGTTTAAGACATGATAAAGATATTTTTAAAGAGTCCTTATCTTTTAGAAATACATTTTAAAATACTTATGACTAAAATCATATGAAGTCAGGGATTTCATACAAAATAATTTGGGAAAGTAGGTATATTTAAAGTATGTGTCAATACTTGTTATGGTTGGATGATGAACAGAGACCAGTTTACTTTTACATATGTCTAAAACCTTCCAAAATAAAGAATTTTTAATATCAGTAAATGATAAAAATCAGTCAAGTGGAGAGTATGGATTTATCAAGATTTCTAATTTAGTAGCATATATTTTTAGAAGATAAAATGGAAAAAAATTTAACATCCACTTCATAAAACATGAATATTACCTTAGGAGACTAATTTTAATTATTTACTACCTGAAAGAGGTTTAAAAACATCATTAGTTTAACATAAACATAAGAAATTCAGGAACATTAGAAAACATACTGCTATAGAAAGTAATATCTAAAAACTTCTAAATACACATCATCTGCCTAACAACAAAAAAAATTTCAGTTCGCTAATATTTTACTTACATTTTCCATATAGTTTGGCTTAAAACCCTCTTGCTGTCGCCTCAGTTCCTCCTGCTCTCTGTGTCGGATCATTTCCTCCTCACGACGACGATGCTCTTCTTCATGTCTAAAAGATTTCAAATTACAATTTCAGCATGATTGACAGGTAAGCCATAATTGAGTATTTTATTTCAAGTTAAACAGAATCATTTATACAAGTTATATATTATGTCAAATCCGCCTAAAATAACTGGCTTAGCAGATTTTGACCTTCCTTCTTCTATTTTGCTCCAAGCCTTAAATAAATCAAAGAAAGTAACTTAAAATAGGAAAAAAAAAAAGATAACATATAACTAGGGTAGTTATGTGCTTACAGTAAAAAATTTACGGTCCAAAGCTCACACATGCACTCTGTTATTTTATAAAGAGAAAAGCCTGGGACTCGTCACTGCCCAACAGAGTTCTTTAAGATGCTCAGAACTCACCCCGTGTAAGCTACCACGAAGAACCTCACTGCCTGGACAAAAACTCTTATGTGGAAAAGGAAGTCTGAACAAACCTTTTCACTCCCATTTCACCAACTCACCGGGAGAATCCCTGGAGCAGGTATCAGCCTACCACTCGTTCCTCTAACTTCAGTTTTATAGAACACTCACTCACTGGCTATGGCTACCCTTAGGCTACAGAACTGTTTGAATAGTTGAGACAGAGACCATATGACCTGTGAAGCCTAAAATATTTTCTATCTAGCCCTTGCCCAGAAAAAAGTTTGTCAGCCTCAGTCCTTGAGGTATATTCAAACATTTTTAAAAAATCAAATTACATGTATGTGCATAACTACTAGTAAATCAATAATTAGTTATAATACGATTAAGAAGGAAAACCTACAAAATTATTTTGAAGTCACAGACTTCATTGGCACTTATATCAAACTCAAAAACATATGTTCTCCGCCCAAAAACAAAAAAGTAAATAGTGAGGACCATATAATGCTGATGCCTCCTCAGTACGTCTCATTTTCCAGGTCACTTTTATAAGCACCCTTCTATGCTGACTTTAATACTCAAAATTCAAGACACTTTGCTGCTGTCTGTTGTACAACACTCGCCAAGCTAAAGGAAGTGGCGTTATCTCCCACAGCCAGCAGAAGAAAATGGCTGTCAGGACTTTATCAGACCACACGCAAGCAACAGACAATGTCCCTAAGAGGATTCAAGCAGAATCTGACTATTTTGAGAATTTTAAGTCCCTGATATACTCAAATAAATTAAATATTTAAGTAAATCAGTTAATCCATTTCTTGGACATTAATACACTCAAATTTTACTGTTAAGAAAATACTTTCATATTTATATACTGCTGACAATACACATAAGTACAGGTAAAATTTCCCTTATTGAGGGCCAAATGCATTTTGAAATCGAATTTTTCTGATTTTTAAAAGGGTCCATGTACTATTATTACATCCCCAGTGTGATCTGAGGTAGGACCCAATACTCAATCACATTAATTCTTCTGCAGTAGAACGAACATCCATCCACATTCTGTGGCAATAATAAAGGTCTGATATGACCGCGACATAAGTGCAGGTCAACTTCTGTCATCCAACAGACTCGTATTGGGTCCTACCATATAACGAATGACACGTGAAAAAGTTTTTGGTTTTCAAAGCTTTTTGGTCTTTGGAGTTGCAACAACAACCTTGTTGAGGGCCAGCCTGTAGTACTAAGATCATTTTACATGTGCGAGTCCATTTCCAGTAGACTAAACAGAAATATCTGCACAAGGGATGTCCATACACACAGATTAAACACTGTGGCAAAAAGCTGGAGATACAATCAATTACGAAGGCGGGAGGCCATAGTTCCCTGACGCCAGGTGTTACAAAGCTGCGATCTGCTCTTGCAGATGGGAGAACGTCTAAGGTACAGCTGTCAGAATCTAAGGTACAGCTGTCAGAAAGAGGCACGTACAAGAATGGTGCTCCTTCCACTGGCTTTTAAAAATCTCTTGTATGAACATAGAGAGGGCTGGTATAAAAGCCTTTGCATCACACTGAGAATACACTGGGGAAGGGAGTGTTGCTATGTTTATTTTATATACATACGTATTACTATGTGAATTTAATAACATGTAACATTTTAATAAAAACCAAATAAAGTATTTTAAACAAAATTTATAAAGTATTTCTCCCATTGTTAAAGCAATTTTTTTCTGATAAAATGTCAAAAGATTTACAAATCAGTAGAAAAAATATGGTAAAAGGGTAACATCACTTAAAACATTTTCTATTTTTTCTTTCCTTTATCCATAAATTCCAAAATTTATTTTGGACTAAGTTGTGATTATACCACAACTGACAATGTCATAATTTAAATTAAAAGGCATCACATAGGAACATTCTACTGTACATATGTTTGTTTTTCAGTTTTTCTATTCCCTAAGATGTTTTAATGATCATCTTTATATTTAATATCTCTTCAAGTCAAGGATAACTTCTTAGGTTATATTCACATATGGAACCAATAAGAAGTGTGACAAGTTTAACATCCTTCACACTATATTTAATTGGAAACTGATAAAACCTTAATTATAAAATGTATTTTAATCAAAAACAAAAAAACCCTATTAAAAGAAACTGAAGAAGATACAAAGAAATGGAAAGATGTTCTGTTCTTGGATTGGAAAAATCAACACAGTTAAAATTACTACCTAAAGCATTATACAGATTTAATGCAATCCCCATCAAAATCCCATTGGCATTTTTTTAAAGAGAACAAAAATCATCAGATTTGTATAGAAGCACAAAAAACCCCTAACTGCCAAAGCTATCCTGAGAAAAAAGAATGAGGCTGGAGGCATCACTCTGACTGACTTCAAATTATACTATAAAGTGACAGTAATCAAAACGCCATGGTATTGGCAGAAAAATAAGACACACAGACTAGTGGAACAGAATCGAGAGTCCAGAAATAAACCCATATTTACATGGGCAAATAATTTTCAACTAAAATGCCAAAAATATACAGTGGAGAAAGGAAAGTCTCTTCAATAAGTGGTGCTGGGAAAACTGGAAAGCCACCTACAAAGAATGAAACAAGACTGTTGTCTATCACCACACACCAAAATTAACTCAAAATGGATTAAGGACCTGAATATAAGACCTGAAGCAATAAACTGCACAGAAGAAATCACAGGAACTAAACTCAAGGACTTTGAGCTTAAAGAGGATTTTATGAATTTGACCTCAAAGGCAAGGGAAGTAAAAGCAAAAACAAATGAATGGACTACATTAAACTAAAAAGCTTCTGCTCAGCAAAAGAAACCGTCAACAAGGTAAAGAGACAACCATCTCAATGGGAAAATATATTTGCAAGCAATGCCTCCGATAAGGGCCTAATAGTCAAAATATTCAAAGACCTCATACGACGCAATAACAACAAAAAAACAAATGATCCAATCAAAAAATGGACAGAGGACCTGAACAGACACTGCTCCCTAGAGGATACAAATGGCCAACAAATATATGAAAAGATGCTCAACATCGCTAGCTATTAAAGGAAATGCAAATCAAAACCACAATGAGATACCATCTCACACCTGTTAGAATAGCTACAATCAACAGGACAAATAATAACAAATGCTAGAGAGGATGCGGAGAAAAAGAAACCCTCATACAATGCTAGTGGGACTGCAAATTGGTATGGCCACTATGGAAAGCAGTATGGAAGTTCCTCAAAAAACAAATAATTGACCTATCATATGATCCAGCAATCCCTCTACTGGGTATTTATCCCAAAGACTTGAAAACTCATATTCAAAAAGATATATCTGCACACGGATGTTCATAGCACTATTATTCACAGTAGCCAGGACATAGAAGCAACTGAAGTGTCCTACGATAGATGACTAGCAAAGAAGCTGTGGTACATATATATATATATACAATGGAATATTACTCAACCATAAAAAGAGATGAAATACTGCCATTTGCAACAACACGGATGGACCTCGAAATAATCATACTAAGCAAAATAAGACAAACAGAAAAAGTTGAAAATTATAAGATGTCATATGTGGGATATAAACCTAAAAGCAACAAATGAATGGGACAAATAAACAGAGACTCATGGGCATAGACAATAGACTAGTGGTTACCAGAAGGGAGGGGGGAAATAAAATAATAAAATGTTCTAAAAAATTATGTATATATAGTATGAATAAAATAAACTGGCATTTAAGAAAATAAATTCTAATTGCATTGTATTAACTTACAACTAAAACTAGAACAGCAAAAAAAAAAATGTATTTTAACTTGAAGCCCGCTCATTATTTTCAGGTCTCATTATTTCTGTAGGACTCTGAAAAACAGAGAGCGCTCTAAGTACTGAGCTATGACATGACTAGGGAGCAAAGTCCCACTGCTCTCTGTTCCTGTTCAGCACTGTGCCCTCCCCTCCGCCCTTTTCCCAGAGCTGGGACCATCTCGAGAGCCTTATGCAAGTGACTGAGGGGGGAAAATGGGTGGGAGGATAGCTGAGTGAGTAGGATGGAGGTCAGAGGAGGAGTGAAGGAATGAACTGACTGACAGAACAAAAGAACAACTGCTAAGTGGTCAAGTCACGGCCTCAACCAGCCACAGCCTTCTTCACCGCCACAGCTTTCGGAGAATTAAGTGATCCACGAAAACCTAAATTTCTTTGTAGCACTGAAAGGAAAACCACAAACTTGTATACCACAAATTAATTATTTAATTTCTCTCGAACTATACTTTCTTAAGCCAGTTGTTTTCAACCTTCCAACTAAGGCAGAACAGAGGCGGAGTGCAAACTCTCTGGTCTGTTAACAAATTAAAGCCCTTCCGTGGTAGCAGCCTCAGGCAGACAAGACAAACATCTTCTTTTGAACTGCAATGGCTAATTTGCTTTGTCTTGCAAGTATTAGTATGAAGTTAAGTTCCCAGACACAACAGTTTTTTCTCTCCTTTTACACATGCTGCAAAAACCACTGAATATTAAGACAAGCTATTCATATTTCTTAAATCAATATTCTTACAGCAATTTTAAAAGAAACTCCCCAGCTGCCAGGCATAGGAGAAGATTGTCAGATTTATCACTGCCTGTGTGTACTAGAAGTAACCAAACATAAATGTTACTCATTGAATTATCTCCGGAGTGTTATTTTTACTATTAGTACATAGTTATTTGAATTCCAAATTGAATCTCATATACTCCTGCCTATTAAGATTAATAAAAAACCATTAGTGGAAAATTACCATATACACCGAATACTTATTTCGTCAGGCGCCCAACATTCCACTTCTCAGGAGCCCCACACTACCTCCCTGTGCTTCACTTGCTCTTTAATGACCTGACCATTCCAGCCAAGGGCCACCTCCCTCCACAGAGGCAAGACTTGTGTCTTCTGTCCCCGCTGTATCCTCAATGCCTAGGGTACTCTTCCCCTCCTCCCCCTTATTTTTAACTCATTTTAAACTTACAGAAAAGCTGCAAAAATAGTGCAGCGGGTCTACATATGCCTCATGCAGCATTCCCGAATATTAACATCTAACATAACCACAGGATTATGAAAACTAGGAATTAACACCACAGTTTCACTAGTTTCCCCACTAATGTCCTTCTGTTCCAGGACCCTATCCAGAATCACACACTGCATTTAAGTATTACTCCTCCTTAGTCTCCTTCAGTCTGTAACAGTTCAGTCATTCTTGGTGAATTCAGATAGGGTTTTATGTTAGAAGACAGGACCTTTTCTTTGTAAAAGCAGAAGAGACTTTATCACATTTACATAAAAAAGGAAAAAAGCAACAAGAAAACATAGGGGGAAAGGTCCCTTAAGTTCAGAGCTCATGTGAGAAGCCATATACAACAGTGATTCTACAACTTCAGGATCAGTCAGAACCTCCAGGATTTGTTAGAGCTCCGCCCCTAGTTTCTTGGGGACGGCTGACACTTTCTAACTCCCCAGGTTAGAATGCTGACGCTGCCTGTCCAAATACACAATCCGAGAATAAGTAGGGTGGACTAAAATCGGAGTAGTTCCAAGACAGAAACACTAAAACACTGACAAACCAGATACAAAGGTGGAAAAATTAATCAGAACACACTGAACATGAGCTGTCTGCAGGCTGTGACAACACCCGTACTTGCTCCCTGCTGCACTAACATGTTTCCAGTGAGCACCGTCACCACCACGAGCACTTACTACCTTTATAGCACTTTCAAAAACAAAACTTTGTTTGCTTTCATCCATCGTAGCTTGTTTATAACATTTCCTATTTTAATTTTTTAAACTTTTTAAAGAGTAACATTTATCTCATATTTCACAACTGAATACTCCAAGTAAAAGAGATGTTAAATTTTTTTTTAACATCTTGGATCAATCACTCTCCCAAACTTCCTTAACCAAAAAGATTTTAAATTTAACCATCTTAAAATCATCTTTAAACCATTCCAACTGTCCATTATGTACTCAAAATTTAAATCCCCATACCCTTTTTACCACGGATTCCACTTCCAGAAACCCTTTTTAAACCATCTGCCATTTAGGAAAAAAAAAAAAGTACAGCTCCAATAGAAATGCTGTTTTCTAGGATTTAACATTTTCAGCAATCCAACTACTAAAAACTGAATGCCATAAATAGAATGATGTCATTTATTTCCAAAGACTATCAATATACTAGAGCGATGGGAAAATAATAAAGTGAGATGTTTCATAGCAAACTTTGGGGCTAAGGTTAGGATTGTAATCTGCGAGTTATCTTGGGGCAAATGGTTAAACAAATTATCAGAAGCACAAAGATGCATAAAAGGCATTCATAGTAGTGTTATACACAGGAAATAAATTAAAACTAAGGGCAATTCAAATATATCTATCCGGGGAAAATGTCCAGTAAGTCACAGTGCAACCTTAAAATAAATTCAATGTAATAGTGCCTAAGCCCCTTATGTAAGTTCACAATGTATGCAATCAGTTTCCATAACTAGCTAAAAAATCCTAAAAATTATGCTAGTTCATGGGCTAATTCCCTTAGTCAAAATGGACATTTCAAAAAATATTTTCCAACTTGTACAACTTGTTCATAATGAGCCAAGTGGCGTTTCAATAGCACGCACACGAACTGTGTGTTCACATTAAACAGTGTTCTTTTACCTCAGCTGTATTTGCTTCCGTTTTTGCAGCTCTTGGTTTCTAAGTTCTTCCAAGCGTCTGAGTTCTTCTTGGCGCCTCATTAAATCTATAAAATATTGATTACACATTAATATTTTTAGCTCTTTGTGTATTTTTATATCAGTAAGTATACAGATTCTCTAATACTTGCAATATATTTAATAACTTACTCATACTCGTGCACTCAGCTTGTCTTTTTGTCTATTCTACCATCTTATAATGAAAGATTTTAAGCTGTGTAATTAATTAAATTAATACATTTTCTGGTCCTGTTTCTTCATGTGTAAGAGAATAATAAAATTCATCCTTTTGTTCAGAAATTAAAATAGTAAATTTTAAACAGGGTCTAGAACAGACTAAGAACAGAATAGTAGCTATGTTTTCATTCACATTCTTTTATACAAATTAGAATGTTTTTAATTTACTGGGGTGACACTGGTTAATAAAATTTATAGGTTTCAAGTGTACATTCCAATAATTTATCATCTGTAAATTGCGATGCATGTTCACCGAAGTCAAATCTCCTTCCATCATCATCTATTTGTGGAATTTTTTTCAGCAGCAAGTGCAAAGCTCAAAAAGACGCCTTGAGAGAGACATCAGCACAAGGAACATAAGAAAGAGATGGGACAAGAACCAGTTCAGACAGAGTAGGAATAATGAGAGAGAACACTGCATACACCCCAAAGGACCACCTTCCCAAGACAACTAGTATAAGATTCCTCCTACACAGAGTCACATCTGAGAAGCAGTGACTAAACTTCTCAAGTGCTAAAACCCGTTGTAATATCTTACCAAATCATGTGTGCATACATGCACAGATTTAAAAAAATTAAAAAGTTAAAATACTCTGGATGGCACAATTATTGGTTGCTTTTATTTTCCTTTTCTCATATTATCTGAATTTGGAAAATGAACATAAATTACCCCAATTTAACATTTTTATATAAATCATGGTATTCAGAACTTCCATAATATTAACAGTTACAGCTAACGTTCTATGTTGCAAAAACCCTACCATCACACCCATAACCAGGCTGGCACCAGGCACCACAGGCCTAACAAGGTAAATGTACCCATTTTGCAGACTGAACAGACTGAATTAAGTATGAGTTAGGCAAAAGGAAAAAGATGCATATAGATTATAACTGTGCTCCAGTCATCCAGCTAGTGCATGGTTCAGCTAGGACACACAAGTCAAATCTATCCTTGTTTCAAAGCTCATTCCAAAATGCCAGTATGCCAAACCTGGATGGTCAGACTCAACTGGGAAACCTAAAAAATTAAAATTAGGGAGGGGAGAGGCAAATGGGGTAAAAAGGTTTAAATATGTGGTGACAAAGAAATCTAACTATGGGCAGTGAATGTACACTGCAAAATATGTATGACTTTCTGTTGTACACTTGAAACTTACTGGATTTCATTAACCAATGTCACCATAATAAATAAATTTAAAAATTGAAATTAAAAGATTTTAGGACTCTGCTCAGGAAAGTCAATTTTGGTATATGTGGTAGGGACCAGGTGATTCAAATAACATGTCAGTTAACACTTGGCTGTTAGCTATCTTAACAGCCATCAAACATGACTACGATGATTTCAAACATTTATACCACTGGCTGTCAACCTTAACTGCTCACTAGAATTATTTAAACATCTTTAAATCACAGACCAATTAAATCAGAATCTCTTGGGATGTGGACCAGCCATCAGTGTCTTTTGAAGCTCCCTAGATGACTCCCCTGTGCAACTAATGAGAGCTACACAATTAGTGTATAATTTTGTTAGCAGGAGAAGCCTAGTACAGACCAAAAGTATATAATCTACTTATGTGCCTAAGAGGAAATTCTCCAATGGGCCAAAGTATGGAAAATGTCTTACTATCATTTGTCCCGGAAAGTCAATCCAGTATTTCCTTCAATAATTTTATCAGTTTTGTAGGTTAGCTGCTCTTAACAGACTACCTACCATAGAGAATTATAAATGTAAAAACATGCATTACATTTTCTTTCATGAAAAGGAATAAGAAAAAACATAAATGTCTGTTTTCTGATAACTGGATATCCTTGTAAGCTGTGCCAGTTGAAAAAGCTGCCTTAACCACTCAGGTATTTCCTTACCTGTAACATCAGTATAATAATTAGCTCCAACAATCAGACAATTAGCTTATAAGTACATTATCTGATACTAAACAGGAGCACTATCAATTTAAAACTACCATTTTACATTTGCTAAATTATTTCTTTTATGTTGCTAATATCCAAAGTTCCTGAAATTTCACTTAAGTGTATATATCTATACATTGACATAATAATATTCTCCTGGGGGAAAATTAACAAAATATATATATAATAACTAGATATGTTTTTATCCTTTGATCCAGTAAACAACACAGGAATTTTTCTTAAATATAAAATCCAAAGATATCCACAGACATAAAGACATCAGCTGTAGCTCTACTTATTACTAGACCAAATACATGCTTATCTAACAAATGTAAAAAGTAAAGAAACCATAAAACAGTATCTACACTATAATTTCAATGCATCACAAATACACAGCAAAAGGAAGCAGAGGGGAATACAAATTTAAAGTTTGCTCTACTAGACTGTAAGAAAGTGTTTTCTCCATTTAATAGCCTTCAAGTCATGAAAACTGAATGTATGCTCCGTGATCTATCAAGACCATTTTCTAGAAATACAGGAACTGAATCTACAGACTGAAAGGACATATCTAGACCCAAGGAAAAGTTGAAGTATTATGGTGTCCAACAAGTTATCTCTCGAATACAAGAATGGACAGATGAAAAGATGTAATGAAGCAAGTATGGTAGAACACTAATAACAGAATGTAAGTAATGAAGACCTTAAAATACTTTCAAGTAATTATGCTTAAAGTTTCTCATAATGAAATGTTGGGGGAAAAACATATCTTGGACAAGTTACCAGGCTTTAAAAAGAAAATGTCAAATGGAAGTCTGGTAAAAGGATCAAGTCACTTACCAGGGAGGAAAAAACACGGGCTCCCCCCACAGAAACATTCAATGCTAGAAGACAGTGAAGCATGCTATCAAGTACTGAAAGGGGGAAATTCATGAATTTTTACCATTCAAGCACTATTTTAAAGTACAAGGATCACAGAGGTATTTTAGAACATGCAAGAACTCCAAAAATGTTGCTTCTATGAACCCTTCATAAAGAAATCATGGGAGGATAAACATTAATCAAATGACGAACAGAAAAGTGATGACTCAACCTACTCAAAAGTTAAATATTTAAACAGATGAAGATTATAGTTAAAGAAAATGAAAACAGAATTTTGACTAGATAGCTGCACTTCCATGTTCACAGCATTATTCACACTAGACAATATATGGAAGCAATCTAGGTTTCCATCAAGGGATGAATGGATCAAGAAAATGTAATGTATATAATATACAATGTGGTGTACATATAGACACACAGGTGCACACACATACAATGTACATACAAAAGGATATAGACACACACACAATGGAACATGACTTGGCCATGAGAAATACATATATCTTAGTAAATTTTTGTAAATGCTGACATCCTTTCATTTGAGACAACATAAATACACACATCTGAGCAAATTTTTCTAAGTCCTGACATCCTGTCATTTCAGACAACATAAATGGAACTTGTAGGTGTTATGCTCAGCGAAATAAGCTAGACAAAGTAAAACAAATAGTACATGGTGTAACTTGTATGTGAAATCTAAAAAATAAGTCAAAATATAAAAAACAGAGTAGAAAAGTAGTTGCCAGGAACTGGGAAGATGGGGGCAGCAGGGAGAAGTTGATGAAAGGGTATAAACTTTCAGCTGGAAGATGAATAAGGTCTGGAGATCTAATGTATTACATGGTGACTATAGTTGATAACACTATTAGATAGTTGAAAGTTGCTTGAGAAAATTAAATGTTTTCACCAAAATAAAAATAAGTAAATCCAGCTTTTACACTTAAAAATAAAATTAAGCCAATGTCATAAGTTCAGACAAAACAGAACCAAATCAATAAACGTTGAGATGAAAAGAAGGAAGAGCTGAATATGCCAATTTCCTTGTTTTTTTCTTTGGTACTTGGGAATCAAAAGATATAATTTAAAGGAATATACTTCTTTTTCTTGATTTATCTTAAATAATTCAGAAAAATCCAGTAGTGGAATAGAGAATAGTAATGAAATGCATAATGGAGTTAATATTATCCATTCAGAGTTATAAAACTATAGTAACAAAGGTTAACACAAAAATAAGCATGAAAAAAATTCAGGAACTGCCTACTATACTTATGATTAAAAACAAATAGGTAAGAAAAAACATAACTTATAATAAATGTAAAGGAGATTTACCTCTAGAAAGGACTAAACAAACATGAGTAAAGTATAAAGCAATTATTAAAAGGTACTGGTGTGTCCGGTAAGAATCAAAATTTACAAAAATTTGCTAAGATATATACATGAAGATTCATTGCAGTATTATTTGTTCTAAAAAACTGGAAAGAGAAATAGATATCAATCAGTAGAGGATGAGCTAAACTACAGTCACTGAACGGAATATCGCACAGCTATTTAATATAAGCCGCGCGCGCGGGTGGGTGGGTGGGTGTGTGTGTGTGTGTGTGTGCGCGCACAAGCATTATGTAAAAAGTAAAAAAGCAAGGTTTTTGTTATAAATACACATATCTACGAAGATATGCACGACTTCCTTCATTCAACTCATTAAACTATTCAGAAAAAAACAGCGATCCCCACACAAAGCAGCGGTGGTGCAGAAAGGGGACTTCTGTACCATTCGAGTTTTCGACTTCCACAGTAGGTAGACTATAGGGCTCCAACTTCCTGCAAAGCCTCAGAACTGAAACTACCGAAAGCCCCTCCCCCAGCTGAACACACTTGTACAAATGATGGGTGGAAAACATCATCGTAAAACCAAAGAGAAAATTGTAAATTTTAAAACAAACACAAATGAATTTATCACCTGCAGAGGTTTGCTGAAAAAATTACAAGATGTACTTCAGCGAAAGTTAACACAGAAGGAGTAAGATAACACTAAGCAAGGAGTAAGATAACACTTTCCTAATAGTATAAACCAAAACAATTTATACAAAAGAACAATAAAAGCTCATGGGAAATAACTTTGCAAAATTACTCTGCTCCAAGTAACAATGCCCTTGGGGTAACACAGTTCACTAAGACTTCTCTGAGGCCTAATGAAACGTTCTGTGTCATTACTCCACCCTCAGTTCCTCGGGCAGCATCTCCTACAACTAACACTGAATACGTGCTAAAGTAATTAATGGCTGTTATACTCCTGTTTGTTTGTCAGGAGCAGCAACAAATCCTTTACTGTTTACACTTCTAATTAATGTTATTTCCTAATCATGGCATGACAGCAGATAATGGGAAAATAAAGGGGCAAAGTGCCTGGCAGGCTACGAGCAGAGAACAATTCAGAATGGACAGAAGTTCTAGAGTAATCACAGCACCAAGAAAAGTAACGTTTGTTAAATTTCCCAGTTGATTCTGGTGTGTAACCAAATTTTAAAACCATGAAACCAGTGGACTGGATAAACTTGAAGCTCTCTTCCAGTTCTAAGCAGCCAATGATTTTTGACTTTATCTTAGATAACAAACTTCGAAACTATCTTTAAACATACTACGTGATATGAATGAGTTTAATTTTATTAGAAAACATACAGACTGCTAGGTTTAGGGTCCAAATAAACCAGATGTATGACTAGTTTCTATGTTTGTTTCTAGTGAATTTTTTTTAATTTATCTAACATCAGCACAGGTATTCAGTGACTGGATCAGAAATACTCAATAAACATTTACTGAACAGAAAAAAAAAAAAAACCCAAGATTTTATTATAAAGGTAATTAGAATCTGCCAAAAGGATTTAAGAAATTGAACAGTGATCAAATTTTCACCTTTCAGAGAAAAACGGGCTCTAGTATAAAGAATGGTATAGAGGAAGATGGCAGAAGTACAATAAGGCGGCTACTGCAAAATCCAAGCAGGCATTTGTGGTGCCTTGATCTCTGGGGGCAGCCAAGAGAAAGTAGAAAAATGTTTTTAGAAACGCTAAATTCAAAAAAATTTTTTTAAGAGCAAAATAATAGAAATAAATTAGGCATTTATGCAAAGCTATTAGTGGAAAAGATGAGTTATAGGAAGAACCAGGAAAATCTGGAGGATTAAACAGAAAAAAAGGGAGAGAAGAAGAAGACAGGCATAAAAGGAAACCTAGAAAGAGAAAAAGGAAACAAGAAGTGAGCTGGTATATATTTAAACAGCTTGTGATGTTACTGGGTATTTGATCAGTAATAGGAGAGTGAACTATCGCCCTTTTTAACTCCTCTTAGAAATTCAGTCAGCTCAGTCTCAAGTGTTTAAAATGTTCCTGTCAATTACTAAGAATTTAGTCTTCCTGAATCCCCGTACCCACCCACCAACACACACAAATCTTTATCTCTGCCAAAGATATTTGCCATCTCTTGACGTGTAATAGTCAGCATATGTCCTAATTCTCTCCACCAAACAAAATCTTGATATGTAACTTTATACTGTATCTATGTACCAAGAATTACCCACAGTGCTTCTCTTTTTGCCAGCAGAATCATGTACTTGCTACTGGCAAAATTTAACAACCTTAATTACCTCCAACAACATTGCTTTATATAGGTAAAACTTATTTTTATTAATTTTTAAAGGAATTTTTTTGGAAAAGGGAGATTTTTATTCTAACATGTTGAGTTCCAACTGTCTCTAAACTTCTAACTGGCAACTTAAATAGTACTAAATTATCAGTGAGAAATATAAATGCATCTCAAGGAAAACCGTAGCACATCTACATGAAACCCATTTTTACCTTGCCTCATTAGCATTAACTGGTGCTCGTGCCTAGCTGCTTCCATCTCTGCCTCCAGTTTCTCTTTGGCTTCTCTGATGTTTCTATCAACCTGCTCGCGCTGCTGCTTTTCCATTTCGTCAAGAGCCTTCCACCGAGATGCATACTCAAATTCAAATGTCCCAGGTTGAGCGAAACGTGGTGGCTGTTCTCTTTCCCTAAGTTTACATTTAAAAACATACAGAAATGTATGTTTAAAAGGTAAAACAACAAATAAAAATAGCAAGAACTACTGTTTACTGACCACTTACAAAGTTCATGGCACCATGTCAAGAAAGTAATCTACATCAACTGCTTCATAGCAATGTTGTGATGTGAGTTTCAACAAGCCTGAGTTTGAGAACCTGCTCAAAAACACCCAACTGATAAGTAAGGGAACTTAAGCAACTGGATGCTGTAACTCATACTCCTCCCCTAATTACTGCCTCCAGTAAGGCCTTTTTCTGGTATTCAACAATTTTATTTTACATAAGGCAGTCTGCAACGCATGAATCAAATGTGCCCTAAGCTCATTGTCTAGAATCAATTTATTTTTCTAAAAGCAGTAACTTTTAGGGATAGTATAGTAAAAGCAGATAGTGCTGGGTTAATTGGCTAGGCCGAAAAATTAAGGCCTAACTTACTATAAGTTGGTTCAATACTTGTTTCTCTTTCTAGACTATAAGTTCAGTAAGGACATGAAATGTCTGTGAACTGTTAAACCTCAAGTACCTACCGCCGTATCTGACATATTGCACAGTTCTTGAATAAAACATGATGAGCAAGCAATTGACCCAAAATTTTTTAAAAAATAGACCTGTGAATATACATGAAATTCAAAGAAATTTTTCAATTATATTTGCTTATCATAGCTTCTATTAAAAACTGATAAAAAACCACAATCTCTATCCCACCAATAAAAGTATAGATGCCTTGCTTTCATAAATTTTAACTTTTATTTTGGGGTGGGGAGAGGAAGATGGGTGGGTAGAACAAAGCTGGGAGATAACTGGGAGGCTGTCACAGAGGGAAAGATGTAGTAACAAAAAACAGCTTCAAGGATATTCCGAGGTATATAAGGAAAATCAAAATTAACCACGATCCAGGTAGTCTGATCCTACAGAACAGACTTGAACTTTCTTTTTAAAGCACTGTCTGAGAAATGGAAAGGAGCATGGGTATTTACCACTCACTAATTTTTCTGAAAGTGTTGTTTATTAAGCAGTAGTTTCTATGTCAGACCTTAACTATAATAATAAATATTAAAAAAATTATTTTTCTCCAAAGGGAAAACACTTCTTAAACTTTGAATTTTGGGAGTTAGAAATGAATTTGAATCATGGCTCTTATGCTTTGTGAACATTTCATTCTGAGCCTAACTCTTTCGTAATAAAACTAGGAATATAACATTGTAAGGTTTGCTAAAATAATTAAATTGTTATGTAAACAAATATTGTCTATAAATTCTACTTCTTGTAACACCCTTATAATTCCAGTTGCTAACTCCTGAATCCAAAAGAATGCTC
This sequence comes from Eidolon dupreanum, assembly GCA_028627145.1. NCBI lineage: Eukaryota > Metazoa > Chordata > Mammalia > Chiroptera > Pteropodidae > Eidolon > Eidolon dupreanum. The sequence goes on along the minus strand of CM053508.1, from coordinate 82,229,442 downwards.
TATCTCAAATTTGTAATGATTAGCTATCATCAGAAAAAAAGGGTCAAGAGAATAGGAAATCAGTCATTTTTTGAAAAATGGCATTATAAGAGAGTCTAAAATGGTTATGAATTACAACTGATTCCTACTGATGCTTCTTCCCTCCAACAACATCTCCCCTTGCTCTCAGGACACACTCAGCTAGCTCCCTCTTACTCCACCACTGCTCTCACTCGGTCTGTGCTGATTTCCCTTCTGATCTTCTCAACCTCTAAGTACTGGAGTATTCCAGGGTTCAGCCCTTTCACACAGTTTCCTATCCCATGAGATAACTCTAACCCAGACAGCTCACCTAAAATCAGATGAATCTCCAAGCACTGACTTGACATCTCTACCTCGATGTTCAAAAGCCACCTCAAACTTAACATTTCCAAACAGGGTTTCCGATCTTCCTCCACCCCGTCTGTTCTTCCTACAGGATTCTCCAAATCAGTCATTAGCAACTTCCAAACTTCCAGTTACTTAGGCCAAAAATCTTATAATCATCCTTTTAACTCTGTCTCCCACATGACCATACCCATCAGCAAAATCTGAAGTCTGCTTTCAAACCACATTCAGAACCTGACCACTCCTCACCGTCACCACTGTCACCACTACTCCATGTCAGCAGGCTCCCAATTCCTCCCTTGGCTCTTCAGAATCTACTCTTAAAACAGAGCCAGAAAGTGCCTGTTAAATTTAAGACTAAGTCACTACTCTGGCTCCTTTCTCATAAAACATCAAAGCCAAACCAAAGTCAGCTCAACAGCCTACAAGGCCTAATAATCTGCGTCCCTCCCGGTACGTCCTAGCTCTGCCTCGTCCACACCGTTTCCCCCTTACTCGCTGTGCTCCAGCTGAGCCAGCCTCTTCACTGCTCTGGGAACATGCCAGAGTCCCCCACTGGGACCTCTGTACTTATGTTCTCTCTGCTGAGATCACATCCTCTACTCCACCCTACTGCTGATTTTCTCTCATTCCTTCAAGCTGTTAACCAAACATCACCCTCAGGTAGGCTGTGCTAACCCCCTATATAAAAGAGCCACACTCCTCAGCTCCCCAGCACCCACTTTTTTCTGTCTTGTCACCCTGTTCGTCTTACTTATTGCTTACTGACCTTATTACCCCCACACAGCATGAAGTTCTAGTCTATTCTGTTCACCAAGATATCTCCAGCACTAGGTACACAGCCAGCACCAATGTGTCATTTGAATGAACAACAAGAGAAATTCAACTGCACTAAAATCAAAGAATGCTAATTAAAGAAACATGCATAAAATACCATTTAGAACATAAAGGCTATCAAATCTTAAAATCACAACAACATCCACTTTTCGGTCAGGATGAATACACACACACACACACACACACACACACACACACACACACACACCAATGAACATAATAAATTGGTATATTTCTGGAGAACCATTTGGCAGTTTTAATCAACTTTAAATATGTTTGTCTTTTGACCTAAGACTTTGTATCTCACTTTAGTGATTTTTTTAAACAGTACTTCTCACTACTCGATATATGTTTAATAATGTGTGTGCGTGTGTGTGTATCTCCACAACAAGAAATATAAGCATCATGAGGGCAAACAGTTCAAAGTAGCAGCACTAGGAGCACCTAGACTAGTACCTGGCACAAGGGCATTCCAGTATTTGTTGAATTCATGGATGCAAATATGTTATTTATTATAACAAAGAAGTTTTGGTTAAAAATAATACAATGTAGTCACAGAGATAATTTACATAAAAATGTTTATATCATACAGAGTAAAAAACAACTGGTAAAAGAATAATATACAACATGTTGAAAATAGGCTTTTTTCTTTTTTCTCTCTGAAAAGAGTTCTCACCCTGTGTCAAGTTATTTATCTAGGACCTTCCCCACTCTACCTCCCAAAGCCTCTTTAAATTTATACCTGAAGTATACTAATTAAAGAAATATTTTCATGGTTATCTAGATTTCGCTGTTTCCCTAGCATAAATATTACTGACAGTCTCCTCCTACCCACCTACTCCTGCCCCAATTATAAAAGCAGAGACTTCTCTAAGTTAACGGTTTACCCACGTACAAAAGAAAACCAGCACTCCATGCAGACCAGGCCATTCTATTAACCAAATTATATCACTGAACAGAACTCCTTACAATCTATCAATACCTGAAAACAAATGTAATAAATACCCTGGATGTCACTTATCTAAAATATCTTTATTAATAATATCTTACTTATGGTATTGTTGAGTTTTCTGCATTAGCTTCTCTGGCAGGCCATCTTCATCATCGAACTGTTCCATGGGCTCCACAATGACTGGACGTGGGGTCCTAGATAGGTGAAAAGCATTAATAAAAATAAATGCAGTATCTAGAATTAACATCTTCCTAGCAATTTTTTAATTCCAAGTTATACATTTGGAAAATGTCTCTCAAGAAAAATGCTCAGAAGTTACCACACTCAAAATCAGTTAACGGTCATTTGCTGAGCCAGACACAAGTAGCCATCTAAGTCAGACAAGGACGGATGCTAGTTTTCAGAATCTACTCAAGGTGACAGAAAAGCAAACCAACAACTATGAACCTGAGTTAACTACTGCAGTTAACTTTTACAAAGTATGATGGAGAACGCGAACCTAACTCCTGTTTTATGCATGTGGTGTCATGTCCCCATGTCCCACACCTCAAACTCCCATCTCCACCCGCCCCCAGCCTTTCGTCTACTCAGTCTTGTTCAGAAGTGCTTCTAAAACCTAAAAGGTGGCTGAGTGGTTAAGGCGATGGACTGTGAAACTCTAAAAGGAGACCTAAAAGGTATCAGCCAGGCAAAAGGGAAGGAAGAGGGAGAGTCAGAAGAGTGGAAGATTTACATATGACTTGGGGACCCTCCTTCTTACTATTTTCCTAAAGCAGGAGGAAGGGAAAACTGAAGGAGGGAAAGAAAAGGAGAATAAGTGGAGTGGATGATACGCTGATATTAAATTTTTCCTTGCTATCAGTCTCTCATCATGCAGACAACAGTAAAATCTATTTATAGTGCCTTCTGAACAGAGATGTTTCAGAGAGAAACAAGTCACTTTTAACCTTTGGGGTGTTAACAGAAAAGCTAGAAAAGTGAAGGGGCTTTCTGGACTCCAAAAGTATTCCCCTTATAAGTAAAGATCCAGAGGTTATCAAAGACATAAATCATAAATGATAGGAAGATATAAAATAATTATTTTAAAAAAATTCCTGGGCTACTGGAGTCAAATACCATGGAGGTGATGGAGACAGTAAGATTATAGAAACCTCATGTAAACTGAGTGGGAATCCAAAAGAAAAGGGACTTACAGGCCTCAATTTCCAGGGTGAGACCACATACCCAACATGTAAGAACAGAAACAATGAAGAATGAGTAAATACAGCCTCCAAGAGTACATGTGACCCAATGAGGTATGAGAAAGTAGCTTAAAATTTCTGAGCCTGCTCAACCCATGGGAGGATGAGGTACTTCTAAGAGGACAAAAGTGGCCCAGGGACAAAATGAAGATGTACCATATGGATCCCTCACCCACTGGAAGCCATGGCAGGACCGCAACATTAGAACAGTAACAGGGCCAAATAAGAACAACACTGAGCAGAGACCGACAAGGACAGAAAATACAACACCACAAGGCCCAAGAGAAGAATCAGAAAAGGAAAATGTACTAAGTAGATCATCTGTCACTCAGAACATGACAATTATTTGGAATTGACAAGATTAATTTGATGAAATCAAGGAAATGGTGAACAAAATCAGAGAACATAATGACATCTCTACTACATTATCATATAATGTCAAGTGACATTACAAAATTTCAATTTTTAACCTATATGGCCCACTAGACATTCTTATATATGGGGCAGGAGTGGCGGGGGGAGTGGTACAGTCTGGGAGAGAACCTGACCAATAAATACGAACGTTACACATTTATGCCTTGTCCCTGCTGCAACTTCGTTTCCAAAGGGATAAATGAGTAAGTGAGAGAGGATCAGTCACAGACACATTCACTGCATTACATAACACAAAAAAGATCAGCTGTGGCATACAGGGGTGTCCTCAAGGACTGTCTTACCTTTTGTCTACTGAGATACAGGCTACAATATGACATCGCGGTCGCACTATATGTATCACTCCTTGTAGAAGCTCCCTTTGTCCATTATCACACCCTCTTGTTCATTTCACTTTCATCTTTAGGTGTTAACAAGAGTTTTTCTAAAACCTAACGAACTTAAATTCTATTTATAGGTATAATTACTAAATTTATTTTTTTTAAAGTAGGTAAATATTATATATAAAAAAAAAGACAAAAGAAATAAATCAAAGTGGTCAACCATAGCAGTAAATCTGGAATTGTTATCTGGTAGGGTTTTTTCCTCCTCACCCTGTCCCTAATCATTAGTTTTGTTGTTAAATTGATAAACATTCCACTGTAGAAAAATGTAAACAATATAGTTAGGTTTTATAGAAGTTCTATGAAATCCCATTATCTGGAGAGGATCCCTGATCATGTTTTATGAACATCTCCTCAGATTTTCCTTTCTGCTGAATACACATAATTTTATAGAGTCAATCAATCACCTATATGTGCTTTCTTCAGACATTTTGTATCACATAGTATAAAATGGCACAATTCTTTACCCATGCCAGTTAGTTTCCACGTTGTTCTTTCCTATGATACATAAATAACATGACAGACATATCCGTGACTGACCTTTTCTCACTTGTTCAGATCTTTCTTTAGAACTGTGAGAACAAGTTAGAATATACAGTACTAAAAACATGGTAACTTAAAAAGATGCAACATTTTGCACATGATTAAAAAAAATGGAGTATATAATAACAATGTGTTTCACTACTAAATTATCCTTGCAGACATACACCATTTTGTGGGGTTTTTTCATTTGTCTTTTTTTTTAACATAGTTGAGAACCACAGAAAATAAAAGAACTTCTAGGATAAAATAAGATGTTGTATGATATAAAAAAAATAAAATCACCAGAACCTGATAGTGTTATCTAAGACTTATAAAATGACCCAATGGGTCCATATGGTAACTTTAAGAAAAAAGTTGAGTTTATTCTTTTTAGTTTTTTTCCCTTTTTTGAAGACCTCTAAGAAATAATAAATTATCAATCCTTACTAATAATTAGGACTCCTCAAAAAAGAGAGTAAAAAACTAAAATTGAGCCCAATTGACACTGATTATGTACCAGGGCTAAGTATGCTTTTCTGGAAAGGTAAGAAGCAATGAGTACTTCACCACCAGGAGGTCTGTCTAGAAAACTCTTATGTTTCCAACATATAAACAAAAGGAATATTACATTGTTGTTTTTATTATTTTTTCTGAACCTGAACTAATGCAAAAGTATGTGATGAAGCAAATGTAATGCTGGAAAAAGTAATCCCTTTAAAGCATGAGTGCAGAACAGGAAAAGTATAAAAAATTCAATTGTATGCAGAAAAGAGTTAACAAAGCAAGCCTGAAACTTCTATTCTCCTCACCTTAATTGATAAGGCTGGTGTTCTGTGCCAAAATTATACAGTCTGGTTAATGCTGAATATAAACCTTTTGGGTTTGTTTCCTTCTGGGAGTCTGAAATTTTGTTTTTTGGTGGATATAAGGGAACTTACAAAAGTGACTCTCCACCCTCCACCCCCACACTCCTGGAGTCAGCTGTGTTCCTCTGGTAGTTAACCCTTCATTCTGTCTCCCTAGCTGCCGAAGGGTGTTGAGCTCACCATGAGGCCCTGAGAATGCAACAGGGAAAGGACTCTTGGAAGCTCACACCTCGTATCCTCCAGACTTCACTCCACGTGCCCTTTTCCTTTGCTGAATCTGCTTTGTATTCTTTCACTGTAATAAATCTTAGTCATAAGACTAAATGTGGAGGCCTGAGTCTTCAGGTGGACACCAAACCTAGAGGTGGTCTTGCAGACCACGAGATATATCTATAAGCATACTATAATCCAATTTCTACTGATTCAGTCATGTTTTTATTTCCAGTCTTTTTTTCTAATCAGTTTGACATAAATTTGGATCACAGCATACATCTAGTTTTGTCTTTTTTTACTTGTAAATTGATGTTTTACTTATAGAAGAAAACAGTTTTAGAGCAGTTGTTAGCATATGTGCATAGCTAAATGCTCTGCCACAAACAAATGAGTTCGTAGTTTTTGTTTTTATTTTTACTGAGACATAACTCACATGCCATAAAATTTACCCTTTCAACGTGTATAGTGGTTTTGGTATGTGCAACCAGCACCACAATCTAACCCCAGAACATTTTCATAACCCTAAAAAGAAACCCCAAACCCATTAGTCATCAACTCCCCATTCCCCTTCACCACTGAAGACTACTAGTTTCTATGATATAGCTACCTTAAAAGAAAATTCTTTTCATGAGTATTGTGTTTTCTAGTGTCATAAAATAGTCTTATCAAAATTACTACATACTAATCCACTGTAAATATAACCTACTTGACCAATTCTCTATTAAGAAATTTAGATTTGCCCGATATTTTGCTATTAGAAATACAGTGATAAATCAGGTATAAAGTGATACACTAAACCTTTGCGTCAAAATATTTACCTAAAATACACCACTATTATATTAGTGAGTCTAAGAATCTTAAGGTTTTTATACCCAGTGCCTACATCCCTTCTAGAAACAAAATGACCAATTTCCATTAGCACCAGGAGTTATAAAACAAGCACAGAAATATAACAGAGTTGCAATAAAATTGGCATAGGAAGCGATAAATTGGCATAGGAAGCGATAAATTCTTTTTCTCTCAAAAAAGAACAAAAGTGAAAGGGACAAATAATTAGCAAATAGAGTAATGCTACACATAACAAGCATGTGAGCCACATCAACAGTTTCACCAGAAAAGAGATTAGTCCTCATAAAATATAAGTCAAGAGTTTTCTTCTAAGTTAAAGGCTTTACAATTCATCTTGCCCTCCTCAATTTCTGACTTTCTATTAAGTGTAGTTACCAATGTTCAGTTAGTTTAAAAAGAAACCATTAAAGCTTTTCCCAAGGAAATTCTGAAATAAATATGCCCCAAAAAGAGCTATACCCAGGAAATAAACATTTATGCACCATAATGTTTGTCACAAGATCAGTTATGAGCGCATAAAAAGGAAACAACCTAATGCCTAAAAATGGCATGTCTAATGTCCAAGGAGCAGTTACGATGAAATACTATGGAGTATTTCTAGTGATATGTGAAAAAACTCACAACGTACCAGTAAAAAACACTTTATAAAAAGAATGCTTACTAATAAATTCTTCAGTTTATCATAAATAAATAAATCCCGAAGGTAACAAAATAGGTAGATGTAAAGGAGAAAGTCCGAAATGTCTTCTGAAATCTCTCCTACAAAACTAAAATAACAGCATAACAGTATAAGCCCTCAAATGCTTAAGAGGAAACAAATTCAAATGGAAGCACATTCTGAAAAAAACTGTCCTGGACTATTCAAAAATGCCCATGCCAATACCAGTGATACTTTTGTCATTTGGGAAACTATTACAGATAAAAGGAAATTATAGACAACTAAACTTAATGTGTCACCTTTGACTACTAGACTGAAAAAATAAGATAAAGAATATTACTGGGCAAAGGGAGAAATTTAAATATGGACTGCATATAACAATATTGAATAAACGTTAAATTCCCTCAGTGTGACAAACATAGTGTGGCTTCATGAGAGAATAGTCTCAGCAGACACATGCCAAGTACTATATCCTGCGGTAAAGTATGATATCTGTAGCTGAGTCGCAAATGAATTCACAAAAATCTGTGTGTACATAATGAGGAAAAATGTGGCAAAATGCTAACAATTAGTGAATACAGATACCATTTATATTAACATTAAAGGGTTGTATTAAAGGGAAAAGTTTTTTTTAACTGCAATTGAAATGGACCTAATTTTCTACTTCTATTGAAGCAACTCCAACATTGTTTTTAAGGCATCAGTTAGAAAATGGTAAAATTAGACCACAATATTTTTAACTTAACCTGCAATAATCTTAAAAAAAAAAAAAGGAAAAAGAAAAAAAACTAGCGAGAGAAGAATCTAAGTGGTGAGCACCTATCATTCCCGCACAGTGGTCCAGGTGTTTGTTATCTCAGTGTCTAACAATATGAATACACCCCTGTCGCCCAAGGTAAAGATTTTTCATTTTCCTTTTTTTCCTTGTTTTTCTGCTTCTTGTAATTTCAGAAGAGCATAAATATACAGCCTGTATGTACAGGCAAAAACTTTCAAGATACTTCACAAAGGATATAAAAATAGCCAAAAAGCACATGAAAAGGTGCTCATTACTAGTCGTTAGGAAAATAAAATTTAAGCCACAATGAGACACACCTACACTCTATAAAATACCTAAAAGACAGACACTATCAAGTGTTGGTGAGGACATGGAACAACTAGAACACTCCCATTAATTGCTAGTAGGAATGTAAAATGGTAGAAGCACTTTGGAAGTTTGGTAGTTTCTTATAAAGTTGAATATATACCATTTACTCCTAAATATTACCCATGCCACATAAAATCATAATGCTCACAAGAAGCCTTATACACAAATGTTCATCATGGCTTTATTCACAATAACCAATAGGTGGAAGCAACTCAAACGTCCACCCATAGATCACTGAAAAAACTGTGGTTAGGTCCATATGAACGAGTACAACTCAGTCATAAAAAGGAACAAAATACTAATACAATAACGGGGATGAAATCTCAAACATTATGCTAAGCAAAAGGACTCAGACACAAAAGAATACATACTACATGATTTCATTTATATGAAATACTAGAAAAGACAAAACTAATTTATAGTAACAGAAAAATCAACAGCTGTCTGGGACATAAATGTGGAGTGGAGAATAACTCCAAAAGAGCACAAAGGGACTTTTGCTGAATGATGAAAATGTTCTATATTTTGACTGTGGTGGTAGGTAACATGAATATACATACATTTGTTAAAACTCATTGATTTAAAACTGGGTGCATTCTAATGGATGTAAATTATACCTCAATAACAATTAAAATGTTTTTCATAAACAAGACATACCTTGTTTCATTGCAATTCACAGATATTCCGTTTTTTGAGGGTTTTCTTGTTTTGTTTTTTACAAATTGAAGGTTTGTGGCCACCCTGTGTCCAGCAAGTCTATTGGCACCATTTTTCCAACAGCATTTGCTTTTTTTTAGCAATGAAGTATTTTTAAATTAGGGTAGGTACATTCTTTAAAAACATAACGCTACTGCGCACTTATACAACTACGACAGATGTAAACATAACTTTAAATGCAATGGGAAACCAAAAAAATCATGTGACTTGCTTTATTACCACATTCGTTTTATTGCAGTAGTCTGGAACCTAACCCACAATATCTCTGAGGTGTGCCTGCATAAAATTCTGCCTTGCATATACGTTCGGTAAGCTGAATGAAAATCATAATACAAAACCCTCCTGAGATTCAAGTACGAACCAAAACACTTTAGTTTGAAGAATGTGTGATCCTGATTCCTAAAGAAATACAAAAATTCCTTATTTACAGGTACTGAGTATTTACTCAACACCTACTTACTGTATAGCAAAACAGTATGAACTATTAAGACAGAAATCCAGAACAGAGAGAAATCCATACGCAACTGCACAGAAGAATAACAAGATGTTTCAAACTTACGTTGTTAGCAGGAATGCCCCATCACCACATCTTTCCAGAGCCTTTCGTGCAGGAGGTTTTGCTGCAAATTCTACAAAACCTTTTCCTGTAGCTCTACCGCGATCATCCACAACTACAACGGCTTTCTCTACTGGACCAAACTGGGAAAATGCTTGCTCTAGCAGCTCATTGGAGACGACTGGAGAAAGGTTTTTGACAGTTAAGGCTGCTCCATGAGTAGCAAAACGAATTCGGAGAGGTCTGCTCTTCAAAATAGTGCCATCCAGCTCTGCTTTTGCAATTTCAGCCAGTGTTCTGGATTCCTTTTTAAGAGGAAAAAAAATCACTTTGTAAAGATGGTAGTAACACAAAAATTTTAAATAGTGGTTTGTTTTTAAGGCAGATAGCTAAGTAGCTTTAGAAAATGACTGATAAGGTCACTTTGTTTTTTTGTCTTTCGACTTTGGTATTACATGCATTTTATTAATTATTTAAAGAGAAATAATTTTAAATATTTTAAGTACAAAGTTCTAACCCCAATGTCCTATTAAAAGCTATCACTTAAAGATTATCTGCTCATAACAAGCTGTTAAATATTCCAAGCAGTATCTTTTTTAAATCTCCTACATATGTTAAAAGAAAATACGTAATTACTTTCAATACCAAGTACCAGTTACTACAAACTATTGTTGAAAACAGAATTCCCTATGCAATCCAGGTTTTTAATATTCATATCTTAATAAAATACCCCACCTCTCCAATGTCAAATCCCCTTCTCTTTTTATTTCCATTTCTCTTTAATAGCCGTGAAAACTACTATCAGGTGTTGTTAATTACTTCTCCAGAAATACTTCCATGGGCTACACATTTCTTGCCATTATACTGAGAGAAGCAAATACACACATTCATAGGTTATAGAGTTCTTTCCATTTAATAGAAAAGCATGTGCACATGCACTTACTGTAAACTAAAAAATACATTCATTGCTAAAACCACGAGATTTTCCTTCTTGAAGAATTCAAAGCTGGTATAGAATATAGGCATCTAAAACAATAAACAAACTGGAAAACTTGATAATACAGGTATGTTCCTTTTTTGTGTGTCGTGAGAACTTTCCAGGGAGAATTGAAAGAGGTTTTACGTACATTTTTAAGAAGAGTAGAAATATACTGCCTTATGAAAAAGTCTTAAGGTCACAATAGCTCTTTATTCAATCCCTAAAATGCTCACAACAGCTTTAAATTACTGATCTTATGCAAAAAATCTACCTCGAGAGCTAATATTACAAAGACAAATGCATCTAACCTTTTTACAGATATTCAAAATGCCATTTTGTTTTTCACACTTAACAGTAGTAGTGGTACCAGCAAACATTTAATGAACACATAAGGAACAGGTACCTAATACTTTATATAATCCAATACTCTGAGAGGCAGATCTTAGGAATGGAGTCTTGAATTAAAATTCTGTCAGGTATAATTGGAAATGGAAAGAGAAATGAGGAAATTTCCTGGGATAATGATAACGTTCTCTATCTTTACAGGAGTTTGAGTTAAACAGATAGATGTAATTGTCTAAAATCACCAAATCATACACTTAGAAGATGTACATTTCACTGTATGTAGATTTCAAACACCTTTAAAAATAATACTGGACTCTAATTAATGATAAGCATGATGGAGTGTTTGAGAGTCCTGAACTGATGAATGGAGAGAAATGAACAGTTATGTGAAAAAAGCATATACAACAAAATTTAACTGTAGAATCTAGGTGGTGGGTATATGCATGTTAATGTGCATGTCTCAAGTTTTTTATAAAATGTTTGGGGACAGGGGGAGACAGAGCCCAGTAAAACTGCACCATGTCCAGAGGATCAGATTCAGGAAGATACGTTCACATGTCACATATTGGTGTTTTTTTCAGAGGAAGCAAGAAATCTCAGTTGTTATGTTAAATCATGTAATTCTTTACTGTTGGCAACAAATCCCATTTTTATTACTTTTTGGCCCAAGGAAAATGTTTATGCTGCCAGGAATTTTCCATGCATAATCTTTTTTCAAAGTTTATACTGTCATGATTTTAAATGGTTCAGCATCAAAGTTTTCAACTTCAGCACCACTGACATGGGCAAGATAATTCTTGTTGTGGGGGGGCTGTCCTATGCTTTGTGGGTTGTTTATGCCAGTGGAACCACCACCTCAGTTTCACAATCAATGTCTCCGGACATTTTGTCTCCAGACATTGTCAAGTGTCCCCTGGGAAACAAAACTACCCCATTCCAGAACCACTACTCTAAATGAGTACTGAAATATCTGTAAATTCAATTAAAAATATCTATTTGAAATGAAACCAAAGATTTCTTTACTTCATGCCTCAGAACGAAATAACTTTTACCAAATAGTTACTATATGCCAGCCATTCACCATTCATTCATATTCTCTCCCTCCCTCCCCCCTCACACTCACACACACACACACACACACACACACTCTCTCTCTCTCTTTTATTACTCCCACCAACAGTCTTATGAAGTAGATTTTGTTACTATCCCCATTTCAAATATGTGAAAACAGGCCTAGAAAGGTTGAAGTAACTTGCCCAAGATCACACTGCAAATGTCGATCTGAATCTATAAAGAATTCACAATCTCCACCAGTACACCATAAATTCCAGCTGGTGTCCCTGCATCACTCTGCATGAAAAGTAAAACTATAGGTTCTTAACTAAAAGGAATACAAAAAATAAAATAAAAATAACAAGAAACTAAGTGACTACCCCAAAACAGAGAGACTGCTTAAACTAGAGTCTAACGATTTTCACTGAACCCTTTCCAAAGCACCTTATCTTTTCTGTTTACTAGTGCTTAAAATTCCTCACTGCAAAAGTGTTAAGTTAATAAGAAAATCCACTAATGCAAAATGGAATTGTGCCTTCAAGTCAATCAACAGAAAGTTGATTAAATAACCTTCAGTATAGTCACACTGTGAACTACAATAGGGTCATTTAAGAACTAATGACATAAAAAGATGTCAAAGATGAATTAAATGAAAAACTCAAATCACAATGTGTTATGCTTGGTTGGATTTTTACTGAAACATTATACAAAGTTAACAGTGATCATGTTTAGTAAAAGCATGTAAGGAGACGGAAGATCTTTCACTAGTGTAAAATTATAATAAAGAGAACTTCCCTGAAATAAAAGATGACTTGAAATCATATTCTAGACAAGCCCGCTAAGAACATTTTGCAATGTTTTCTCAAATATTTGATCATTCTGTAAGAGGCATATATTATTTCACCATTGAAAATAAAAAACATAATGGGAGGGGGTTTAGTTTCCAATGACTAAATAAAAGTAAATTCAGGTGATTTCTAATTATTTCCTAATTAACCACTAGAATGGTTCCTCCAACTTTAGCAAGCATCAGAATAACATAGAGGGCTGGTTAAAATGTAAGATTGCTAAGCCCCAACCCCCAAATTTCTGATTCTGTAGATGTAGACAGGGGCCCTAGAATTTGCATTTCTAACAAATTCAGTTTGACTGATGAGGTGAGATGACTTTTGCTATGTTACATAGTCGGCACTGCTAGCATCAATGAGAGGTGAAATAACTCTAGTGGCCCTCTGCTTACACTAGGAAGAGATCTGAAGCTGTGGGATAGAAGCCACACTTGGGTGCATCACTGCTCCCATATCTGGTTTACTAAAGCTAAGAGGTGGGGGGTGGAGAGTGGGTAAAAGTGGAAAAGGAGTTCAAATGAAACTAATACCAGTTTTCACTACATTAAACTAGCTTTAAAATGCACTACAACTTTAAGGTCAATTTATCCAATCTAAATTGTCAACCAGTTAAAACCTAAACAGCAACTTTTGGATCTAAAATTCCACAAAATGTGTCCAAAATACACTCACAGTCTATTTCATCCCTAATGTATCATGGGCTCACAATACAGATTAGAACCTTACAAAGAAGTGTGACCTATTTTCCCCATCCTTAATAATATTAGCAGTGCTGACCCTATACCATCTAAAAAAGGTCTCACTTCATCAATTAACTGGGAAACTACAACCACTAGTCTAAAAAAATTATTTGTATTTTAAAGATTAATTATTCAAGGGGTAAAAAGTACCTCTGAAACATAAATCAGACAAAACTACACTGCTATTTTAGAGCCATTACACCACCACCACACACTCCAACAGTGCACTATACCATTACTTACGTTCAGATCAAGCATACACTATGAAATTATCCTTACAAAAAATTCATAACAGCTCTGAAATATCTAAAGCTTTTATATTCACCTGTTAATCAGAGTTCAAATTAAACAGTAAAGCTATCCATAAAGCCAAATTTTGTAAACTAAATTCTAATTCCCAAATGACAAATTTTTAACATTCTTACACAAAAATTTAGGATGACAGGTTTGGTTTGGAGGAGCATGCCCCAGAGGAGCAAAACAGCTCATCTCACCTCCTCATTTCATAATGTGAGTTTTTAAAGAGCAATGACCTGTGCTATCCAATACAGTAGCTGCTAGCCACATGTGGCTATTTAAATTAATAAACAAGATTTAAAATTCGATGCCTCGGCAGCAACAGCCAGATTTCAAGCACTGAGCAGTCATCATGCGTGGCTAGTGTCTACTGGACAGCAGGGATCCACAGCATTCCCATCACTGCACAAAGTTCTACTGCACAGCACTAGTACACTAAAAGAGGAAGGATTATTAGTAGCTATAAAGATAGAAAGAAGAAAGATTCTTCCACGTCAATAAAATGTTTACTCGCTTATTTTTAAGTGTAAGGCTTCCAAAACAAGAGGAAAATGCAGCCCCACCTTTCTTCTACCAGATGTCAATTTTAGAACAGAGCAAGAAGATGCCAGAGGCTAAAGATTATAAAAATGTTAAATATCATCATTTTGGAGAGCTTACTAAAAATTGTCTACAATACTTTATTGCAAAAACCTAACTGCTTTTAAAAAAATTTTTGGATTTGTATTAAAAACAATTTTACCAAGTGACATTTTCTCTTATGTCCAAAAGATAAGTGTATTTATAATTTTATGTTCAAAACACGCTGATTACTTAACTTGAATTTCAAGGAAATTTCCACATTTCATTAATGCCCTATGAAGATTTACCCTTCTTGAAGTCATTTAGATGTTCAAATGCTCTCCATGAACCATAGTGTCATTTAACGACAATTTTCTCTACATTTTAATATCCTGCCTTGTCCCGGATTCGAAAGCTAAAGTTCCAACAGTTTCCAGGTAAAATCTGAGGATCAAAGTAGGCAACACACGTTATTTGTGTAAAATTCACTTGTTTAAAAATGCCTCCAAGATATTTTATTGGGAAAACATACGGCATCTAAATGTGAACTACAACAATACTGTATAACCGACAGTGATGGCATTCACAGGAAGACCAAATAAAGTAGATACTTTGTGCTGTAAACGTAAGCCCTCACTGGTCAAGTTCTTTTGGACTATAAAAGAGGCAAAAACTATGCGTACTACTGGACAGCCTTTCACGACTCAGATTACAAGAGGATAAAATGCACAGTCTAGTATTAAAACGCATGAGCGAAATAGTACACAATGCCAACCCGTGGAAAACTCCCGAACGCGGGGGAGAGGGACAAATTACACCGGACCCGCAACAATGCCACCGCGTCGCGGCCGACGGCGGGCTGCGCCGAGGCGGGAGGCGCGGGGAGAAACAGCGGGGCGTACGGTTCCACGCACGCAGGGCCGGCGGAGGCCACGGGGCCGTTGGAGTGACTGCCCCGCGGAGCGAGTCCCGGCGCCCCGCGCCCGCCCGGGGGACCCGCCCCCCGCGCCCCGGGCCGGGAGTCGCGCGCCTCAACCGCCGGCCGGGCCGCCGCGCACTCACCAGGCGGATGAAGCCGAAGCCGCGGTCGCGGTTGATGAAGACCTCGCTGGGCTCGCCGTAGCGCTCGAACAGCCTCTTGAAGTCCTCCTCCGTGATGTCGGTGGGCAGGTTGCCCACGAAGAGGCGGCAGCGCTGCGTGTACGTCTTCTCGCCCGGCTTGAGGAAACTCTTGATGTCGATGGTGAAGCCGGCCTCCTCGTCCGGCCGCTCCTCCGCGGGCGCGGGCGGCGCCGGCTCCCCGGCCAGCGCAAGCGCCATGGCGGCCGCCGGCTCGCCGTCGCCCGCCGCTGACTCGAGAGCGCGCAGGCGAGCCGGGTTTTTCTCAATGCGGACTTGTTTCAGGTTTCCTCTCAGCATCATCTCGGGGAGGCGCCTCGCGGCCTGGAGCCAACCCTGCAGCTGTGGCTATGCCGCCGCGTCTCCCTGTGCAGACCAAAACGGCAAGGAGAAAGCCTGAGACGGGGAGAGGTCGTCGCGCCAGCAGCTCTGCCCGCCTCGACTCGCGCCCGCGGCCGCTGCACGTTCAAAATGGCGCTGCCTCCGGCCGCGGCCGGAAGAGACGCCGGCCTCAGGCCCCGCCCCCAGCGAGCGCCAGCTGCTGCGCCTGCTCACAAGCAGCAGCGCCCGCGCCGTCGTGCCGGGCTTCCGCCGGGGTCGGAGAAAGGCGGTCTCCCAGCTCCCCCCACCCCCCCGCCCCCCGGAGAGCAGACTCTTGGTGGCACTTACGGGGACGGTTGGGCGGTGTGTGCGGCAGCGTGAAAATGCGATGATTTGGGGCAACAGCCATATTCTTAAAAATATTCAGCTCCATTTTCAGTGACTACGGGAAAATGAAAACTTTACTCATTGTATACACAGCGTTGAATAACAAGGTGTTTCCCAAGTAATTGAAACACGTAAAGACACGTGGTTTCATTATTTTTATTATGTTTTCTAAGGAAACACTCCAAATCTGTAAAATAAGCGTACTTATGAAAGTAGTATGCACGCTGACTCCTGTGGACCATAATCTGTGACAAGGGTTAATATTCTGTAAAGAAACAGATTGCAATTTTTTTTAAAAGAGCTGTACAGTGTCTATCAAACTAGGCAATTCTGCCCAGTACCACTCCGTCATTGACACATGGTGAGTCTTCGAAGTGTTAAAAAGAAGTGAATTCACAGGCACTCTGCAAAACAGTTCAACCCGTTGTTCATGAAGTTAAAACATGACTTCAGAACAGCAATCCCAACTCCTGTTTAGCCAAGTGAAATGAAAACTTGCGTTCATATGAAAATCTATATGCAACTGTTTATAGAGGCTTTATTTGTAATCAGCAAAAAAAAAAAAAAACTGGAAACCTTAATGTCCAACTGGTGAATGGATACTGTACATTCATGTAATAGAATATTCTAAGAAATAAAAATGAACTACTGAAAGGCTGTATGCTGTATATATGACATTCTGGAAAAGGCAAAGCCATAGCTACACAAAACATAAGTGGCCATCAGGAACCGGGAGGGAGGAAGGGGTTGACTACATAGGGACACAAAGAAATTTTTGGAATGATGGACTCTTGATTATGGTAGTGGCTATATAACTTTGTCTAAACTTGGTAGAACTGTGAACTAAAAGGATGAATGTTACTGTATTTAAATTATACCTTAAATGAAAAATGTAAAGCAATACAAAGAACTAAAAATGCCATCAGGACTAACCTCTATGTACCTCGTTACCACAAAAATTCTCATTACCAGACTCTAATAACTGTACAGCTCTGTAAATTCCTCAATGTGACCAAATTCCCCCTTCCCCTCAATGCTCCAAAGCCTTCTACTGAGTGGAAACTCATTCTGTGATCAGCAAAATCCCTTGCCCTGTGATTTTTCTCCAAACATCCCTCCTCTTTCCTGCTTTAACTGGAACATTGCTTTCCTCTGAAGACTGCAGCAGCATCGCTAGAAGTGGATGTGTTTTTTCCTACATCCCATGTGTCACTGGACTTGAGGATGGGATACATGACATTGCCCCTGGTCCCTTGCAAATTGGAGACCATTTTCTCTCCTTCAGCAAAAATCCCAGCTCCAAAAAGCTCGTGCCAACATAAACTCTCCCCGTCTTCTCTCTCTCTTCGTCACCCCCCTCTCTCCCTGTGATAACTTTCCAAGACTACTCTTTAAATTTATGACCACAAACATCAGGTAGGACCTCAGTTCTAAGTATTTCTCTCCTAATTTCCTATACAATTTCACACGGTTCTCTCTCAAACCCACACTCTACCCCACCATGCTCCTAGCTGATATTGTCAACTTTTATTAATTGCACAGAAGAAAAAAAAGACAATCAGAATAAAATCACCTAATTCTACCAGCACCAAATTTACCTAACTCCGTATGTGGCCGCACACACTGCCCCCCTTTCTGTTAACACTGAATGAATTGCCAGTGACCTCTAACGCAGCCCACTGGAGAGCATCTTCTTTCTGAGCATTTTGCTTCTGCAGTTACCGGATCACCTACCCAAGTGATCGGTTACTTGATCAGCACTGAACTACTCCCACCTGCAAAACAAACTGCCAATAGAACTTAAAAGAAAAAAAACCATTGTAGATCATATGTTGTCTTTCAGCCATTATTTCTTTGAGAGACAGAGAGAGGGGAGAGAGAGAGAGACAGAAGGAGCAGGAGGGGTCATCCATATTTTGTCTTTGCTCATCTCTTGATTTCTCCTTAAGCCACAGTAATGAGATGTCTAGGCCCACATTCCATTCCTCTACAACCTCTCCTATCACAGTGGGCACCAGCCTCCACTTTATCAGATGCAACAGTCAAATCTCAGACCTGTCAGCAGCATTTGACATTGTAGATCTGTGCCTAAGTTTTGTCATGTATAATGTGAGAATAATACCTACCTCACAGTACTGTACATATTAATGAATTAAAATATAGCCTTTGGAAAATATTCTGGCATCATAAATTAGTATTATGATTATTGATCACTTTCCTCCTACCTTCTTGAGACACGGTTCCTTCTTCTGCACTATCATGTTCTCCTGCTGTTCTTACAACTCACTGGCCACGCCTCAGTCTGTGTCTTTCTTGGGAAGACATAGCAAATTCATTTCTTGTTCTATTGTTCTTTTCCTAAGCGAACTCGGCGTCTTTACAGGCACGTTCTGACAAACCAGATGTGGAATGGTGGGAGTGATGACGGACACCTGCAGGCACTGTTGCTTCCTAACGTCCGTGTTCCCCATGCTCTTGGCCCTCTGAACGTGCAGTACACTTTGCAGGCTCTCGTAGGTTCGTTAGCCTAAGATAAGAAGGCCCTTTGAAGTGAGAGGCAACAGCATTTATTCGAGATCAGTAAGAATGGTGATTCAAGAAGCACTGACTCACTCTGGCAGAAGCCCAAACAGTGTTCAGATGAGGACACAAAGGCCATGGTGTTTATCAGAAGGGAAGGGAGACAATGACATTCATAGAAGGCATTATCTGCTCTCAGTGCAGATAACATAACATAATAATGTCAATTCTCAAGAATGTTTTGGATTTTCAGTTCGGTAGCCATCAGTCCAGACCTGCTTCCTGGTTTTTTTTGCAAACAGTTATTTGGAACATAGTGTCACCTTAGGCCCGGTCCAAAGGTCATCTTGCCAGTTAACATCCCAAAGGTTTGAGTCCTAAGACGTGCAAGGCAGTTAGTTCCTCTGGTGTGGCAACTCCGGCTCCATTTTAAAGTGGCTCCATTTATTGTTTTTTGACAGGTTCATGCTAGTAGGTCCTCACAGTCTGTAGTGTCAGCTGACTCCCATTGCAAGGCACCTTGGCCATTCTTTACAGTGGATGACACAGTGTTTGTCCTTCAGCCTTTCATAAACCACCGCTGGCGAATTCCTTTCACAGTGATGGTGGCCTCTTGTGTAAGCGTGGTCATTGCCAGGGCCCGTGGACGAGAAGAGTACACTCACCTCTCATTAACCTGACACTCAGTTTGTGTGATGGAAGTAGATCCACAACAGAATGTTCTTAGATGTATGTCAAAGTCCCACTGGTTCCCAAGATCTCAGGGTGCAACACTTTTGCAGGAGCGTGCGACCTGCACTCAGTCACAAGGTATTGGTAGCCATGAAGCCTGCTGGTGAATGGTCTTCTCCATCACGTCCACTCCCACTACTCAGGTGTTCTGTCACAGCAGCTCTGGTGACATGTCCCCATGCGTGGGAAGCACATGCCCCAAATTCTAACATCTTTACCTTCACGTGCTGTGGGCACAGGAGGCTCCTGGGTTCATGGGTCTCAGGTTGTGGTCTCCATTTCTCTGATTTTTAAAAATGTCCTCTACTTCACTTTTTTTCTTTTAAGGCACTATAACTTCTGTTTATCTCCTTGTTTTGCTTTGTCTTTACTTCTGAAATTGTTTATTTCAGAATAAACAATTTATTTCTAATTCTCAAGATCTGTAGTTCATTTCTGAGTTTTCCTATTTTTAATTCATGTTGTTCTATCAAATCATGAGTCAATATCTTGAGAGTCCTTTTGTCCCCTTTACGTTTTGAAGAAAAATGTGCTGTTTTAATGTTTTCTTAGCGTGTCTTTCTGGTGTGTTTTTATTACCTCTTTAAATTTGTTCCTTATGCTCTTATAATAATTTGTGTTTTTGGCTGTGGTATTTTTGCTTTTTTGTACATTGTTTTTCTGAATCATCAGGAAGTGTGTTTAGGGGAGAGAAAGCTCCTCCATCTGCTGCTTTTGTGTGGCATCACAAAACTATGTCAACCTGCTTTCCAAGATAGCCTGGCTGTCCCTGCCTACACATTCCCCCAGAACTCTCTCTGCTTGGTCCTCTATTGCCCCTAACCAGCTCAATTCTGATTTCTCCGTGTGGGGCCTAATTTTTTTTAAGAGTTCTCATTTTTGAAGAGCACCCCAACTGTTTAGTTTCAGGAGCTGACCCCTCCTCTGGGCCCCTCACACTCCTCAGTCATGGAATTAGGAGAGCCCCCACTCCTGTTCAGGTGTGCCTGGACTGGCCTGCCATACCTGTCAGTTAGTTCAGTACCTGTGGGCTCCTGGGGGTTCTTCTAGTCTCAGATCCACCATGCTCTACGCCTTGCTTTCCCCCAGGGGGCTGACCATGCTCAGAATTCGTCCTTATCCACTTGTATTTTGGAATTTGCGAAGACCCCTTGTCACTTATTGTTAGAAAAACTGTTTTCATGAGGTTTTGGTGTTGCTATTTGCTTTGTTTTTAATGGTGATTAGGGAAGGTCCAAACACCGTGCTGTCGCTGCTGCTGCCATCTCACTTCTTGGTTCTTAATGAAGGCAAATTTGCCAATCTATTTTTAATTTTCATGGTTGCTGCATTTTGGGTCTTGCTTAAGAAAGTTTTGCCTCTCCCAAGATCACGAAAATACTTTATGTTCTCTTACAAAAGTTTTATTGTTACATTTCTCATATTCAAGTCTATGGTCAATCTCAAATACATATTCCTGCACGGTTAGAGACAGGGGTCAAGGCTCATTTTTTCCCATGGATAGCCAATTTACCTCGCACCATTTATTGATAAGACCCCCTCCCCACTGAACCATGGTGCCTTCGCTGTAAACCAGGTTTACATATGAACAGCTTCGTTTCTGGGCTCTCCAATCTACTCTACTTAATGGACCTATCCTTCTGACCCCGCAAAGGCATCAGACCTAACCGTAGTTTTATACAACATTCTGATACGGTGGGGGTGGGGCTTCAAATGTATTGTCTCATGAATATTTTGGAAATTGCCCTAAGACTTTGCATTTCCTATAAACTGTACAATTGGTTTATCAATTTCTACCAAACACACCAAAAAACCAAGATGAGCTTTTGATTGGGACTACGCTGAATCTAGATTGGTATCAGAACATCTTTATGTCTTCCAATGTAGGAAAATGGTTATTCAGGCTTTAATGTTTTATAGGCTACTGTGGAGATTATGCATCTTTCACTAGATTATCCCCATGTATTTGATTTTTTGATGCTATTGTAAACAGCATTTAGCTTCATTCTCTACTTATTACTAATATATAGAAATACAATTTTTTAAATATTTTGGCCTTGCAGTGAACTTCCCCATTAAATTCCCTTATTAATTTTAGTAGTTGGCTGTCAAGTATTTTGGTTTTTCTAAAATATGTAGACATGTCATATATAGAAATGTGAAATGCAAACGAGTTTTATTCTTCCTTTCTAATCATCATAACTTTTACCTTGCTTTATTACACTAACTAGGACCTCAAGCAATATTGAATAAAAACGGTAATAGTGAACAACCTTGTCTTGTTCCTTAACTCAGGGAGAACAGTTATTTTACTATTATTTATGATCTCAATTATAGGTTTTTTGTAGATTCCTTTTCTTGAGTTTCCCTCTTATTTTGCTGTTTTTATTATGAATGGTTGAGTTTTATCAAATGCTTTCTTAAATACGAGTTTTTCCCCTTTTACTCTGTTATTGTGGTAAACTATTATCAATTGATTCCAAATGTTAAACCAGACTTTTATTCCTGATGCAACTTTAGTTAAGATATATCATCCATTGTATTAGTGCAATCTATCGCTAATATTATACTTTGGCTTTTAGTATGTTCATGAGAGAGAATAACCTAGAATTTTTCTTTCTTATGTTCTTTTTGTCACGTTTTATCTATCAGGACATTTCTGGCCTTCCAGAAAGTTGGAAAGGGCCCTTTTCTTTTTATTCTCTGGGAGTGTATGTATAAGATTGGTGTTATTTCTTCCTTAACAAAGATTTCACCGCAGAGGAATCTGAGCCTATAGTTTTGTGGAATGGCTTGTTACTTCAGAGTTAACCTCTTCAAAAGAGATGGGCCTATTCAGATTTTATTTGGGAGACTGGATAAGCTGTGCTTTTCAAGCGGCTTGCCTGTTGCACCAAGCTTGTCGAGTCTGTGACCTATGCATTCATGGTGTTTTCGGTGCCCCTAGGTTCTCCAGTGATGCTCATCGTTGGCTAGCTTTCTATTTTTCAATCCCTTGATCAGTTTTGCTACAGGTTTACATTATTCGTTTGTAAACGGATGACTTATGAAAGTCTTTTTAACACCCACAGAAGTGAGGTGCCAGTCCCATTTCCCAGGTTTTAGGGTCCCCTTGCTTTACCTGTAGAATCAAACTGGATTAATTGCAATTACCTCTAAATGTGACGTCTGGGACATTAGTTCATTATCACGTGCTCTCCACATCTAAAATCACTACTACTTTAAAAAATACATCAGTTACAAGGATTTAAAAACCTTCTGCAGTCCTGTTACAGCGCCGTCTTCCCAAACTAACTTCTTTCTCAGAAACAGATGTGGGCACGTGGCTCAGATTTTTCTTTCAGCTCCAGTTAAATTCTCAAGTTCCTCACCTCATCCTAATGTAATCACGCCATATAATTCAACATCAAGAACTATTCCAGTTCTAAGACTTTGCACCTCCGTCTCCGATCCCTTTCCCTACAACCTGCCACTGGCGATCACAGCTACCCATCTTACGTCACGCTAAGGGGTTGGAGTTTCAAACTCGCAGCAGTGGGGGAACTTCGAAGCTTTAAAACTGAAGAGTGACAGGACCCAAAGAGAAGTAGCACTGTTCTTTCTTCCCAACGTGACTGAGCTCTTTGCTCACTTTTGCAGCCCACATAGCAGATGGCGCCTTGTGCATATGAGGTGGCCGTTAACAACTCTTACTGGGTTAACAGCACCAAGCAGGCCAAGGCCAAAGAAAAGGGCTCAGCATGACTTCCAAAGAGAGCAATTTTGAAAATGTGTAGTTTATTAAAAAAAAATGTCACTTGTCCTCTGTGAGAAAATCAATAAATTGCCATTTCTTAAGGACTATTACTCTGAATTGCCCTTCATAATTTTTGGTATTAAATTCGTTGTAGGTTCACTTTTCCTAATGCCTTTTCACGGAGAAATAAAAAGATGGGCAACAAACCCTGGGTCTGATCCAGCTCACTGATGATCAGTCCTGGAAGGAAGTGTGTGTGTGTGGGGAAATGGCTTGCACTTCTCATTGTGTTCTTCCTCCCTTCTTTACAGCAGGCATATTCTGGTAATAAACCGTGAAAAAGAGCTAAAGTAAAAAAATACCAAGTTATTTGCCAGCCTAGAGATATATTCTAAATTTAGCCAATTTTTCCTTATGAAAAATTTCATAAAGTTGAAAGAAATTTATAGTGAACTCAGATAAACCTAGGAACTGCATCTTCTGAATTTTCCATATTTATCTCATTTCTACATTAAGGGTTTATGGAGCCTTGTAAATGTGCAGTATGTTGAAGAAACAAGAAAATTTTAAGGTGAGGATCTAGTTTTGTTTTCTCAATAGATAAATTTGATGTTCTTACCAGACTATCTTTAAAGTAGCTGCTGGTGGATTTTGCTCGTTTGCTCAGACACTCAACTGTCTAATAACATCATGCAACCAGTCTGCCATTCACCTCACTGGCATGCGTGAATGAAGTAACAGGCACGTCATCCACTCACGAAGTAACCTCGGAACCACCTGTCATGTTCTCTAGCATAACCTCTTAGGCCTCTGGGAGTAAACTTTTGGAACCATCCCAGGCTCATTCAGATTCAAGTCTGAAAGACCGAAACAGTCGCTGTCAAAAACAAACAGTTGTGAACTAACGAAGACGATCTCCCTGGGTGTTCTGGGTTCCTGCGCGGGCCTCCCCAAGAGCTGCGGCCAAGCCCGCGACAGCCCCGGACGCACGCTGTTCCACGCCAGGCACAGCTCACGTGCTGTTTTCTCTCACAGGAAAAGCCTTGAGACAAGGCCAAGTACCCATGAGAAGTTAATGTATGATGAAATCGGCATCATAAACCGGAAACAAAGGGAGAATTACCAAACACTTAATGCCGGGAACACGAACTGACCCTCTGAAACGAGATCTTTAATTTTCATTTGTGTTTCTCAAATTTCAAGCATGCAGTCTCCTTCAGAAGAAAAAAAATGCCAGAATACCTACAGAAAACTTAATATATTTTATTTTCATATTTCTTATATTTGTACCAACATAAAAATAGGTATACACTTTATGCTTATAGTTCTCACATAATAAAAGCTAAAACGTTTACCAGTTAAATTAAAATAAAACCAATAAAATGAAAATTAACCACTTTAAAAATTTAATATAACAAATGATGCTGTTTTGCTCAAATACTAAAACGATGTTTTGCCCAAAAGAAATGAATCACAAGTATTTGGTTTAATAGCAAAAAGCTGCAGTTCCCTATTCCATTTTGTCCTTAGACCATTTCTGAATGTTTTTATCTAATAATCATGATGAGAATGCCTATGCACGTATCTTGTTCAAACTGGTTCCAATAAATTCAAGCCCTTCTCTCCCTCTTTCAACGTAATCAGAACAGAAAATTAACCAAACCTATCAAATGCCTATCTAAAAAACATGAACTGACAAAGTGAAAAAATGAACAATTAACTGCCTTCATTGAAACCTGCACTAATCACTCTGGAATCCACCTGGCTTGAGAATCTGCAGCAGAAACACTCTCTGAGTTATTTGTGATGATACTTATCACCAACAAATTGCCGAGTGACTACGGGGCCGGGACGCAGGCGGCATGAGTGTCTGGGACAGGCCTCGGGCGCACGGCAGGCCCCGGCAGGCGCGTCACGGCAGCAGCACGGCGCCCGGTCCCTGCCGACCCGTCATCTGTGTCCTGCAGTGTCAACCGTTCTGCTTTTCTTCAAATCGGATTTCAGCTTTGAATACTTGACGCTGTTGCTGACGTGCATCTCGCTTTCCTCGTGCTTGCTGAGGATGTGGGACAGGTGCTGCCAGTCCCTGCATCCGTTCTCGTTCCGCAGCTGGTTCTTTCCTTCCCCGAAGAGTTTGCAGTACAGACAAAACACAGAATCTTTGGAGGTCGAATAAAGTAACCAGAATCGAGTGGTTTTCTCACCATTCGGAAGGATTCGGGTATAGTAAGTTTCTGAAAACTTCCTCCCTGTGTTGTCTTTTGGGAAGTTAAAATTTCTCACTTGAGGTGGGTCGTTCTCAACCAGGATGTCCCGCTGTTTGACAGTCAAGGCCCGGGGCCACATCCCCGGGTCTGCGGGGAGTACCACGGGCCCAGCGCCGTCCGGCCCTTTGTCCCCGCGCTGCTCCTGGAGGTCGTCAGCCACGGCGGGCACAGGCGACAGTAAACCCGCGTCCTGGGTGGCCGGTGACGTGCGTGTGCCACACTCTGCTGAGACCAGCAGCTCTGAGGTCTTCTCCTTTTTTTCTGGTATTCCCTCTATTTTTTCCAGAAGTATATTCAATGATCTTTCATTTTCTTCTCGAACAGCACTTCTTTTTCTGTTTTCTGATGTTGATAATTTTTTTGATTTTGTTTCCAGCATCTGGAGAGAAATAGATTACAATTTTACCTCAGAACTGATAACACTAAAAAAATTAACATATAGACAAATGCCCAGTAAGCAGGTGAAAAGAAGCTCATCATTAGCCATCAGGGAAATACAAATCAAAGCCACCACATGCCACGTCACACCCACTAGAATGGCTATGACAAAAAGACAACTGTTGGCAAAGACGTGGGAAACCTGGTTCCTGAGGTGGTGTGGGAACGTGAAATGGCACAGCTGCCTTGGAAAGCAGTCTGGCCGTTCCTCAGAAGTCAGGCACCCTGACCTAGCACACCAAAACGAAAACACGCGCCACACACGACCTGTACAAAACCTTCACAGCAACACTCATGACAGCCAGAGAAGCAGAAACAACTCAAATGTCTGTTACTGATGAATAAATAAAAATGTGGTATTATCCACACAATGGAACATTTGGCAAAAGAAGTGAAGCGAAGTCACGTGCTACAACACGGGTGCACCTGGAAACCAGTCACGCAGCACCACGTTGCACGAGTCCATTTAGGAGAGACACGTCGCCTAGTTTGGAGTCAATAAAAAAAGATGCAGAAAGAAGACTGAGAACAGCGAGGACGTGTGCAGTGCGAGCGGCAGCCTGTCAGCTGGGACAGAGCGCATGACAGGGCTTAAACCAAGAGCTCTGCTCTGATTTCATCCTGGAGGCAGAATGGCAACTCTGATGCAAACCCAGCAGGAGGGACACGACCAAGGTGGCACTTCAGAGGGACCGCTCTGACGATGCTGTGGGCTTCCGCCCCTCGGGAAGACCGGGGGCAGCCAGGAGGCTGTGGTGACGCCGGCGCAGAGGACAGGGGCTGGTCGCGGGCAGTAGCCGAGACGGATGGAGCTGAGAGAACCTGCGCCAGCTGGAAACTGAGTGGCTCTGGGGGCTGAGGAAGAGGGAGGCGGGGAGGATGACCCTGAGGCGGGCGAGGCAGACGGCTCCTTCTCCAGTGGCCGAGGCCAACAGCACCATCCCAACGGCGTTCTGGGTGGAGGGACCGTGGTGGGCACCGCTGGTCACATACAACATCCCCTCCTCCAAACCTCCACAATAATAACGACCTTAGCTTCTGCTGGGCGCCAACCGGATGGTGGGGTTTACTGACAAGGCAAACAAGGGAAGTGGGATCGGAATCCCGTGCTAGATACCATTGAGGCATCTGTGAGACATGCGCATGGAGATGACAAGTGGACATACTGGCCTGAAACTGAAGATACATGACCCGCAGATACTTAAGAAGTCATCGAAATGGATGTTAACAAGCGACGTGAGCAGCCAGGACTGTAGCGGGAGATCCCACAAAGGAAACAGAGCCATGGGCTGCAGTCAGTGTTGCTTTCACATGACCAAACACAAACTTTAGTCTAATCCCCACCCCGTCCCCGGTTTCCTGGTAATGCGGAGGTGGTCAAGCTGTTCCAGTTCTCAGTGACGGGCCACTGCCCAGCATTAAGACCTTGGGCAAGTTACTCAATCACCTAAGTTGTTTCCTTGGCAACAAGACAAGGACATCAAGGTCTGGTGAAGACAGTGGAGTAGGTAAAACACATTAAAACCTTAAGACTATAATAGATAAAAATAAGAAATAAATAAAATGAAATGAGGACGTTAATTGCATCTAACTAGGAAGGCTGTTTAGATGACTGAATGTAAAAATACACGTCAAGCTGTGCTTGGCACCACAGTGAACTCATGTTGGCTGTCACTATGTTCAAACAAGGGTCCTCATAGCCATGAGACAATTACTGAACAGGGCCTGAGAGCAGAGACCTGGAAAGACTTCTGACTTGCCTGCCTTCTACTCTGGGCTCCAAGGTTAAACTGCTCATGTCTTTCCTAATTCATGGGATGAAATGGGCTCAAGGCTCACTTATATACTTCCACAGGGCAGAAGACTGCACTGGCACTGTCTGCTAAAAAGGCCTCGTTTTCCCATCAAAATGATCTGGTACCTTCTTCTAGTATCAACTGACTATACAGGTGTGATCCTATTTCTGAACTATCTATTCTTCTGACCTATTTATTTGTTTTCATACTCCACACCTTGATTACTGTAGTTTTTTAATGTGTTTTTCACAGCTTTATTGAGGTATAACTGATAAATAAAAATTGAATATATTTATGCTGTCCAATGCAATGTTTTGAAGTTTTTAATGTCTTGAAATTAGATAGAAAATTCCTTAACTTCTCCCTCGTGCCATACACAAAATTAACTTGATATGGATCACTGACTTAGACATAAAATCTAAAACTAAAACGCTTCTAGATGAAAACAGGCAAATATCTTTGTAAGTTTGGTAGGCAAAGATTTCTTAAAACAAGACACAAAAGTATTAATCAGAAAAGCAAATACTAAATTGAACTTTATCAAAATTAAAACATCAAGAAAATGAAAAGACAAAACACTGTCCAGAAGAAAAATCTTCTGAATACATTTATTTTACAAAAGATATGCATCCAATATATATAAATTCCTACAACTCAAAAAGACAACTCAATTAAAAATGTAAGCTAAAGGCTTGAATAGACACTTTACAAAATAAGATCTATGAGTGATGAAAGGGAATATGTGTTATCAGGGAAATGCAAATTAAAACCATGATGAGATAATCATTTTGTACCCACTTGAATAGCTTCAATCAAAACAGACAATACCAAATTTTGGTAAGAATGTGGAGTAACTTATGCTATTATCGAGTTGTCAATGGGAGTGTGAAACGGTAAAGAATTATTTATAATACCTGCAAAGAATAAGGATCTAAAACAAGCTTACAACAATCAACCGTTTTCAATATTCATTTAAGATCGGACAGCTCAGTGACAGATTGACAAAAATGGGAGTAAACGAGACGCTCCGATCGACGTGAGCTACTGGCCAGAGCTCTGGAGTACTGGCCGCGCAGACCGCCGACAGATTACCTGTGCTGGAAGGTTACCTGTGCATACTCGCTGACACAGCCCTGGCAGCAGAACCTCATCCGCTGCCCGCCGGCTGCCAGGATACTGTGCCCGGCCCCTCTGCTGGGCAGGTACTCCCCACACTGCTCGCAGCAATTCATGGTCAGACCGTTGGCTGCTCTGTACTCATTGAAGCAGTGGTCACTACACAGCTTGTGTGTCACATTGCTAACGCTGACTTCATGGCGAACCTAAGAGAGAAGCCAACATCTGTTAATACATGAGCCAGACTAGCACACGGCTTCTTCAGCAGAAGACAACGAACCGTTTCCTAAGCAGAAACTAGATTAAGCATTCAGGGGAAACACTACACAGCCCGTTTTGTCATTCTTTCATCTTTGATTTCTTGGTTAAAATCAGTCTTTCATTTTACGAAAAAGGGAAAAGAAAGACTCAGAACGAAAAACCAATAAAATCAGCACTAACATCCCCAGAGACATTTATGAAGTGCAGGAAACGAACTCGTTTAGATTTAGGTAGGTGCTGCTTAAAGAAACGCACTGGGCGGCCGGCGTGGCGAACCCCGCTCTGGAACCCCTGGGGGCCAGCCTCAGCCCCCTTCAGCCGGGGTGGCATCTGCACGCACAGGAGGAGGGTGGCTCTTGCTCTGCTCCGCTCTTTGGTGGCCAAGATAAAACCGTGTCCTGGGTCTGCCTGGCTCTGGACGACCCGTGCAGAGGCCAGTCCCCGGGCTGTGTGTCGGGAGGACGAGCAGCACTGGGAAGACAGCGCAGCCTTAAACACGGACCCTGTCAACACCCTTTCCCTCGACGTGGTGACGTGTTCCCGCAGCGGGCCTGCCTGCTCCCTTCACGTCCTGACCAACGTCGTCTTCAGTGTGGCCAGTGAGGACAGAGGCCACGCAATCACCGTGGTGTCATGGATGCGCCCTGTCGCACAAGCAGGACACCAGTCTACAGGACAGCGCCGGCGCGCCCCTAACTTCACAGGACATGATGGAGATGGCGGAGCCCAGAACCTCCCCGAAGAGCTCAAGTCACCCCGTTAACCTAGGCAATGCCCACGCAAGGCGTCGCGGTGCGGACCTCTGCCAGCTTGCTGCACACTGCGCATCTCGACTTGTTGGGGACTCGCCGCCGGAGACGCTGACCGTCTCCGCAGGGGGGCGCGCAGGGCGCACGGCGGCCTTCCTGGGAGGAGTGGCTGGAGCCCACGGGAGGGGCCCCGGCGGCTCTCCGGGCAGGTGCATCTCTGAAACACAGCAGTAGACCATTTAAGGACGTTGCATTTTAATAAAACTAAAATACGTGAATACTAACGGACATTTTCCATTTTCTCATAATTTAATACTAGGAATCAACTATAATTTCTGGATCTAGCAAACTCCACTTTTTGGTTTCATCACCAAGTCCTCTTACCCAAATTATACAGGAGGAGAGGGTTTGGAGGTGAGCATCTTTTGTAGAGCCTTGCCACAGGTTCTTATGGCTTCTAGAAGCATTCAAAGAGGGTGGCGGCAACTTGGTAGAAGGCAGAGGGTGGGAAGGGGGAGGCAGGGCAGTGGCAGGGAGACAGCTATAAGCCTTCCATTGTCCTGCCAGGAGCAAGGACAGCTCTGACAAGCTCTAAGGTGACTCAAGCTTGTTAACCATGAAGACGCCTTTGCAACACTACCTGTGAGCCTCTGTGGCTCCCTGATCACACACGTTTACACTGCCAGGCCCGACCACATGCAACCACATGTGGAGAGGAATGGCTTACTTTTTACAGACTACACTGCGCTTCTTTGGAGTACGCTTGTGAGAGAAGGAGGAGAGGCAGGTGGTGGAACAAAAGAGGTGAGCGGATCCTTTCCGTTGATAAGCCGTCTGTCCCTTCTGTAAAGGGTTCTTGCAGTTTGCACAAGTGATCTTCGCTGGTTTGGTAAGTTGCTGCTGGGCAGAAGGCTGGAAAATCTGCTTGGGAAGCGAGGCCACTGGCGATAAGGAGTCCACCCCGGGCTGCTTCTGATTGCGGGGAAACAACGCTGACTGGGAGATCCACGAGTCTTAGAAACAAAACACAAGGAGGCACGGAACAGGTCAAAACCCACATTGGAATAATACTTCTAGTTTCCACTTTGTACAAGTTTAAGAAGACAGTGAGGCAGCTTTCTTGCACAACCCCAGGGGACTACTCACTTTGTGTTCTAGTTGAATGACACCCTGTTGTGCCAACAATGAAAACAGTGGCTGGCACTGTGCCATGTGATGGCTATCATCTCTTAAGTCAGATTCCCAGATTCAAAAACGTCCTGAGCTTACTGGGTTGTATAAGTCTATTAAACTGTGTCTTGGTTTTCTCAGCTACAAACTGGCAACGACACCTAACTCAAGAGAATGTTAAAGCACTGTACTTGGTACCAGGGCACTTGCAAAAAACAGTAGCCAGTTTTTCTTCTCTAAGAATAGAGTATTAATACATTCTAAAATAAATAAGTATGAAGATAACTATATTGTGGGAAATGATGTCCGTTTTCCTAACAGCTTCCCCCTAACATTTTATTATGAAAGACTTAAAGCATATCAACTGAAGGAATTTTACAGTGAACACCTATATGCCCACCATATTACACTATTTTACTATTTTTTAAATTAAATTTATTGGGCCTAACATTGGTTAATAACATCATATACATTTCAGGTGTGCGGCTTTGTGACATCTGCATATTCTATACTGTGTGCTCCCCACCAATGGTCCAGACCTCGTCCCCGTGCCTGACCCCTTTGCCCTCCTCATCCTCCCTGACCCTAATTTTATACTGTTAACTCTATCACACATTTCCATCAAGTCATCCCTCTAAACGATCAATCTACTTTTCACGTATTTTGAGTAATATGTAGACATCAATACACTTCCCGCCAAATTACTCTGGAATATAGTTTAGACATCACATTTTAAAACAACTCTTTCTATAATTACTTATCACCTGTCCAAAATATTATTTCCTAGACATTAATATAGGTGGTGGACTACTCAGGAAATTCAGCTTTTCTAAACTAAGTTCACACAGGGACTCCTCTATCATACGTGACTGTAGTTTCAAAATGGCACAATCGTATGTACTGGTAACAGTACTGAGTCTCAAACCTGAACGTGCACGCGGTCACGCGAGAATCTTGTTTTAGCGAAGATGCTCAATCAGCAGGGCTTGTGAAGGGCCTGAGACTCTGCATTTCTAATTAACTCCTTGGGTATCAGCGAGGCTTTGAGAAACAAGGCCCTAGAGTACTGAATCCTTCTGTCATCTGTCTTCAAAGGTAGCTTTTGTCATTAGCATGAGGCCTACAACCCCTGAACCCATCAAAATGCCAAAGGCTTCTCACAATACTATCAACACCAACAATTCTATTTTCATTTCTAAATTCCCATCCACTGCTTCTAATTTTCTTTGTCCTATTTCCAGGTATTTTTTTTTTCTTACAGGCAAAAACAAAACAGAACAAGTAACAAAAGCAATTCTTTTGTTCCACAGGGTGACATGCTGGCAAATATAGAGTATATGCCAATAAAATTTTTTATCACCAAGTATTCATAAAAGAAGTTTCTTTACTTCTAAATTTTCGTAATTCTAAGCCATTTCTTTAGAAAACAAAACCATTTCAGGAACATTCTAAAGAAAACAGAAATCGTCTACGGCCATGCCACCCTGAACAAGTCCGACCCCATCTGATTTTGGAAGCTAAGCAGGGTTGGGCCTGGTTAGTACTTGGATGGGAGACCACCTAGGAAGACCGAGTGCTGTAGGTGTAAAAAAATAATAATAAATAAGGGGTTGTAAGCTGACAAGGTCCTTGCAATCTGTTAGGTCAACCAAGGGTTGCCTTGTCTAAAAAAAATTAAAAAAACAAAACACAAATTACATATTTACCTACGGAATAAACATAAGTTGCATTCTGGGATCAAATGTCTCTGCATATCATCTGGATTACAAAGTAGATTTAATAAACAAATAAAAAATAGCCGACCATTACAAGGTTTGTCATCACCATCAACGTGGGAGAAATGAGACCCCTGAACACAAATACACCAGGCTAACTTTGTGGCCTTACCCATTCTGAAAGGGGGCACGTTTATACTAAGTAATGAAAGTGAGACGCCACCCATGCTGCCCCTCAAGACCGCAACTAGATTCCGAAACGTCTCCCAGCTTGGGTGCACACGTAAAACAAACGTTTTCTGTTTATACTAAAGCTATTTAATTTCTCCTAATGTCAAAGTTCTTATTTCACCAAAATTTTATTTTATTTTTGGTATTCGTGTCTCCAGGTTAAACTTAAACAACTCTCAAACTCTTCCATGCCCTATCCCCAGAAGAAATTTTAAGAAGAGGTCTAGTACACATTATTTAATCCAAATTCCTCATTTATGTACAAGGAAAATTAAGACCTAGAAGTTAGGTGATTTGCCCAAAAGTCTGGTAAGTACTAGATCTACTATGTGACTTTTAGATGTTCTTCATTTCTTCCTGCATTCTATACTCTTCTGCCTAAAAAACAACCTTTTTGTGTTTCTGTAGTGTTGGTGAAAAGTTGTCTCTGTGGGGATTTTTTGGTTGTTAGAATAAAGCATAACATATACACAAGTTTACAAATCATTAAGTATGATCTCAACAAAATTCTTTGCAATGAACATACCTGCCTGACCACCGCCCAAGAAACACACAGAAAATGCCCAGTATTCAGAAGACCTTCCTTATGCATTTCCACTCACTAGGCTCCCTCCTTTCCCACAGCCGTCACTATTCTATTTCTGCATCATCTGGGATGTCACATACTTGAATTCGTACAGCATGTACTCTTTTGTGTCTAGTTTCCTTAACAATATCAACAATTGCACATAATGGTTCACTGTTTTGAGTACTCCAATGTGCGGCTACTCCTACTTACCCATTTGCTGTGGGTTAATTTCAATATGAGTATGATTTCTGTACCTGTCTTTAATGGTTTCTGAGGGATTTACCCCACTTGGGATCTGCAAAGGTTCTTGAATTTGCAGGTTAATGTTTTCTTTCTAGAAAATTCTCAGTTGTGTCTCATGTCCATCCTCCTCTCTTGGGGACATGAACTCTGTGTCCTTCTCATCGGGTCGCAAGTCTCCCACATTCTATTCTGTGCTCCCCACCTTTGGGCTGGTTCAGTCTGGACGGTATTCCGATACCTTCCAAGCCACTCAGCCCTCCTCCGTAGTGCCCAGTGTGCGGTTAAAATGCACAGGCTCTTAGAACCCGTGCCTGACGCCCGATTACCTGGACCCCCTGTGGGCGCCTCACCTCGGCTTTCTCTTGATTTTGTCATGTGGTTGTCTTCTCACATCCCCGTTTGCTTTTTATGGTTTTTATATGAAAACTGAAAATAATGTGAGGCTTTGGATTATGTCAGCATCCCAACCCAAAGGTTAGAGTTGTCATTTGTCACTGGTTCCCCTCTGTTAAACCGTGAGTCTGCTAAAGGCACCTCTTGGGCTTTCAGCCTCCTCAGCAGCCATTTCCAGAACTGAACACACACCCGTAAGAGAAACACAGCTCCAGGTGACATGTCACTTCTCCAAGGCTCCTTCTCTCGGGCCTCAGAACCCTAATTTTTTCACTGTATTTGTCGCTCTACGATGTTTTCAACAGATACTCTATATTGTGTCTTCTCCCTAATTACTCTCTGCAAGAAGGATGGGAATTACCTAGTCTATTATTATCGGAAGTAGAACTCCCTAAAATCAGTGTCAGGGCCAGAAATGTTCATAATGCAATAAAAATACAACGCAGATACAGGAGCGACTTCTCAGCTTAGGGAGGCATTTTCTGCGTTGAGTTTTCTGTTACTGACATAAAGGTAAGTGATGACTGGAGAAT
Source organism: Eidolon dupreanum (assembly GCA_028627145.1). Lineage (NCBI taxonomy): Eukaryota > Metazoa > Chordata > Mammalia > Chiroptera > Pteropodidae > Eidolon > Eidolon dupreanum. The sequence continues at coordinate 82,194,585 of CM053508.1, read as the reverse complement.
TTTCACTGAAAAACAAGTCTGCCTTAAACGTTAATTAAAGGATTAAATGACTCAAAGGTCCACACTAACAGACGTAATCCTATTTTCATAAGACGGAACACCTAGTTTTACATGTACTTTATGCAGGGCCATAATTTTATGTGAAATTTCAAACTATTAGCCCTGAATTCAAATGTCACTCAACTCCAGAAATCCTCATCTTGCTCTAATTTTTTTTCTTTTTCCTGTGCTCAAAACACCTTCAATTTATAGACATGGAAAGCATATAGCAACTAAAGTAAGACATTCTGGGGGGAGCTTTGACTCTAAATAATAACAGTAACAATATAATTGCTTTACTATTCTATAATTCTGGTAAACTGGTTAGTTTTACTAATGCTGACAGCAAGTGAAAACAACATTTATGTAATACTAAGATGAGACAGCTTTTACTAGGCTACGTTCGAGTTAAAGAATGAAAAATGGCAACAAAAATGACAAAAAGACTGTCGTTTCCACAAGTGACTTAACCTGTAAGAGGTGCAAGCACTTTCGCCACTGCCCTTCACCCGACAACCCCACGAGCTCTCCTTTTAGCTTTCCAGACTGAGTGCTACCCTTCAAAGGGTTTCATGCTGTAACTTTTGCACCCCAAAATAAAACCTTTGAAAACTCAGGAATGTTGTAAATTCATTCACATTTCATAGATAATAGAAAGTTGTGCCATATATCTTAAATAAAATAGTTTAAATGTAGCTAAAAACTTTTTCATTTTTCAGTATCAGGTTAGTGCTTCTTCTGTTATATTTTAAAGTCACTGATATTTTATGTGATGAGAAAATACCAGAAACACAAAATACAGTCTTGAACTAATGAGATAACGAGATGATAGAATAAAAAATGCAAGAGTGAGCAAAACTACTTTCAAACATTTGCAAGTCTCCATTATGGCCACAATTTGCATGAAATGATAGTATATAGACTCTAACCACAGGATGGGTTTTCATAGTTAAGTTCAGTCTATGCTATGCTTTTAAATTGAAAAGCACCTTATTTATCCACATTCCACATCAAATACACAATTTCAATTTACTCCAGAAAGTGAAAAATGGTTAAACATAAAAGGAATACACGGCAAATTTTCTGGTTTTAATTCCACTTAAAAGCGTGTATGTATGTAAGGTGGAATTTACGTTTACACAAATATACACCTAAAATTTAGGAAGTAATTATAAAACAGAAAATGAGAAAAAGAAACAGATCCAAAGCAATGATTTTCAATAGACAGTATTTCAAGTCTTCAATATCTATTTCAATTGTTTTTCACACCTTTCAATATAAAGATCACAAGTTTTTTATATTATTTCTCAGGCTTAACTCTTAATAAACAAAAGATGTATATAGTAAATGGATGACAAACATAAGTGAATTCATAAAATATTTGCAAATGTATTTTTACAGGTTCAATGATGTATAAATTAAGATATCACATTTCAGTTACCATTTTAGCAAATATTAAATAACACTCTTACCTCTGAGGAAAGCTTTCAATATGGAAACTAAAACTCTTATGTTGTAATTAAAGTAATACAATTTTTTGGTGAGGGAAAGTTTGCATTAACCATCAAAAGCTTTAAAAATATATTGACATTTTGATTTAGCAATTCCACCTATAGAAACTTTTCTCAAGAAAATAAGTATGCCAAACTTAGAGAAATTCAGAGAAATCTGTTTACAAGTATGAAATCTAGAAACCTCAAATAACAAGCTATTAAATATGAACATAATAAGCTAATTAATTTGACATATGCTAACTATATAAAGATAAAAAGTCAAATGCTTTCCCCACCCCAAGTCAAGAACCAGACAAGGCTTTAAATGCCTCCTATTACTGTGCGAGATCCTATTAGAAAAAGAAAGGCCTGCCTGGCCACAGCATCTCCATAACAACGCTCAGGGAAGAGTCTGAGAGAGGCTGCCTCTTCCACTGTGCTGGGGACTCACTACTCTCTACTGCATAGGCAGTGGTGGGTGACAGTGCTGACAGGGGACCAAACTGTGCTCGCCAAGCTCTCTTCACTACCTCACACTTGCAGAAAAGGAAGAAAAACTGTTATCTTCATTTATGGTTGTAATTACTACAGCAACCGGCCAACACAATTCCGACGCCAATGCCTGGAGTTAGCGTCAGAGCCCACTGGACTAAAGGTGCAGTCCCCAATAGGACAGCTCGCTTCGGTTGCCACCGTACCTCTAGCCAATGAGCCATAAATCTGGGGGGTCCCAAGACCCCCCTCAGGTTTGATAATTTGCTAGAATGACGCATACAGCTCGGGAAAGCTCTGTACTTACTTACGATCAGAGCTTTGTTAGAAAGGATACAAGTCAGGACGAGGCAAATGAAGAGACAGACAGGACGAGGTCTGGAGGGTCCTAAGGCAGAGCCGCTGTGCCCGCTCCCTGTGGGTCAGGCAGCGAGGTGACTGACCCAGCCCATGCACCAATGGGTCGCCAACCCAGAGTGCACTGAGCTTCCGTACAGAGTTTTCAGTGACTGAATCATTCGTGGTGGGTGACAGAAACTCCATCCCCAGCCTCCCTCTCCTCGCTTGAGCCCAGCGCTCGTCACATGGGTGGTCTTCCTGGGGATCCTCCTCAGCCCTGGCCAGTGGCTCATCTCTCAATGCAAACTTATTTACATGTGATTCAGCGCTCATGAAAAGACCTTCCTGCTGCTTGGGGAACCCCAAGGATTCAGCCTTTCTCCCAAGAACCAGTGAAAGTATTTATTACACAACAGATCCTTGGTAAAACAGTGAAATTAGTATTAATTTTACTATATCTCAGCCTTTGACTACAGCTTAATGTTCTGTATGATGAACAGAGAAAGATGCATAAACCACTTGTTTCATATCAAAGTTGACAGTTGTCTTAAGGAAAAGAGAAAAAGCACTTGCAAAATTACCATACTGCATGCAAGCTGACCTCCCTTTTTTTCATCAAATACCATTTTTTCTTGAAAGAATGACAAACTGGTCGACAGATATTTTCTTAAAAATAAATCAAATGAGCCTGTCACTTCAAGAAAAATGACAGTAATTGCTGCCAGTGAGAAATCATGAGCTTCAAGACAAAATTAGAACCTTTGAAAGCTTGCATCCACCACCGTGAGCTTGATGGCTTTCTGAAGTGCCAACATTTAGAAAATCTGTGTAACTCACTAAATCGATATTTTCCAAATCACTAAATCACACAAAGGTAAAACAGTCATTCAAAGTTCAATGGTTTTTAGTGTAAGAGAATATAAAAGTTCACTATATGGTTTAAAATTCCTCACTGTAAGAACCTTTAAGAAACTACCACCTGCCAAGTTTTGGTGCTGCGTCTAACATCCCCCACCCCCACAGAACAAAAAAAATCAATAGTGAAAAATGGGAAACATGCTAAAAGTAGAGGAATCGGTATCTCAAAGGAAAACTCCATAGTAATGAAACTTCTATTTTTAAAATGACACACTTAAATTTAGGTTAAGTCAATCAACAGAATACGAAACTATATGTAATACGCTCTAAGTTATATTTTTAAAACCACAAAAGCAGAAAACTGAAAGCAAACAAACCAAAAGATGAACAGCGGTCACTTCTGGTCAGTGAGGTATAGTGATAGGTGTTATTATCTAAGGTCTAACTGTGATTTCCTTCAAATAATCTCTAGTAACCACATAGTAGTCCCATGATAAAAGAAAAACATTAATTAAAAAAATAAAAAAATCCTAGCATTCTGTTAAATAAATGACGGGGCTCTTGGCTCTAGTGACTTTTCAGTGCTGCCCCCAATTCCAAGTTGGTCAATGACAATAGGCACTAGGATGCCCAAAAACACCACCAATCCCCAAAAAGGCGGCCCGCAAAACCTCACATGTGTCACGAAAACATCATATGAAAGAATTGCTAAGTTTGAAATAACTTTCATTATATTTTAATTTTACTGGAATGAGACTGTCCATATAAAAATGTTTAAAATATAGGTCTGACTTAAAGGTGAGAAACTTTTAAATAAAGCTACTAATAAAATGCCGATTTAAAAATGAAAATCACAGACAAGCAGGCCATTGGTAAACACTTGTAAAGCAAAAATAGAAATTTCAAATTAAGTAATTACAAATTAATTTTGATTACTATGGAATATTACTTTATATTCCCTTTCCATTCCCTATCCACCTTTTTATTCTATGATTTTTTTACATTAAAATATTGATATAAGGGTGGTGGTAGTGGTTATGGAGGGTTTTCAATTAAAACACTTTCAATGTAAGTCACATTGGCTAAAATAAGTTAATTCCCCAAAATTCAGAGACCAAGCAGATCGTACAGTTTTAAGTAAAATGTTCTATCTTAATCTCAAAGTCAAGAAATATTTCACATATGGAACATAAATAAAATAGATATGGGTACTAAAACTAACAGCTGAAGCGGAAACGCATTTACGCGGGGGAGGAGAGCACCCAGGCTTACCAGGGCTGTGATGAGCGGCAGATTCTCCATTCTGAAATTCATCTCCTGCCACATTCACTCTACCAGGATTAAAAGGTCCTACTCCAGTCTTGGTCTGTGAAGTCAAAGATGGGGTGTATGTTTGCATATTAACACCAAAATTACTTGACTGCAGTCCGTTAGCGACATCTCCCAAGCTGGTATTCTATAGTGCTGTTACATGTGTAATCATTAAGTTCATATCTCGCCCATCAGTATTTTCTAATTGGCCATCATTCAGAGCTTACACCTGTTTCTAAGGTTGTAACATTAGCAATCTGAATTTCAGAGTCGATTCTGTAGTGATACCACTATTACCCATTCCTGCATTTACCTTACTTCTTGAAAGACTGGAAATGGAGAAATCCACATCTTTGGTTCTGTTTTTAGTCTCAGGAGGTCCCCATTCCATAAAACTAGAGGAGTTTTTCTTTTCCCCTCCAATTGTTTCTATATCCTCCTCATCATCAATAACAATCGTCTCACTTATATTTCTCTTCTGAGAAGCCAGATCTCTTGAGGAAGTAAGAATTATGGAATAATTTCCTTGGAGCTTTCCATTTCTCGATAGAAAACTTCTTTGATCAGCTATTGCTGGAGTAGGAATCGAAGGAGGTTGAACAGATTGAATAAATACAACATCGTCATCATCGTCTTCCACTGATGAGTTTCTAGAGCTACTGACTAAAGGACTAGTTGGGTCTCCAAGTGGATTTCCTACGTCCATGGGACTAGCTGCCATGGCTTTTCTCTCTAGAGAAAGAGGAGTCTGGTCAGCCAAGTCTAATCCTCCCACTGAACATTTATCCATGCCGAGGCACCTGCAAGAGACAGGGAGAAGGAAAAGGAAAGTTCTAGTATATTGTGATTATTGCATTTTATTGCACTAAAATAGCACAAATGAAATTTACAATTCTTTTACGTGATTTTTATCTAACTTTAAGAAAAAAATTGTCACCCATTCTGTTTTTCTTGTCCCATTACCATTTAATGCTTACTTCTTCAGAGTCTGATGAAAATTAATTATCCAATTTTGGTAGTCCTTAAAAAAACATTCAACTTACAGTAAAGTCCTTATTTACCATTGTCAATAGGTTCTGCAACTTTAAGTGAAAGAATGTTTAATGAAACCAATTTTACCATAGGATAATTGATATAAACAAGAATTAACTTCCTATGGCATCTCATCAATGTTATAATTTAAGTACCTGCTATACTCAATTTAACCAACTCACACTTTATAGGGGAAAAAACCTAAGTCTTCCTTTCAAATAGAAAACAGTAACAAATTTCTATCAAGTGCCAATAACTCAGAGTCCAGACAATCACTATACTACAGATACTTCTACCTAATAAAATGACTGTCATTGCCCAATCCCTCTTTCCCTAGCCTCTACAGTTTTGCAAATTCTCTAACATCATAATTATGTGATTAAATCTTTCCAAACATCACACTGTTTTCTATGTAAATTCTAAAATCCACCCCGATGCAGGTGTCATTTAACCCTCCTCACAGTCACAGGTCAGGAAGGAGAAGCTAACCAGATTGCTCCGTGTAAGCCCAAGCTGGACTAGGATTTGGAGCTCCAACTCTAGGCCCCAGGCCTTGAGCACTCTGCCTTAATCAGGCACAGCCGACTGCGCTCTAGGGCATGACAAGGCAAGGGTCAGCAGAGGCACAATTGAGAACCTGGGGCGGGAACCATCGGTAAAGTGATGCTCCAGGGCAGGTGAGGGAAGAGAGAGAAGAGAGGCTGGGTGGCAGTGAGACTAATCCGAATTAGCATTTCCTACCCCAAAGGCGAGGGAACTGGTGCGCAACTGGGCATGACTGGAACACGTGTAAGTATGCAGAAATGACAGGCGGAACACTGAGCCAAGTTTACACAAGCTGGTCTCAACTTTCTTAGAAACTTGAGAGCAAAGGATGTGGGAATTGCAGGGGTGTCACATAACTGACAAACACTCATTTCATGTGGCAGTCATCATTTCATTTTAAACACCTTATGGTGAAATATGTTAAGTAACACTGCTATCCTAAAATCTTCCCAACTTGAATTGGTAATAGTTATAGTCATGTAATAGGTAACATTTATTTATAATAGGTGCTATGAATTAATAAGTACATTAATTCAGGCGATGCTTACATGAGGTAGGAACTATTTTTTCCCCCGCTGCACCCACTAGGAAACTAAGACCCACGAGGTCAGGTCAGTCTGGCCTGCCCAGGTCTCCACAGCCAGGAAGCAAAGGGTCAGGACTCAGACCCGAGACATAGACTTCACAGCTACTACGTTCATATGCAACTAAGGCATAAAACAAATTTTAAAAATTACTTCTTTTATTACAAGTGAATTCATGAAAACAACATTCAAATAAGTCTATTTCAAAGATAGAGAAATAGTAAAACCAAGGGACCAGTTTAAAAGGGTTGTAAACAGAAAAACTGAGATCATGGTTAACACTAATTCTGACAGTATGCTATGTGGTTGATTTTCAAAGGAAAGAGGCAGTGATTTAGCCTAAACTGAGATTTGAAATACAAATATAAGAGCTGTTCTACATGAACTCTCTCAATCCTTTATCTAAATAAACCTAACACAGAAAAGAACAATTTCCGGAAAAGAGCTATAGCTGACTCCACAGTATCCTCTGGTGGTTGCTGGGTCCTGTCTTACTCTTCTCAAGAACATGATACAAAGGGCCTTCTTTATGCTCATCTCACTGTAGTCACCTACCTCTGAAAAAGATTAAGTATTCACCTATTTTCAAATCCCAGATTATAAAAAGTTAAATCACTACTAAAATCCATTGTGCATTTAATTTAACCATCAAACACTTTCTTAATTCCATAAACACAAGACTACAGAAGAGTTTTTAGTTTCTATACTATTATCCAAAAACAGAGTAAAAGTTATAGCTTAGCTAATTAGCCGTGTGGCACTGAGCAAATTATTTCACCTAGATGAGTTTTGGTTTTCTAAACTGTAAACTCTGAATGGGAATAATATGTGACAGCAAGGTTTTTATTGAGACAACTGGAAGTGCAAGTCCCTCGTCTCTGCCTGGACCACGTGGAAGAGTGCAAACAATGTCAAACCGCTGTCCATGAAGCAGGTTCAGGCAAACCCTCTGCCTACATCCCAGAGTTTCAACAAGCATCGAATTAATGTCGGGCATTTACCTAGTCTTCTTGTGGCATCACATTCATCTACAAGTTAATGTTCACTTAATTTTCATTTTGTATGATACAATGAAAATTAACGTAAATTCAAAGCAAAATCTGCACAGAGAAGATCAATACAAATTATATGACCACCATACAAAAAATTAGGCTGAAACCCAAGCGGGACTCTTAAATGCAAACTATCTTAGGTAATGGGTATCGACCTTGCAAAGTTAATAGGGTGTTTAAGGATAAAGATAAGAGTTAACAGTAAAACACACACATAAATAGGGGTTCTCTGCCCTCCTGTATCTAGCTACTTTTCCATCACACCTCAGAGACCACCCATCACTGCAATAAAGTGAGTACCACAGTAAAGAGTCAGTTTTTGGTTTCCCAGAACATATAAAAGTTACATTTACACTACCTTGCAGTCTATTAAGTGTGCAATAGCATCCATCTAAAAAAATTGTATATAATTTAAAAATACTTCACTGCTAAAAAATGCTAGCCAACCTCGGAGTCTTTGGGGAGCCTTGTCCCCTGGCTGGGGGCGGGGTGCCTCGTCACCAGTGGAAATGTGCACGCCTGGGAAGTGCGGGAGAGAGAGCGAGGCATGCGGCACCAGTCCCACCTGGGTCTCCTGAGGGTGCTGCACTCACTTTTCTTGTAAATTGTGGTAAAACAGAACATAAACCTTGCCATTTTAACCATTTTTAAGTGTACACTTGGGTGTCATAATTTTTAAAATATGCTTTCTAAAAGTTGCAAACATTTTTCTGTGGAATAAAGTTATAACAGCATCAATAATTTTCTTGATATCTTCAATTTGAAAAATTAATTGAATAATTTAGTAGCCATTCAATATTCAACTATACTTATGTATAATGAAGAGTTTATGTTTTTAAAAGAATCAGTTAAAAAACAAGCTGAAATAGAAATGCTGAAAAATTAACGACGAGATTAGCATGTGATGAGAAAGGTAAACTAACCTGCTTAAGAATCTTCAAGAATTAAAAGCACCAGGAATGCATTTTAAAATATTTAATTATTGTCTTAAAGATTCATTTTTGGCCACCTACAAGCACACTTATATTTTCTAGGCTCTACAATGCACACTACCACAACTGTTGTCCATCGCAAATCAGTTCTATGGCACCTCTGTGCACTTACTGCCACAGAACAGATCTTTCAGAATATGAAAACATATATTTACATAAAAATAAATTCAACTCCAAAGCCACCTCCCATCTAAAATCACAAGCCAAATGAAGCTGTGCCACGGTTCCCAAGGCACTGGCAATGAGACAGGAGAACGAAGAAGCGAAGGAATAGAATAACTTCCACAAAAACACCAAGAGAATCGCTTAGGTGCCCGAGTTCAAAACCACCGTCCAGAAATCGAGAGATTAAGGCTATGGGAGACTGATCACACGACCAACTTCCCTCCCTTCTAAAACCTCCGTGAACATCACATGGGAATAAAAGAAACAAACGCAACAAAATTTTCTAAGCTGAAGAGCAGTTGGATGAGTAGCTAACTAGCTCGGCCGACCTAAGACAGCCAAACTAAAACAAGGACGAGACGCTGAGCTGCGGGATCCTCAAGGACCTGCTGCTCCAGACGACCCAGGGTGCGGGCCGGCTGCTAAAACTGGAGGGTGGGATGACCCCAACCCTACCCTTCCCCCATGTGGACGAGGACAGGCCCTGGCCCACGCCGGGGAGAGTTTCAGGCTCTCACTCCGTGCAAAGGACAGACCACGAGCTCCCGTCTGGGCCTCCTTGGGCACGCGGGAAGGCTCGGGGCGCGCACATGAAGCACCCGCTCTCCCAGACCCCCAGGGAGCGGCACCCAGACCTTCAGCTCCCAGGCGGCAGCCTCTTTCGCAGAAGACTTCTCCGGGACGCTCTTCGCTGTGGAACTGGGAACCTTTGCAAGGAAGGAAAGACCTAAGCTAGCGACTCACGAAGTTCTCCACCCGCGGTGCCAAATGATCCCTCCGCCAGGGAGCGCCAACCTGGAAGCCCCGCCCACTCCCCCAAGACCAGTCAAGAGCTAGGAAACGTGAGGAAAGCAGCACGTCTGAGAAGAAATCGGATAAAAGAGATGAAAAATAAAGAGACAGAAGGCAGGAAAAAGAAAATGTAAAATGAAAAACCACCAACTATCAGTACTCTAGGTGGATTCATGACGAGAAAAAGACCATAAAAATTAACATTTCTGATATAAAAAGCTTCCAGAAATTAAATTTAGCAGAAATGAAAATTCAGTAAAAGGATTAAAAGATAACATTGAAGATATCTCAGGAAATAAAAAAAAAAGAAACTAAGAATTTTAGCTACCATTAACAGTGTAAGTGTGTGCGTCCCATAACTCATGGGCCATGCACTTTACCAATTTTCATACTCATTTCAATCTTCATAGCAATCTTGGGAAGAGAGATATAATTTACTTATTTAAAATGTGTGTAACAAAAGAGCATGTAATTGAATAAGATGTGCATAATTAAGGTTCACTGACTGACCCTTACTCAGTTTGCACTTGTCCAAGTGAGAGCAGATGTATACCCTACCCCAGCTGGCACTAAAACCTGGTCCTTTGTACTACACCGTGTTGCAAATACACTAGAGCATTTTGCTGAGAAAAGTGGCTTGTCTAAGTGACAATGACTGGGTCAGTGACTCGTTACCCTGAGAATTTTAGTCCCCACTAGTTCCCTGTCCCTGTGAAGACCCATCACAGCTTGAGAACCATACCTACATACCATCATCTCCCCAAATTACCAGGGGGTGTTAAAAAGCATCACTCCAGGTCTCCTAAGAAAGTTGACCACTTGAACAATCTCCACTCTGAAGAGCTGGACACAGATCTCTCTGTCCTAGCACCTTGTCCCAGTCTAAGAAGTGAAGAGAGGTGCTGTGAAGCGTAACAGTAAGTGCACAGCCGGGTCTGGCAAGGAGCAATGAGGGCAACAGGAAGGCAGGAATACCTCCTGGTTGAGAAACCAGCCAAAAGTTTCTTTATGATGATCAACAGAAAACTGCTCAATCACCTTGAAAAGACAAAGTAGGCAGACCAAAGAGTGTACAGAATTCCAGATAATAAATGTAGAATCAGATTTTTTTTTTAATTATCGTTTTGACACTCATAAAATTATTTGGGCAAGGATTGGTGTAAAAACCATTAACTAAATAACTGACAGAGAACTGGGCATTTTATTTTACTGAAACAAATGCCAAATAGATTACTTTCCGGCAGCAAGGAGAAACATTTATTCTATAATGGAAGGATCGCCGAGTCACTAGCAATTCAGTGCTCCATCTCTGAATCACGAGGGTGACAACTAGATCACCTCTTTCCTGATGTGGTGCTAGCTGGAGGGCTGTCAGGGTACACAAATATTCTGGCACTCTGGAAATTGTGCTGTAGTGTAAGTGTGTGCCTCCCCTGTGATGGCCCCAGCCTGGCTCTGGGGACAGGGTCCACCCAAGAATTAGTTGTTTGCCTTCAAGATAAAGAAAGGTAAATTGCACAGAACACCCTATTGCTGCACTCAGTGCATTAAACAGAAAAGCGGGACAAAATGACTCACAGAGGAGCTGTTTTCTTCCTTAATTTCTGCAAAGCTTCACTGGATTGGCCTGAAGGTGATTCCTGGTCCTGGAATGAGAAGAAATGAAAAACGGTTTCGTTACAGCCGACCTGGACGCAGAGCAACTCCTAACCCGCAGAGGGAGGTGGCAGGGACAGTGGCCAAGGAGTCTCAGCACCCACTTCCCGCCCCCTCACCCATCGCCAATGCGGCGGAGAAACCAGGGTAAAAAAAACTACGGGACCGAAACCACGAGACAAAGCTTGGCCAGTTTCTTTTAACTACGGACCGCGAGGCGGGGGCGGGAGACAGACGTCCTCACGCACGGGACCGTGTGCCCCCCGGAACCGGCGAAACGCGTCGCCCGCGTCACTCGGGCGCCGATTCGGAGGGAGGGGAGGCTCCCGTCAGCGCCGGGCTGAGGTCTCCCAGCTCGTCCCCAGCTGCGGCCGCGGCCTGAGACTCGCCCCGGCCCGTCCGCCATTAGAAGCGCGCCGGTAAGACCCAAAGGGAATAGGGAGCGTGCCGGGGCCCGGGCGGAGCGCACCTTTGACCCCGGCGCCGCGGACCGCGCGCTCCGGCCGCCCCGGCATTGCGGGGACGCCGTGCGCCCCGCCCCCACCGCCTCGTGGAGAAAGGGACCCCTGCGACCCCCGCCGGCATCCTCACCCGGCCTCCCGGCCTCCCCCGCGCGCCCGAGCCCTCGGGCCGCCCGCGAAGGCGCCCGCGACATGAGCGGAGTCCGCGGCAGCCCGGGAGGCCCGACATGCAGCGGCGACGGCGGCCGCGCTGCGGGGGTCAGACCCCGGCCGGTGGGAGGTCCCGGAGGCCGCCTTCGCCCATCTCCGCCTCTCCCCGCCTCCCACTCCTGCCTCCCGAGGCTGCGCCGGCCACTCTCGCCATCGGCGGCCCCGGCCTACGAAGACAGCAGAGACGAACCTCACCCGGTTCTGGCTGCAGCTCCGCGGAACGAACCTTCTCTCCTCCGGCCCACCCCCTTCGGCGACGCGCACAACTCGGCTGGGTCCTGTCCCGGATTTAGCGCTGGGGAACAGGCGGAGGCGGAGACGGAGGCGGAGGCGGTGGCGGCGTTGCGGCTGGGCCCGGGCAGGCCCCGCCCTCCGCTCCCCCATTGGCTGGCGATGAGGGCGGGCTGGGGCGCCCGGGGCACGTCCATTGGCTCCGATCACCTTCCTTCAGGACCCCCCTCGAGGGGGTGGTCCAGAGAGCTGTCCGTCAGGCGTAGGCCACGCCCCGGCGCTCCCCTCCCCCTCACCCCTGCGCCGGCCCAGGCCCTGGTGCCGTGTCCCCGCCCTCCTTGTCCCCGCCCTCCTTGCACCCGCCTCCCCACCCCGCCCCCACTCGCTTCGTCAGGTCGGGCGGCCCAACTTTCGTTGCAGCGGGGGCTCGCTACCCGGGAGACCGGGTGCTCCGCGGCGTCGGGCCGCCTGCCCTCCCTCGGGCAGGAGCGCTCAGGCCACCGAGGCCGCCGCCGCGGCTCCCAACGGCCCTGCCCGGGGAGGGACGCGGCCTCGATGTCTCCAACGGCCTCCCTGTCCAGCCTGAGGCCCCGTGCAGGCCTCCGGGCAGGGGCCGCCCCGGGGCCCCCGGAGGCCGGGCGGCGGGCGAAGGCGTCCTCGAGTGGCCCGGGGAGCGCACGCACGTCCACACGCGTCTCGCCCCGTGGGGAGCAGTCGCCCCGCCGCCCGTCATGGCTGCGGGAGGAGGCAATATCCTCCATCTTGTCGGGGCTGCGGGGGGACCCGGGGACCCCCTTGGCGCCGGGCCCGTGGGGCTAGGCGACAGGTCCCGGGAAGCCCCCGCGGGGCTACGCCGTTCGGCCGCGGGGCCTGGGGACAGGCCACGGCGGGGCGAGCTAGACGCAGCTCCCCCCCACCGGCCAAAATGGAGGCGCTGCGGGCGCTCCGGGAGCCGGGCCCCGGCCTGTAGACGGACCCGGGCCTCCCGCGTGTCCCTGGGCGTCTTCGCTGCCCTCCCACGTCTCACCCTAGCGGCCGTTGGTGGTATTACAGCGATGGATTTGGGTTTAGTAAAAGTTGGTGAACCACGGATTGGCCATAATACTTGGAAATACAGATAACATGATTTAAAAACACAGATTGAGCGAGCCCCCTTGATTACTTCTTCTCGGGTATGATAAAGGCACAGGTTTATTGAGTGCCAGACACAAATCATTTAAGACTGAAGCATGTTCTTGGTGAGAGTCCTGAGTCATGTTTTCTACATAGAGCTGCATTTCATGGACATTGCAATACCACCAAGATTTTTAATTTTTCAGTTCTCAGTTATTGACTGGAAAGAAATAAAGTAACGAAACGTAATTACAACATTTTAATAATTGGTAAATTATAATCCCTTTTCTGTTAAGCACATGTAAATGCAAAGCCAGAGGTAAGTAATAGAGGCAAATTAAGGTCTGTCGGAGACTAAATGTTTGGTGCAGTAGCCATATGTCATGTATTTTCCGAAGCACTGTCCTGCTCACCATTCTCTGCACTGATACTCTTCAAAGATGAAAAGCTGGTATCATCTGTTTACTCTGGTAATGGCCAGAGCACTGGGTCCATGTGCCAGTGAAAACTCTCACCTTGGGATCCTGCCACGATTTCCGAGAATGTTGGTAATTTAGAACAACAAAAAGTCTATTGGTGATGACATGAACTTTAATAAAATTAATGTCATACGAAATTCATTTTCTAAATAAATTTTCTTTTGTAAAGGTAGATGCAATGGTTTCTATCCAGACCGCAAGAGCAAACTAAAACAGAGACTGCATGATGATGCTGGATGACACTGAGCTTCCCAGGGCCTTAGGCTTGCATTCAAATTCTTATTTGGTCCCCAGCTAATTACAAATCCTTGACCACCTCTTACTCTCCCTCTACCTCACTTGCTATTTTGTAATAGCATAATACAGAATGCTCTAAGAGCCGAATAAAAAATAATTTGTGAGACTGGTAATAATAAGACAATGTTATTAATTCTGGATGTGTTGATAATTAAGGACTCACGATTTGTGGAAAGGCACAGAATCACTGTGACTAAGTACACTTTCTGGACCCACAGTGCCTGCCTTTGAATCTTTATCACCAGCTAGCAAGTTACTTAAAGCCTCTCACTGTTAGTAGGTTCCACATTGGACAGCGTAGATACAGAATATTTCCACCATCTCAGAGAGTTCAGTAGAAAATCACTGCATTCATCTTAAATATTATTGATACAGAAGGAAGATTGACAAATCAGTCAGCCATCATAAGCTTTTCAATCTTTGTTCCCTTCTTTCCTAATAAGTTTTTCTCATTATTGTATTGCTAAAAATACTTTTTTGTCTTGTTGTTGTTGATTTACCTAAGATAAATGTTGATTCCCTTAGTCTCTTTTCTCTCTAATCCTCCACCTTACAACTGTTTTGATCTATACTGATGATATCCTGTGTAATACTTGAAACATGATTTCAGAATATTAAACTAAGCCACTTTCCAAGCATAGATTTTGGTTCCAAGTACATTTTCTCACAGGCTTCTTCATTTTATATGCTGATTTCAAGCACTATAACTTTTCTTTTTGTATTACAATGATAACGTACTAATTTTACATTAAAGATTTTTTGTTTCATCAAAGTATTATTATAAAGTATTTCTTCTTAATGTACCACTGAGCCAATTGAGAATCAAAAATAAGAGATAAAATTTATCAAGCTCCTGGGTGTCAGGTGCAATTCTAAGTGTCATCTATGTGACACTTTTTAGGATTCATTAAATCCTAAAAAAATAATCCTCTCAAGTATTTTTATTATCCACATTTTATTTCTCATATTTCCAAGATGATGAATCTGAGACTGAAAGAGTTTAAGTAACTTTCCTATGATGGCACAGCTGGCTGGTAATAAAGTGAAGATCTAATGCAGGCAATGTTCCAGAGAGGGTACTCTCAGTCACAATATTTCTCCGCCTTTTGTGAGCAGTGAGTCCTTACTTATCAAAAGATCAGAAATAATTAGCATTGCCTCTTTGTCACCAAACAGTTATTAAACACAGACCCAAACCAAAATGCTCGCATACAATAACAAAATTAAGATTATCAAATTCTGTTTGTCCATCTTTACTATGCATATAATTTTTCATTTCTAAACTGTTGTGTAAATGAAGCAATAGGTAGTCCCACAAGGTAGTACCATCTGAACTACACGTGAAGCAAGTTCTAATGGTTTAGAATTGAGAAACTTACTGTCAAAGATGTTTAACTGAGTTCATATGTACTGACGAGTGATAGCAATATTGGGAATAAAATGTTTATTAAGTGATAAGCATAAAACACTAACTTGGAGTTTCAGGATCATTATTAATATTTAGCAGTACTTGTTTAGAAATTGTTTAGTACCTAGACCAACAAAAGATAAGTTTAAGACATATTTTACCACTGACATTATTTAAAATTGCCTGCACATAGTGATAATAAAATACTAATTTTTAGCAGATTTAATGATTGTCTATAAGGGGGGGAGAGAGAGAAAATTACACAATTAGCTAATAGACATTCTTTTCACATTAAAAACATTTATAATAGATCCTTAATGAATTCTAAAAATCAATATCCTACACACCATGTTCTCCAACTATAATCCAATAAAATTTAGGATTAATAACGAAATTAATAAACCCTAGATGTTTGAAAACTACCTAAATGATTACTAAATAACCATTGGGGTAAAAAGAAACTATCAAGGACATGAAGAAATACTGAAGAATGAAATGGTAGGAATGCAAAATGTCAGAATATATGGGAAAGATCCAAAGTAGAACTTAGAGGGAAGTTGTAACTTAAAATATATTAATCAGGGAATATTTCATCTTTAACATCTTCCAGCCCCTGCATACTGCCCGGCTGCAAAGCAGTGCCTACATTTTTAGGGATTTCTAGCAGCATCGCATTGCCTCACTTCCAGGTGCCAAATCTTTATTTTGTGTTTCAATTCCTTGAAAGATACAATCTGCTAGAACTCAAGAAGAAATAGACATTCTGAATACTGCATTATAATTTTTTAAAAACTTGAATAAAAAGTGAAAAACAAAAGTTCACGAGTCAACTTTAAATGGCTCTCACTAGCTGTAATAGACTGAATAATGTCTCCCAAAGATATTAGTTCCTAATCCTTGAAATTCGTAAATGTTTGTTTATGTGGCAAAGATTTGCGAATGTAATGAAGTAAAGGTTTTTGAGTAAGGAAGAGTAAGGGATAATCAGTGTGGGCCCTAAATGCATTTACGTGTATCCTTATCAGAATGACACACAGATGACAAGAAAGCAACGTGACCATAGAGGCAATATTGAAATGACATGGCTACATGGTAGGGTATGTACTGGAATGAATGAATGAATGAATGAGTGAATGGAAACGGGTTGTTCATCTTCTCCACTAAGGACGCTAAGCCAATCCAAGGAGCTGTAGGTCGTGCCCCCTTCCCTTTATATTCTAACTATCAAAACATACAAACAGGCAAACAAAACTCCCCACCAGCCCTCATTCTTCTAACAAAGAAAGCTCCCCTCCCTGACAAGCATATTGAGTCAGGTAATCGATTCATGTTCGAAAGGCAGATTATCCACTCCTCCAATGGGCACCATTTGGCCTCTGAGCTGGGTTCACCTGGTCATTCTACTTCCTCTGCTTGCAGAGTCTTGGATGAACTCCACCATGACCGTAAAAAATATTTTCACAATATTTCAGGACCTTTATCACTTCCACATTGTCATCGAAACTTTCTCCTTTAATATTTATCCCTCTTTATAGTAATATTACGTTTATTTTTTCTCCTTTTAAAGTAGAAACCCAGGTCTTTTATAGATGACTAGAATTCTTATTGGAGTATTTAAATGTTGCTATTCTCTGTGTTTAGGAGTATTTATGTGCATACAGGTGCATACAGGCTGGTGGCCCCAGGCCGCACTGGTTATAGAGGCTTCTGAAAAGAACCAACCTCCTTTTACCCCATAAGTAGTTGAAAATCATCTGATTCATTGGCTTCCCTTGTTTAATCATCGATTGCTTTCGCATTAACGGTGTGTGTTTTATCCAAAACTGTTTTGTGGAGGATCTGGCAGTGAAAATTATTCTCTAAAATGCTCCCATTCCTTCTTGGATTTTTATGCTTGCAGTTCTGCAGTCTAGAAGTCTGAAATCAAGGTGTCAGCAGGTGGTGCTCCACGTGAGATTCTAGGTAGAATTCTGTTTTGCCTCTTCCCACTTTCTGGTGGGATCCGTCACTCCTTGATGTTTGTCGGCTTGTAGACACATCACTCCAAGTTCTCTCTCCATCATCACATCGCCTTCTTTTGTGTGTTTCTGCCTTCATATGGCATTTTCCTCTTTTTATAAGGCCACCAGACATGTTAGATTAGGGCCCCATCTCAACTTGGTTACATGTGCAAAGACCCTATTTCCAAATAAAGTCACATTCTCAGGTACTCAGGGTTAGGACATGAACATATCTTTTTTGCAGGGACACAATTCAAATCTCTAACAGTCTTTAGAAGGGAAGCTTTTGCTTCAAGTAAAAGGAGAAGTATAGACCGAGAACGCTGAAGACACATGTCCCTAATGAGAGTGGCCAGTCTCAACTAGAAAGGTAGAATTTCAGTTCAGAGAGCTTACCTGCCAACCCTTCTTTCTGTCTTCATTCTCCTTCATTAATCCACATCCGGCCTCACACCTCAGACAACCACCTGCCTACTCAACAGTTTTCACCTCTTCTCAGTCAGATTTTTCTTGAAGATCCACTTCTAAAGAGTCGATAGCGATGACTTTATGACGACTAGGCGTGTCCAGAGCAAGGTCACTGCTGGCTTTCCCTGCTGGCTTTCCCTGCAATGTAAGAACGCTGAATTCTGTCTTTTTTTCTCATCAAACACATAGACACTACACCTTGAGAATCGTGAGCTGTAAATTGGTGTGAGAGAATCATAAAAAATCAGGCATTTGTGTTTTTTTTCCCTCACATTTTCACATTGGAAATCGCCTTGGGCCTTCCTCTGACTTGGCAGTGCATGCTTCTGTCCAGGGAGGTCACTAGAATTGTGCGGTAGTGGTGGCTCTTCTGGTTTTTCCTCGCTCCCCAGCTTTCTTCACTTTTGGGGTACTCTTGGCCTGCCACAAGGTGCCTCTGTAATTAATTTCAAAGGATGCCAGTAGCTGTGATGGTAACCAGGGTGCCAAAGATGAGTTTGCCAAGCCTCGTCTCAGGGAGGGTAATATGATAAGTCCTATGGTTTAGTTACACACCAAGTTATCTGGGAGGAGAGAAGGGGGATGGTGAGTGTGCCCGGGGACATGGGGACTGCAGAAGGAAGCTCCCTATTCTTTGGGTTGGAATATTCTCTTAAAAGGCACCTGACTCAGAAAATGAGCATCTCGGCTAGTGGTGACTTCCTTAGCACTAGGGTATCAAGGGACAACAAAACCCTTCGGGAATTGTTATGGGCTGAATTGTGTCCCTCCACAAAATTCATATATTGTAATCTTAATCCTCGGTACCTTACAGTGTGACTGTGTTAGAGACAGGGTCTTTAAAAAGGTAATTATGTTAAAATAAGGACTTTAGAATGGGCCTTAATTTGATATGGCTAGTGTCCTTATAAGAAGAAGACGTTAGAATCCACAGAGAGCCACCAGGGATGTGTGTCCACAGAGGAACAATCACATGAGGGCACAGCGAGGGGGTGTGTCCATCTGTAAGGCGAGGGGAGAGGCCTCAGAAGAAATCTAACCTTCTAGCACCTTGATCTTGGACTTCTAGCTTCCAGACCATGAGAAAGTAAGTTTATATTATTTAAGCCCGTGGCTTTTTGGCATCAGGGACCAGCTGTGTGGAAGACAGTTTTTCTGCAGACCCGGTGGTGGGGGGATGGGTTTAGGGACGATTCAAGCACATTACATTTATTGTGCACTTTATTTCTATTATTATGACATTAAAATATATAATGAAATAATTATACAGCTCACCATAATGCAGAATCAGTGAGAACCCTGAGCTTGTTTTCCTGCAACTCATCAGTCCCCTTTGGGGGCAATGGGAGACAGTGACACCCGGGGTGCGTTGCTTAAGTCCAGTCCATTCCATTGTCTCGATTTTGTTGCTGTCACTGCAGAAAACCCTGCTTCACAAAGGTAGGATGTTGGAAATGAAGCCGGCTTTTCAGTGCTTCTGTGTCAGTCTCAGGATATTCTACCTTGACTTTGATCCAGAATGAATGGAGAGTTGAAGTCATCTCAGACATACTCTTAGGGCCACGGTCATGTGCGGTCTCAAGTATCTGATCCTCTTCCAGCTCAGACAAAGCCGGTTCACCTGAGTTACTCACAAATGGGTGGCGGCTCCATTCCTTCCCAGTTCGGGGGTCGTTTGTGGTTGGGAAGTCATGCTCAGACTCTTGAAAGCTGACAGGGGATCATGTACCAGCTGGCTCAGGCTCTTTCAAAATCTCTGCTAGTATTTGAAGGCCACGGAGCCCTGTGTTTGGGTTTGCTGTCCCTTTAAGCGTGGCTGACGTGATGTGGCAGTCACAGCGACTGAACCTGGGTGCATTCTCAAGCTCGCTGGGTCTGCTCAGGCAGACTGCCACGGCTCCTCATTCATTCCAGCTTCTTGCCTCAAAATATTGTGGGACAGATGTTGAGAGACCGAAGCCAGTGTATGTATCCTAATTGGCCAGAGAAAGAGTAAATTGAGGTGACAGATTCATATGTAATTCCCCTATTGCTCAAAAACATGCTAGTAGATTGGACTGTTACAGTCTGGTGGGTGCCAGTGACGTCTATGTGATGTGTGAATGGGTGTGTATAAAATTCAACAAATGCTCATATTTTCACCATACAGGATAAATAAACTTTAGTGTTTTGTTGTATTTGCTTCCTGAATTTTCTGTACGCTTATTTTTTTTTTAAAGCAATAAATCTTTGGAGATAAAGCAAAGCAAAAATCACCTTTGATCATTATCTCTAGGGTCATGTCTCCTATCTGTCCTCTCTCACCTGCCCCCTGCCCCAGGCAATTACTATTAGGAGTGTGTCATGTGAGATTTTAGTCCCTTTTAAATGTCTAAAATTACATTTATAATTGTAGATCCATAAGCAAGATATAATACTATAGCTATGTTTTTTAAGTTTACATAAATGGCTTAATAGTGTGTGTGTGTGTGTGTGTGTGTGTGTATAAATAAATAAAATTTTCATATTACTCTTTGGTTTTGAGCCCTATCCGTCTGCCTATTAATCATCTATTTTATTGATAGCATCACTCTTTTTAACGTCTCTTCAATATTTCATCATGATTGAGATGGGTTTTAATTTGCATTTCCCTCATGACTATTGATGTTGAGGATATTTTCGTGTGCTTATTGGCCATTTGTATATGTCCTTTGGAGAAATGTCTACTGAAGCCCTTTCCTCATTTTTGTATTGGGTTGTTTGTTTTTTTGTTGTTGAGTTTTAGGGGCTCTTTATGTATTCTGGAAATTAGTCTCTTATAAGATATATGATTTGCCAAATATTTTCTCCCATTCTGTGAGTTGCCTTTTTACTCTTTTGGTGGTGTCCTAGATGCATAAAAGTTGTTGATTTTGGTGAACTCCAGTTTATCTATTTTCCCTTTTGTTGCCTGTGCTTTTGGTGTCATATCCAAGAAATAATCACCAAATCCAATGTTATGAAGATTTTCCCGATGTTTTCTTCTAGGAGTTTTATAGTTTTCAGATTTTACATTTATGTCTTTGATCCACTCTGAGTTATTTTTTTTAATGTGGTATAAGATGAAGGTCCAACTTATTTTTTTTGCTTGTGGATATCTAGTTTTTGCTGTCCTTTCCCCACAGAAAGGTCTTGCCACCCTTGTTATAAATCATTTGGCCATATATTTGAGGGTTTATTTCTGGGCTCTCTATTTTATTTTATTGGTCTATCTGTCTGTCTTTATGCCAATATCACACTGTTTTGATTGTAGCTCTGTAGTAAATTTTGAAGTCAAGAAGTGTGAGACCTCCAGCTTTGCTCTTTATATTCAAGATCTGTATTCCATTTTATTTTTTTCTCTTTGACTATTTGGGTCCCTTGAGATTCCTTATGAATTTTAGGGTGGATTTTTCTATTTCTGCAAAAAATGTCATTGAGATTTTAATAGGAATTGTATTGAATCTGTAGATCGTTTTGGGTAGAATAGACATCTTAACAATATGAAGTCCTCCAGTCCAAGTTCAGTATCTTCTTTCATTTTTTTTCAGGAATATTTTATAGTTTTCAGTGTGCAATTCTTTTGCTTCTTTGTTAATCTTTGAGTATTTTACTCTTTTTGATGCTACTGTAAAATACTGATCTTAATTTGAATTTATTGGAATAAAGTTGTTTGTAATATTTTCTTTAATAAAAGAAAAGAAAAGAAAAAAAAGGAAGAAATGGTACCGTCAAGAAACACATTGGCTTTTTCACCTATGGTCAGCTAAGCACCCTATTGGCATTCTTTTGACTTTGTGTGGGTGTTAATACCATGTGCTGAGGAAAATAGACACTAATAATATTTAATTATTAAGATTGATAATTTTTTGTATTTCAACTTGGTTGTAGGTTCAATGAGGGCAGAACTTTCTTACTCAATTTTTCATTCCCAGTGCCTAGAATTTCCAGGTACATAACAAGTGTTCAATATTCATTAAATGACTAAATATAGAGTAAACAAATTATTTTTATGCAAGTTGCTGCTTAAGATGAAAAAGAACCAACATTTCAATTCCTTTTCCTTTCACAACCTCTTGCTCAGTTTTTGAGATGAGAGAGTTATGAGGTAGAGAATGTGATGAAGAAAGAATATAAACATTTAAAAAAATAAGTTCAAGAAGGCATTGAATTTCGAATATGTGACATCTTTATTTCTCTCTTTGTAGTATGTTCCTGTAAAATGATATCAGGTCAAATGCCTCATACTCAGTTGAAGGAAATTCATTTGTGGTAAGTGATTTTTTAAAAATTATACTTAATATGAGTGTAACTAACGTGTGACTTGAGGGTTGCCCAATTCCTTTATCTTTATCAAAAGTTTGAGTAGTTATATAGCATTTAAGTTGCAAGGATGAAAGGAATTTGAAATCCAATATCGAACATCCTTGCCCTTGAAAGTTAAATAGCTATCATCATTTATTTTCTATTAAATATTATTTACTGTATAATTTTCTGAGAACATTCTTAATGAATTTTAGATAGATTTCATTTCTTTTCTGACACTCATCCTCTATTTAAATGTAGATGTGAGTTTCTTTTCCATGAAAAACTTTTCAAAATACTTCTTATAAGGCAGGTCTGCTGGTGATGAATTTCCTCAGTTTTTGTTTGTCCAAGAACGTCTTTATTTCTCTTTGACATTTGAAGGACGATTGTACTGGATATAAAATTCTAAGCTGGAGATTCTTGTTCTTTTCAGATGTGGTTCTCTGTATTCACATATCTCTTCAGATTTTGAGGTGACAGTCCTGTGACTTCAGTTCTCTGTGGGTCCAAGAAAAGTTGATTTTCAATGTGTTTAGCTTTTTTTCTCTAAGGTCCACAGTGGTGAATCTAGGCTCTTTATATATCGTTGTTGAATTCCAAATGCCTTAGGCTAATTTTTTGCCTTCAGTTTCTAATTTACAGTGGACAGTATTTATGTTTTTGAGAGAAATAAATGGTACTTAGTGTAGATATGTGTGTGTGTGTATGTGTGTGTGTGTGTTGTATCCCTTTAAATTAAAAAACATCTTTACAAAAATGTGCATGTTTAGTGTGTACATTTTGATGAGTTCAAACATATACATGCAAACATAAAGCCGTCAATCAAGGTAGTAAATATCCATCACCTCCAAAAATTTCCTCCTGTTACCTCCAGCTTTTTTTGTAGTAAAAACAGCTAACTTGAGATTTACCCTCTTAATAACTTTTTCCATGCGCAATGGTTACGGTCTTGTTAACTACAGTTTCTATGTGCTAGAGCCGATCTGTAGAATTTGTTTACCTTGCATAACTAAAATGCTATATTTATTCAACAACTCCCCATTTCCTGCTCCTCCCCAAGCCCTTGCTAACCACCATTCTCCTCTCTGCTTCTCTAAGTTTGGCTGATTTTAGACACGTCATGTAAGTGGGATCATACCGTGTTGATTATTCTGACTGGCTTGTTTCATTTAGCACAGTGTCCTCTGGGTTCATCAGTGTTGCGTCATGTGACAGAATTTTCTTCTTCTTTAGGAATGGGATTTTATTGTGTGCATGTGTGTGTATCTGTATTTATACCCATATCTATCACATTTTCTTTATTTGTTCTTTATCAGTGAAGATTTAGGTTGTTTCCATATCTTGGCTGTTGTGAATAGTGACGCTGTGAATGTGGGAGTGCAGATGTAGCACTTTATATTCCCACCAACGCTGCTTGAGGCTTCCCATTTCTCTCCATCCTTGCTGACAACTGCTATCCTTAGTTTAAATAACAGCCATCCTAACAAGTATAAAGTGGTAGCTCACTGTGGTTTTGATTTGGCTTTCCCTGATGATTTTGCATTTCCTGATGATTAGTGATGTTGAGCACCTTTCATATACCTGTTGGCCATTTGTATGCATTGTTCTTTAGAGAAAATGTTTATTCAAGTCTTTCGTCCATTATTTAATCAGATTATTTATTTTTATTTTTAATTTTTTTTTGGCAATCAAGGTATAAGAATTCCTTATAATTTTTTTTTGAAATTAAATCCTTATCACGTATATGTTTGTAAATATTTTCTTCCATTCTATAGCTTGTCCTTTCACTCTCTTGATTTTTTCCTAAATACTTAGGAATAAACTTAACTAAGAAGGTAAAAATCTTGAAAACTCTAAAACATTCATGAAAGAAATTAAGGAAGATACAATAAAGGGAAAGACATCTGTATTCATGGATTGGATGACTTTATAGTGTTAAAATTTCCATATTACCTAAATAACAACCATCCTAACATGCTTTCCCTATCAAAATGCTAATAGCATTATTTATTGTATTATTTATAGAAAGGAGAAAAACTGCTCTGCAACTCATATGGAATTACAAAAGACCTCAAATAGCCAAAGCAATCTTGAGAAAGTAGAACAAAGCTGGAGGTTTCACATTTCCCCATTTCAAAATATATTACAAAGTTATTTATTAAGACAATATGGTATTGGCATGAAGACAGACTTAAAGATCAATGGAACAGAAAAGAAAGCCCAGAAACAAACCCATGCATATCTGGTCAATGGATCTTCAATAAGGATGCCAAGAATACACCCCTTCAACAAATGGTGTTGGAAAAACTGGATATCCACAGGCAGTTCACAAAAGGAGCTATTTTAAATGCCAATAAATATATGAAACGTTGGTAAGCACCATTACTCATTAGGGAATTGTAAGTAAAAATAAAATTGAGATACCATGACGTACTCACCAGAACAGCATGAAGGAAAAAGACTGTACTACCAATTGTTGGCAAAGATGTAGAGTGACTGGAACGCTAATATGTTGCCAGTGGGAGTGTAAAGTGGTACAACCACTTTGGAAAACATTTTGGTGGTTTCTAAGAAAGCAAAACACGAGTCTGCCCTAAGGTCCAGCGATCCCACTGCTAGGTACATATCCAAGAAAAAATAATGCATATATGCACCACAAGACTGCACAGGAATGCTCTCTGTAGTTTTATTCATAATTTACCTAAACTGTAAATAACTCAAATGTCTATTAACAGGAAAAGCAAAACTAGTACGTTCATACAATGGAATAGTGTACAGAAATTAAAAAGAACTGTTATTGATATGTACGACAGCATAGAAGAATCTCTAAAATGTTATGTTGAGTGAAGGAAGCCAAACACAAAAGTTCACACCGATTATTTGATATATACAAAGTTCAAGAACAGGCAAGATAAATCAGCAGGGACAGAAATCAGAACAGTGATTGCCTCTAGAGGCAGTAACTCAGGAAACCTTCTAAAGTCCCATAAATATTTAATATATTAATCTGGGTGATGATTATCTAAGTGTATATATATTTAAAGATTTATTGAACTGTATGTTTAAGATTTGTGCATTTCACTATTTGTCCACTATACCTCAATAAAGTATTCGGCATGAGATATTCGTAAGAGCTCATTATCTTTAAAGAGTAATTAATTCGAGTCTTACCTCTTCACAGCATATAATGGTGGTATCTTTTCTATCACTTTTCTTTATTTCTTAATTTTGGTTACATATTTTAGGGGTTGTGTGTAGCCTTTGTAGGTTAATAAGGCTCTTAATAGTATAATATAGAAAAGAACCTTCTTCCATGTTTTATAAAGCCCTTCTCTTGTTAAATATTGCATGAAAGCTGAATTATGTTTTTTATTTCTTCAAAATATATACATGAAAGTCAACTGAGATATGTATTCAGATTTGCGTTTGCAAAGTTTATGAATATTTTGGTCTCTGATGAATAAGTAATTGGGATAAGTTGCATTAACTAGAATTTTCCCAAAGCTTGTCTTATTAGTGCAGCCTGCTTTAGAAAGCTCTATTTCACTAAATTATTGAGGTTTACATAGTGATCCTGATACTTTGTCTCTCTAAACTCTTATCTTTTAAGTTCCTATAAACTTTAAAGTTATATCATTTTCAAAACATTATTTCTAGATGATTATTATGTAATTACTGATATACTCATTTTATGTACTTGAAGCATATAATACAATTTTCTCAAATAAGGTGCTGCAGATTACCAAAATGGATTTTATATGATTAATTCCAGCAAGTTACTCATGTAGCTACATGCTAGAATGAACCATGTCAGAGGTATCATCTTAACTCCTGTTAACGTGGACAGCAGAAGCGTTGGTAAAGAGAAAAACCAAAAAATGAGAAGTGGGAGAAAAAATTAGGCATTAAAACTAATAGGTTTAGCTTCAAGCATTTCATTTTTCTAAGTAATTATAAACTTGAAAACAATCTATCAATTAGAAAAGCACCCAGTTTGGGGTTCAGTAATCAAATGAAACGTGAGAAATGGAGGGGAATGATTTTGTCAGGTTGTAGCGGGGGTGGGGAGGGGCAGGGCAGACAGAACAGTTGAGAGCTTTCCAATCAACTGTGGGAAAAGTAGAAGTGGAAATGTTTAATATGATATGTATACCATATTAAACTTAATAGTTCCAACCCAGTGTGCAATCAGATTTCAAGTTTTTAAATTCCATCTGTTATTAGACTTCAGGTTTATAGAAAGCCCCTGGTAATTCGAGGATTATTAAATTACCTCTTCTTTCAGGAAACATGGTTGTTGCATTTGAGTAATGATAATGAAGGCCTTTTGAAAAAAATACAGATGAGGGTTATTTCATTAAAGCTTTTTGGTGCTTGATAACTCTTGTGCTTTACAATTTTTCTGCAAGTGGCACATTTTCTTAAAATTTCATTTATTAGTATGTTTAAGGAAACCAGAGATCATAAAAAATCTCTGCTTTCTATATAGATCAATGAATACAACTGAAAATTATAGTTAAGTAAAATAATTAAATAAGTTCTTAAATATGATTTAGTACTTTATGGAATTCACTTTACATAGTTATAGAAATAAAACAAAGATTAAAAAATTGATAAATATTTTGATACATTTACTAGTCCACCAGTCATTCAACAGATAGTGGTAACTGATATTTTTCAGTTTTATTTTTTACTTGTCTTGTATCTGATGAAGGAATTTTCTTTAGTGTTAACCTATGTGACTTAAAATTTTCTTACATATTTTAGTTGACATACTCCTGAATTTTTCGCTTTGCCACTGGCATGGGCATCATTTCTCTAAAATTCTGAGCTTTCAAGAGTTTATGTGAATTTTGAAGGAAAGAAAGAATGGAGTTAGAAAAATAAGCTAAAGGAGGTGACACCCACATCTTAAACTGAGTGTTGAACCTCTACAACATCATTCTCTCTTAAAAACCTGATACTCAGTTTTGTATAGTTCACCCCATTATCCTTTTCCCATCTTTTAAAATTTTCCCCCAAATTCCCTGAACTTCCTGGTTTGCTCTTAGCACCCTTCGTATTTTCCAACTAAAGAGAATTCACTCTTACTTATATACCTTTTTAAAAACAGCTTTATTGAAATATAATTCACATAGAATAAAATTCATCCATTTAAAGTGCACAATTCAAGGGATTTTCATATATTCATAGATACATGCAACCATCACCACAGTTGATTTTAAAACATTTTCAAGTCCTCTGAAAGAAAATCCACACCCTTTAGCCACCATCTCCCTCACCCCGCTCCCCCCACTCTTAAACAACCACTAATCCACTTCCACCTCTATGGATTAGCCTGCTCTGGACTTTCATAAGAATCGAGTCATGTAACATGTGGTCCTTGGTGACTGGCTTCTTTCTCTTACCATAATGTTTTTGTGGTTCATCCATAATGGAGCAAGCACTATCGGTACATCTTTTTGATGGCTGAAGAGTAGTTCTTTATACGGATATTCCATATTTGGTTTATCCATTCATTGGGTCGTTTCTACTTTTAGTCAATTATAAAAAATGCTGTTATTAACTTTCACACACGAGTTTTTTGTGTAGACATGTTTTCATCTCCCTTGGGTATGGAATTGCTGGCTCATCTGGTGACTATAGTTAATCATTTGAGGAACTGCCAGGCTATTTTCCAAAGTATCTGTACCATTTTATGTTCTCACCAGCAGTGTACGAGGGTTCTAGTTTCTTTACATCCTCACCAACATTCATCAGTGTCTGACTTTTTGATTCTAGTCATGCTAGTGGGTACAAAGTGGTATCTCATTGTGGTGTCATTTAGCATTTTCCTCATGACTAATGCTATCAGGCCTCTTTTCATGTTTTTTATTTGCTTTTAAATGTTATTTCAATGAGACTTTCGAAGGAAAGGATGAGGTAAACATATCCCCCAATCTACCATCTCGACTCAGAAAATCTTTTCAGTTATATTTAAAATGAGAAAAATAAAGTGATTTTTCCCCTTCTGTTTTAGGTGACGCAACAAACCATTAATCAGAGCTGTCAAGATCTTGGAACCTTAGGGAAGGAAAATGACCTGGCCCTAAATCACGGATGGTGAAACACTGAAGTGTGCCCTCCACTTTGAAATTAAAAGGGGCTTCCTCCGTTTGGCTCTCTCGTGTAAAGCAGTGTTATGTTGTAGGTAAGAATACATTCACTCTTCCTTTCTCCCGGCTCAATTTAATACTGTTTAGGTAAAGGAAATATACATTTTTACGGAGGCAGAGTTCTTATTGGAAAAATATATGCTCAAACTGAAATGAAATTAATTCCAATTGTCAGGCTTAAGATTTACGAGAAAGCAGTTTATCATTTTTCAGTTGATAAATTGTGAATTATTTGTTGATGTGTTGACTGGATGGAATTAAGTTGGGGTTGATATGAGTCATTCTCCTCCCTGCCGCAAATATCATGGTCTAAATATGAAAGTAGTGGAGTTGTTAATATCACAGGTATCCTAGTAAAAGCACCAGTTCTCTTGATGGGAACTAGACTTACAAATGTCTTCTAAGTTCTCTACTTCATACTATATCTACAAGGTGGTCATGTTAACTCATTATATTTTTTTCATTATGAAGCAAAAGTTTTCCAACTGAGCTTCTGCCTTAAAATTTGGAGTGTGTTCTAATCAAAGAAACCTACCATTTCCTTGATGTTTAATAATAATTTCTCCAGTCAATAATGTGTTAGCCTTTATGTTGTCTCTTGACGAAGATTTCTTAAAGACTTATAATCTCCCCCAGTTCCTTTTTTTTTTCTTTAAAGCAGGCACGCCTTCTTGACAGGCATTTAAAAAATTTGATGATTTTTTTGGAGCAATTATAGTTTCACAACAACATTGAGCAGATAATAGAGAGTGCTCCCATACGTCCTTACCCACGAACAGCCTCCCCCTCTATCAACATCCCACACTGAGTGGGACATTTGTTCTCATAGAACCTATAGTGACACATCATTATCACCCAAAGTCCACAGTTTATGTTAAGGCTCCCTCTTGGTGTTGTATTCTTCAGGTTTGAACAGATGTCTAGTAACAAGTATCTACCATTATAGTGTCAGAGTAATCACACTGCCCTAACTTCCTCTGCACTCTGCTCATTCTGCCCCCAACTCTTGGCAATGACTGATCTTTTTACTGTCTCCATAGTTTTGCCTTTTCCACAATGTCGTATAGTTGTAATCACACATTACATAACCTTTTCAAGCTGACTTCCTTCACTTACTAATATGCATTTAAGTTTCCTTCACGTCTTTTATGGCTCGATTGCTCATATCTTTTTATTGCAGAATAGTATTTTATTGTCTGGATGGACCACAGTTTATCCAGTCACTCACTGAAAGACATTTTGGTTATTTCCAAGTTTTGGCAATCATGAATAAAGTTGCTATAAACATCCAGATTTTGTGCTGATGTAAGTTTTCAACATTTTAGGGTAAATACTAAAGAGTGCAATTGCTAGATCTTATGGTAAAAGTACATTTTGTTTTGTCTTCCACAGCGGCCATACCAGTTTTTGGAAGGTGTTAAAGAAGAGTGTGTGGCCGTGATTTGCAACCTCAGCATGTTTGTAAAATTCCTTATTGTTTAGCAAGAACACCTCCTGTTTCTTCATTTTAATGTTTTGACTTGAAGGCTATATCTTAATCAGTGATTTAATATTATTTCTGTAAAGAAAACTGTATAGTCTATTAAAACTTATTTTGACCAGAGTCAGGTGTAGCTGTAAAGGTATGGAGTGTATCAGATAAAATGTATTATGAAGGTATATAATAAAGTATTATAATATAAGTATTGAAAATATTTTTATTATTTCTTTAAAAAAATTATTTCTGGTTTTCTTTCATTGGATAATTTAAGACTATATATATATTTAATAACAAATATACTATATTTGAGTTCTATACATTTATATTTAGTAGTTTATTTTTCAAGTAATATTATCTTGTAATTTCTCAGTCATTTCTTTCAAAAGTAGACTAATATAATGGAATTTTTCAATTTCTAGGAAAAAATGTTAGCCTTATAACTGTTTCACACAGCAAATATACTTCATAATACCACATATTTTGAAATTTAGACCAAGGTGCTCTTTTGACTTTCTTGATTTATTTTCTTTTAGGTGTTTGGGATTCAGAGTATAAATGCTTTGGTCCATTCTTTGATTCTCTTCTAGTTGTTCCAAAAAATGCTGGAAATGCTAATGTTTCAAATATTCAGCAAAGAATGTTCTCACTGGGATCAATATTTGTGTGTGTATGTGCGTGTATATATGCGTGTGTGTCTCCACGGAAAGAACTGAAGGACATGAAAATAGAATTTTAAAAAGTAACATATTTATCTTAATCAAATATTACAGTCTGGTTAACAGATCGTAGTTTGAACATTTAACAGCTGTCCTTTAGAACCAATGCTCTTTGCCTCCGACATGTATAAATCGGGAACTGGTGCTTATATTGTGAATCTTTAATATTTGAGTCAGCAGGTCTGGTAGAGAGCACGAGTTCTGATGAATCACAGATGCCAGGCCCATGGAGCGCTTCCTCCAGGCCGCCAGCAGCGCTTCCGGCTGTCAGGACTTCCGGAAAGATGCATAAATGTGGGGACTGCTAAGAGCTGGAGGCTTCCTCTGAGCTCCCCGTTGGATGCCAACGGCAGTTAAATGTGCGTCCGGCCGAAGCTGGTGGTGCATCTTTGCCAGGCTGAGCGGTGCAGGCTGGGCACGCAGAGGCTGGTTGGTCCCCATTATCCCACTTCAGCTCTGACTTCTCCCTGGGTGGGTACACTGTGAAAAGGAAAAGCTGCCCAGGTTTCCAAAAGATGTATTTTGCATCCGAATAACAGCAGATCCTGTTTTTTGAGAAATCAGAACTTTACATAGTTTGGGCAGGGAGCCCTTTTTAGAAAAAAAGAATACAAAACTACATAGGAAAAATTAGGTTCAAAAGCAAATATTTATTTGGAATGAGTAAAGGAATCACAACAAAGCACTAATGTATAAAAGCAAATTCCCACCCAGCACCCAGAGCCCTGGATGGGCCAATGCAAACTGAAACTTTATTAGCTCTGTGCGCGTGTCTTGATGGGAACCCAGGAGAAATATTCCTTCTGGGACAAATCTGCCAGGCCATCTTCCTGCTCTGTGACGGTCTTAAGTCAAGAATTAGAAACAAGGAGGGAAAATGAAAACAAGAATTAAAAAGAGGAAAAAATGGGGAGGGGGACTTCATTTGAACGAGGAAAAGATAATTTTAAAAGGCTAACGCACACATCTTCCATTTTAAAGGGACGGGGGTATTATTAATTTGTTCTTTTTCACAGCCCTCCAAGTTTTTATGATTCGAACATTTAAAATTAAAATGCAGGGACAGCTGTTTTTCCTCTTGTGCTTGTTTGCATGGCCGGCACAGAATGGGCTTAGATTCCAAATGGGGAGGCCTCTGAACACTCAGAAAATCTGCTAAGGGCTGTCCCGCCACCTCGCAGGCTGGGTCCCACCCTTTTCACAGAGGACATTTCCCAAGCTCCTCATAGCCACTCCTAACACCCATGGCTCCACACGACAAACACCTGGGTGGTTTTAAAAAACACCAAAGTTCCACCTTGAGATTCTGATTAAATCTGTCTGAAGTGGGAAGGACGGAAATCCCAGGTGTCAGAAGCTATCGATACCTGCGTCCATCCAGAGATTGTGTTTAAAATGGCCTGAAACAGTGATTCTCGTGCACTGTTTTTAGACCAGCAGCAGAAGCATCACCTGGGAAGTTGCTAGAAATGCCAGTTTTCGAGCCCCTCCCCAGACTCACTAAATCAGAAACTCCAGACGGAGCTGGTGGGGCCCAGCAGTCACCAGGAGAGTGCCAGAGCACACTCAGGTTTGAGAGCCACTGGTCTGTCTTTGTGCTGGATGCTGGGGTTTTTAACTATATAAGTTTGTGGGTATAATTCAGTAGAAAATGTAATGCATACTATTTCATTACACGACTATAGCACAATGTATTTCCCCAACCCTCCATCTTGGACACTCAGGCCTTTTACAACTAAGTCCCTGGTCATTGTAAACCAACGTCCTTAAAGCATGTCCTTGTGTAATCCTTAACTGAAATACCTTAAGTGATAAGAATTGGTTTTCACCTCTTCTTGATTCTAAGTGTTTAGTTTATGTAATTAAAATGCTTTGTCATTGAATACTTTGATCTCCATAAAGAAAAAGCATTAGTCGATAATTACTGTGGTAATTAAAATATGAATAAAATGGTTAAATTTAATATTGACAGTCTTCAACTATTAGTGTGTTAACTAAACAGTCTTTCACTGATATATTCTTGGGCAATCAACATTAAATTTCAAAACAGCCAAACTTGATGCTTAGGAAATTATTAATCAAGTAGAATGGGGATTAATAGACTTAATAATATATCCCATCAGTGTTGTCACACTTATTTCGTATGATACATGGTACTATACATTTCTTTTGAATACATTACTATAGTAAACATTGTTGGTTGACTACCAGCATCCATTTTCCTCTACTTGCTTGCCAACAGAACTCCAATTTTGTTAAGGTCTCCATCCTTTCTTTATTAAGCTCAGAGGGAAGTCTTTTTTTGGTTTAAGTCAATTATTGTGCTTCTAATCCTGCATCTGTGTTTGGCTTAGAGGTGGGCATGTGACTGAATTCTGACCAATAAGCTCTGAGGGGAGATCTGCAAGAAGTTTTTTGGGAAAGAGTGTTTTCCTATTAGGAAGAAAGAGGCGATGGTCTCTTTCTGCTTCTGGTTGTTCCTGTGTCTGCATGTGATGCCTGGAACTGCTGCAGCAATCATAGGGGCATGAGGAGCCATTTACGACATCTAAATGGAGATACAAAGGCAGCATCTGAGCACACAGGTGGAGAGCCCAAAGAAGGACTTCAGACAGAGATGGAAGTCTGCTCACTGGTCTATAGGTAGCTGGATACACTGGCTGAGGAGACAGTTGAGAGTGAGCAAAGAAGGAAGCCGAGGTCTGTGTCTCCAGAGGTCTTAAATTTCTTGGTATCTATATGATAATACAACCCCAACCTTAACCCTCAGATCTTGGGTAAATGTCTAAAACACATGACTACATTATAGTGTTTGGGGCATCAGGTGATGCTGCCTGGGTTCTGTTTTGGGGTCAATGGGCACACAGAACAACTAAGTTGAAAAGGACACTTTTTCGAGATCACCAAAAGCAAATCACCAAAACCTCGAAAAGGGATTTCACTGTAGCAGGAGCATCTGGATGTCTGTGTGAGGACGAGGGGGTGTGAGTGGATGGGAACTATATATCAACAAATACGTTGCCCTTAGCTGACATGTGGGTCACACGGGTGGTTTTCAAGAATGCCAGACTCATTCTACAATTCAGCAATGCTTTTAAATGCGTCGTAGTAAATATTTTATTATGCAGTTGCTACATGCCACATGCTTCTCCAGGCCCTAGGGTGACTGCAAGAAACAAGAAAAACCAGTCGCCTGACATCACGCAGGTTACGACCTGGTTAGGGAAAAATTACTAAATACATAATTTGCTTTGAAAAAAGTGTCGCCTATTCCCTGAAAAATATATTTCCCCAGCCTTTGAGGCTCCCTGAGAAAACATTTACTAACACACAAACTAACTCAAC
This sequence comes from Eidolon dupreanum, assembly GCA_028627145.1. Lineage (NCBI taxonomy): Eukaryota > Metazoa > Chordata > Mammalia > Chiroptera > Pteropodidae > Eidolon > Eidolon dupreanum. Next base: position 82,160,566 of record CM053508.1, on the reverse strand, counting down.
TATAAACTACCCTATGTAAATCATTTGAGAAATTTTCTTGTTCCAAAGCTCCCTGATGAAGTCGTATTTCCACTCAGGAAGCCTTTCTGGGAAAGGAACCTATGAAAGTTAAAGACATTTGCGGTGTCCTGCCAGCCTGCAGGTCTCAAGGCTGATTGCTCAGATGCTGTTGCTGTTTGGTTGGTTTCTTACGAAATAGGACACTAGATGGAACCCGTGGTCTGTCCACTTCCTCTCAATACCTGCCAGTCCCACCCACCTCTGGCCTCAGATTTATCGTCCATCTGCCGACTTCAGCACCTGGTCCACCACTTAGGTAGAATGAAATACAATACTCACCAGGAAATATATGATCCCACACAAACTATAAGGGTTTCCCTGATTCTTTTCCCCCAAGTCAGCATTTTGTCCAGTTATCTTAAAGTCTTTACATTTATGGAACTGTGCCCAGAAAGACATACTGCATTTAATACTTTGAAAACGGAAAACAAAAATTTATTAAGATACCCTTGGACAAGTCACTTCTCAAGAATTTTTTATTTTCTACAGAACAAGGGGGGAGTTCCAAGGGTGTCTTGGAATTTTGACATCCAGGAATCTTCATTCCCATGCAGGTAGGTGGGTGAGAGGGAGAGACCCGGGAACACTGAACCTGGGGACCCCGGGAAGCCCTGGGACACAGGCTGCAACCACGGGCGGCGCAGCAACTACCAGGGTGTGTGCCAAAGGCTGGGCCGAGGGAGGAGGACAGCGGGCGCCAGCGGAGCATCGAGTCCGGGATGTGCTTCGGCGCTGAAGCTTCCTTCACGCTCACCCGAATTCCTCTACTTGGGCTAAATTCAAGAAATACCGCATCCAGACTCCACCCGCCACTCCCGCTCCAGCCCTTGCCAAGCCACCCAAGTTCGCGGTTTTACTAACCATCGGTACCATCCAGACCCTCAGGGGGTGCTGGAGCGCAGCGCTGGCGGGGTCCAGCGGGGCTTAGGTGGGGCGTAGGGGGGGGGGCTAGGGCGGGGCGCTGGAAAGACCCGGCGAGGGCCCGGGGCGGGGCGGGGTTGGGGCGGGGCTGGGGCGGGCGGGGCGGGGCTGAGGCAGGAGGGGCGGGGATGGGGCGGGGCGCTGGAGGGACAGGGAGGGGTTTGGAGTGGGCGGGGCCGAGGAGGGGGAGTGCGGGCCGGCGCGCTTGTCCCTGCTCCGTGCGCCTCGCATCCTCCGGAGGGAAAATCCGCTTTGGCAGGCTGGGGTGAGCGGAGGGGGTCTGGGTGCGCGTGTTTGCGTAGGTGCAGGTGTGTGAGCTGGGCTTGCTCGTACATTTTAATTGGCTAAAGGCAGAAAAGTGCCCCAAGATCCTCGTTGGGCACCATTTGTCCCCCGCCGCTTGGGGATGCGGCGGCCCTGTGCGCAGGTGAAGCCCCACGGGAATGTCCTCCACGATTCCAGCCCTCTCCCTCCTCACCCGTCCAGCTGGCGCCTCAAAGGCCCCGCATCCCACATTCTTTTAATTCTTGGAAGAAGTAAGGCGTGGTTATCAAGGGGCCAACTGGTGTTGTGAAAATATTCCCACTGGATCAGGAAAACGTCAAATACATCGAGTTGCGGACTTAAACTTTCTGGCTTCAATGGAAGTAAATACTCCCTAATCCTTGAATTTCCCTAAGTCAAACCACTAAAGGAAAACTGTTAAGTTTTCTTCCTTTAAATAGATTCCTTTTGAAAACTATCATGAAGACAAGTATGCTAGCTGTATGACTAATAATCGGGTGTAGGAAAGAGTGAACGTGTTGGAAATGCCTTTGATTGTGGGGAAGGGGCAGCAGGTGGAGGCTGACAGTCAGGGACTCTTGTAGACATACCATAGAGAGGTGGATAAATATCAGCCAAATCTGCTCCAGCACGTGAGAATAGTTGGCTTCTCAAAAATGCTCCACCTGCTGTTGGATGACTTGTTGATTATTTAGTGGTATAACTGAGTGATTGTAATTTTGTATCTCTGAGACTTCTTGGATACCAGTGTCATTTTACCTTGGTCAGTCCAAATTGTGCAAAACAAACCTTTCTTGGAATCTAACCGTGCACCAGGTACTGTGCTGGGGCCTCAGGCCTCATGCTTAAGTTGATGAAGATTTGGCTCTCTAGGCAATAGATGAGAAAACAGATTCCTTGAACCATGTGTTCTATTTCTTCCTCCCACCATAAATCACAGGCATGAAAAACACTTCCCCAAAGTCTGTTGTCTGGCTTTTGATTTCGTTCATGTTCTTTAGATATTTAAAAAATTTAAACATCAGATATCTGAAGCTTCTAATACAACTGTTAAGAGCGAATATATATGCAAACTGCTCTCTTTACTTGTTGGAACACAGTATTTTGTGTTTCTCTGAAATGGGATTTCTTTTCTTTCTTAACTATGCTTATTTGATTGTCCATATTGTCTTAGATCTAGACTAGGTTAGAGTGACATTCAAAATTCCCAGTCCATTCTATTTTTCTTCCTCTCATGATCTAGTCTATGTTTGCACTTCCCACAAAATTCCTACCTCTGGTTCTCTTCCTCTACTCTTGATTTTCTCCTTGACTGTGGTTTCTGTGCTCACCAAACTCTACTGCTTTTCGTAGGCACGCGGTCCTTGTCCCTGTCCCTCCTAGTAATTAAAGAAGCTCGCCTCACATGTGTATTCACTGATGGCAGCTGTCTGGTCTTGACCTTGAGACACCTCTTAGCATCCTTGATTAGCTCCATTTTACAAATGGAGTAAATTCAGTGACATAGCCTTCGACAAACACCAGGCCTCCTCATCTCTCATATTTAGATCGATATTTAAATTAGTATTGTGTAATATAGAATCTAATAAGTAAGGATGGAGAATTAAATTTCATTTGCGGTGGTGTGAATTGTTCTGAGTTAGGAAAAGAAATCTACAGGAATCCTCTTTTCTCCTGAAATGATTCAGAAAATTTAGAACAGCATAAATCCGACCAAAAGACACTAGGGGGCGTGAGAGATTTTTCTCCCTCTGATCTGCCTTATCATGGAGTTTATGAAGAACACTGTTTACCTCTAATGTTATATTTGTAGCTTTTCCACCTATAAGACCTGTATTTGTTTTTTCATAGTTTAAATATTTTCCTATTATGAATCTTGCTTTCCTCTCCTCCACTGTGTAAAATTTTAATTGGCTGTGTATTAACTGTAAATAAAACAACTGGGCCAATACATTAGTATTTGTCTGTTTCACATAACTTTCTCCCAAAGCAGTAGGTGGGGCTTGGATGTGCATTCCCCTGTTTCCAGCAGCATCCTTCTACTTCAGAATATTAGGATGTGTTTCAAAGGTGCTTTAGGAAAAAAAACAACAACATCAACATAGTACCATTGTGCACAGAGTAGGAAGAATTTCCTGGAAAACACTAACAGGGAAAAAATCCCATCGGTAAACCAAAATAAAATGTAAATGGTAGCCATTATATTGTATTCAATAAATATTAGTTACCTCTGCTTTAGGAACAGTAGTATTCAACATTTTTAACCCCTTATTCTTGATGATTAAAAATATTTTTTTCTGTCCTTTCTTAAATGATATTGGGAAATGTCAAAAGAAGTGAATCATTTGCTTCATTTTCAAAATAGTCACTGGTCTCATAACGATGAATTTTTATGTCTGACGCTTCAGAGGTTCTGAAGTGTCTGCCTACTTTGGTTGGGGAAGTCTCAGCTGCAGTTGCGGAAGCAGCTAGGACCTATCATATAACTCATGGGACCCAAATGACAAATGTTCAGTGTGCTGCTCTTGTCATCTCAGATCAAAGACCCTGCCGTCTTTATATCACCTGTCCAAGCCATCTTCAGACTCCTGGTAGAGTTATCATCCAACTATGTGACCTTGCCAAACTATGCTAGAGAGAGTCGCCCACCCCTCTCTGCCCCCTTCCCTCCCCCACTGCCCCGCCTGCCCCTCCTCCCTGCCTCATTACCCCTGCCAGTATGCCTGCAGTCTCAGGACTTCTCATAGTCCCTTTTAGACTGGCTTGTCTGCAGAGGCTCCTGCCCTGCCCGAAATATCCTCTCCCTCTTCTTCAGCCAGTGTAGAAGTCTCCTCTCTGGTAGTTCCATCAGTTTCCTCTGTTGTCTGGTTGAACTGGATTTGTTTGTAGTCCAACCATCTTGTCTCCATCCTGCAGACTAAGTGCCTTTTTACTTTTGTATTCCCAGTGCTTAATGTATGTCTTCCATATAGTAGATGCTCAATAAATTCTTGCTGGATAAAGTTATGGATAGTTGAATAGAATAGAACAGCTCAGATCTGGCTTCGTTTTTCTGTAAGTTCCATGTCCTCACATTCTCTGGCAATGAATGACTCAGAGGTTTGAACTGGACCTTTAAAGCTCATTCTTAAGGAAAGCAATGAACTTGGAGCAAAAAAATCCAGATCTGAGGAATCACTTGAGTCTGTCATGTCTGTTATACAAGGCACTTTGGATTTCTGTCCCCTATTTTAGACAGTGTCCCTGAATACATGTAGACAGTTCACCCGGCCAAGCCTTCTGCTAGGACACACAGCGTCCTCAGAATCAGCACTGGCTGATGTTCATCTAATTCCACAACCTCTTGAATCTCAACAAGCTAAATTTCTTGGTATTATTTCCAAAGTAGCTTTGTAACAGTTGACTACAAGTTAGGCTATTCCAACTAAAAATATAGGAAGTAAAAGCATGTCACATTTCTTCTCTTGGGTGAGCCATTCCCTAACTTTGAGAAAGGAAAACATTTTAAAACTTTTCCCTGTACATAATACACAACACCTTCTTCTCTCACACGCTCTTTACTGCTACGGTTTTAAAATAGCAACTACAACTGCCAGTGGAGACTCTTTGGGGACTTTAAGGTCACTAATCAATTTCACAGCTGGAGGCAAAGCACTTTGCTGGGAAATATTTTTTGCATGACATACAAGGTGCTGTGACCTTGTCAGGGCAGCCAGAAGGTTCAGCTTAAGGAGTAGGGAAAGCTGGAGCAAGGTGAGGGGACCCCAGGCAGGCTGAACACCTTTGCCGGTGAGTTACCTGTCCCCTGCCTGCTTCCATGCTTTTTCAGCCGAGCTGGGGAGCCGGGAGACCCCAAATCCTCCCAAGTTCTGATTCCATGGGTATAGATAAGGCCTGAGACTCTGCATTTCTAACACATTCCCTCCCATCCTGATGCTTCTGGTCTGGAAACCACCTTGAGAACAGCTGCTCCATCCAATTACTTTTACTTTCTTTCGCTGGAATATTTACACACAAGAGGGTTTATTTCCTTTGCATCTCTCTGAAACATACTGCTTCCTTTCCCAATGCCTTCCCTTCAAATATCAGTTTAGTCTAATGGGAGGATGGTGCTAGACTAAAAAGCATATGGTCAAATAATTGCCCTTGCCTAATTTTAGAGTAAATGTGTCAGGAGAGTAACAGAAAGGACTGAATTGTAAAATCATAATTTTAACAGATCTCCTTTCTTTATGCTGTTAGACGTATTTCACTGATGTATAAGTTTCACAAACTCTTATTGAGTGTCTGTGCCAGTATGTGGTGGAATTATAGCGCTGTCTGCTAACCAGACTCTCTCTTCCCAGAGAAGCAAGTTAGTTTTAATGAACAGGTATCAGTTTTCAAATGGAAGCGGCTTTCTTCATTTACTCCCCATAATAAATCATCTATCAGGCTATGGGGTGACTTCTTGTAAAGTGAACCTGTTTGTCCTTGCTGGGGCTCATACTGGAGACACGTAGTGGAGAGAGGGTGTAACTCAGTGGATAAGAACACAGTTCAGGGGTCAGATAGACCCGACTTGGGTCTGAAAAAGCTTCCAGACTGTCATGAGCCTCAAGGGTGTGTGTGTGTGTGTGTGTGTGTGTGTGTGTGTGTGTGTGTGTGTGTGTGTGTTTTAAATGATAAATCGTAGATAATAATTCTTACTTCATAGAGATACACTAAATCCATGCTTTGGCTGAATTCTAAATGTGACATCATGTGATTGAGTCATGGAGGCCAAAGGCAAAGATCACCATCATAACATAGCTTTCTGGAATAAAAGAATAACCCTGATAGTATTCTAAAGAAGTCATCGTTAATTACATCCATTATCTACTCCCGCAACCACAAGCTTCAGTGGCATACAGTACCTCTAAAACTTTGGTGGAATAGAATAGGAAACATTTATTGTTTACTGTTCTGTTGGCCCAGTCGGCATTTGTGCTGATCTGAGTCAGACCAGAGGCTATCAGATGGGATCATGTCTGCTCACTCACATGGCTGCAGATATCCAGCTGGTCTAGGATGTCATCAGCCCTGACGGCTGATCTCTGCTCCATGTGATCTCTCATCCTCCAGCACTTGTTCTCAGAGCATGACAGCATTCAAGGAGTGAGAGCAGAAGCCTGTAAGTATGCAAGGGCTCTGAAGATCAGGTACAGCAGTTATTTGGGCAGCATTCTGATGGTGACAGTAAATCACAAAGCTGCCCAGATTCCTTATGAGAAAATAGACCCCACCTCTCAAAGGGAGGTGCTCCTAAGTCACATTGCTAAGACAACAGAGGGGTAGAGAATTTGAGTCATTTGTTTCAGCCAACCTACTACATTAAGATGCTTTTATTATTTTTCAGTCAAACACAATAAATTTGACATTATGGGGAAGGAACAATAATTTCCTCACTGTCAGCTGCTAGATTTCTCATCTGGTAGCTACCTACATATTTATGATACTGGATAGAACCCACTTTCAACTGTGAGAGAAGAGTGATGTATTAGAGTAGCTCATTTTTAAATAAATATATTAGTTTTGTTCCTTCAGTCTTTATCATGTCTGGATCAGTGATGATTTATCATGGATGTTGTTGTAGAATAATTTGGGAGTTTTTCCTTGTGAAATTTTTAGTGGTGAGGTTAACATGCAGATTTTAACGCGTCCATACAAAAATCAAATAATTTCCAAATAGTAGTTTTTTTCCTTAAAGGGATAATGGCTTACACAGAATTGAAAAAAAAAAAAAAAACCCAAAAAATAAATACAGTTCTTAAATGTCATTTTATTTAATCATAAGAATGTTAGTATACCAAAACAAATTTACAAAGTTTCAAATTATGATACAATCTATTAATCCTTATTATTCTTCCACTTATTATTATTTAAATTTGCATAAACATCTGTTAACTTAAAAAAGAATATGTCTCCTGAAGTCAACATGCTTCCTTTTATATAATCTTTACGGCTTTTACACTCATCATAGGCTTGGAATAATAAATATAGATTGATACTTCAACTGACGGATAGAATTCCAACTTCCAAACCCATAAAGAAGATTTTAACTCTGAGTTTCACATAGAAATGCTTACCTATAGTTGAAAGGAAACACTGTGCTTCAGTTTTAACAACAAATCTTCATGTCACATGGTGTTTGTATTTCTGACATTGTTAAGGTACGGTGGTAACCCACGCAAGTGACAACCATGATCAGATGCAATTTCAAGGATGCCAGAAGTATCGTTGAAGCTGTCTTCTAAAGCCAAGGCCAAAGGCAAACAGCAGTTTTCAGGTGTGAATATGCTTCCAAAGGGGGTTCAGATTAAATGAAGTGATGTGTGTAGACAGTCTATGGCACACGGTAGGTCTTCGATCAATGACATATTGATTTTCACTATTTTTTACCTTTGGTCAAGATTCGGGATACCATTGCATTGTATTTTGACCCCTCGTGATATTTATCAGCAAAGCTTCTTGAGTCAAAACAAACACAGAGTTATGAATGGGGAATGTCTGTGCATAAAGGCCTCTCAGAGATTTAAATTTAAGGTCTAGAAGGCTGTATTCCAAGCCTGTTCCCTCAGTTAACCTAAACTTCCATATTTCACTCTGTTGTGACTCTCAGTACCACGGCATCGTGACAATGATTTCACCTGCTCTAAGAGTATGTTGCAAATGTGATTAAACCCAGAACAGGTTCCCAAAGTGTATAGAGTTTATAGATGGGATCTGTAGAATTATTTATCGTGATGTTTCAAAACCAAATGGGTAGATATTGATTTTGGATGTGAAGTGTATTCTTATTATAGCCCATTTCAAGTCTAAATGGTTAATTTGTTTCTGCAAATAGGTTGGATATCAGGAGCAGATTGAAAATGTGACTATGTAGAGATATATGTGTGTACCATTCTTGCTACTGAAAAGCTATTAGTTCCCAGATATTTTGCTATTGTGTACTGCAATAATTTATTAGTTTGATATTCGAATTTCAGGTTAAATCTTTAACAACATGTCTGCACGCGCTAAATAGAAGCAAATAATTAGTTTCTTGTTCTTACTTTACTCATTCAACGAGGAACTCGATGGTCTATGGATGATGCAAAGGTAAATTGGACTTGGTTCTTGCCTTCAAGGAACCTAGGAGTAGGAGTGGTGACTTGGAGAACGCTTACCTAAGATTTAAAGCAAAAGCGTGATGATCAGCTGATTGCTCCATGCCTCGACCCCCAACCCTCACCCCCACCTCCATGTCCCCTACTTCTATAGCCCTTCTGCCGGGCCGTAAAACCTCCTGAAGTCGGCTTCTCACATTGACATTCCAGGTGAGCGAAAGGTGCCATTTCAACATCACAGTCATCTTCTTTCTGATGGTATAAATTGCTCTTCTCCCCATTTTCACTGATACAATGTCAAGGCCTTTCTTTGGTTTAAATCCTGTGCCCAGGAGGCTCTAGGTTATGTCATTGATGGTAGAAGTTGGTTTGGTTTGTTCAACTTAACCGTCTCATGGCCAACTTTTAGCCAGAAGATGGAGTGCAAGAGCCAAAGACAGGAAATCTTGGGCCGTTTATGGCTTTCATATTTTTTTCTCTGTATTGAAAGGCCTGGAATTGTATTCTTCAACTTAGCACTTAGAGCCCAAAGTTCAGCATCATAATATGTGTAAAGTTAGCCAAGCTGTTAGGAGGGGGCTACCCAAATAATGTGTTTGAACAAGCATAAGATTTAGATTTAATCATTTGTTGACAGCAGGTAAAAAGCATAAATCAATGACCGGTATAAGAGAATGGTTTTGGTTCAATTCTAAGGAGCAGTGTACAATTAGTAATGTTGGTGGTTTTGTCTACACGTCTGTATGACAGATAGTCCCAAATCAGAAGGAACAGGGTTAATTCATTTTTATGTCATGGTTTGGACATAAAACAGATTGCCCAAATGTTAACAATCGGTGAATATGCTAAAGGGATAGACTGACATTCTTTGTACTGTTCTTATTCTGGCCTCTCTTTTTCCACATTTGAAGTTATTTGCAAGTAAAAAGTAAAAACAAACACACCCCCTTCCAGATTTCTTACTTTACTTAGTGAATCAGATACAACATATTTTTAATCACGCGATTAAAAACTAGGGCACTTATATTGCCCTTAACCTACTTCTTAGAAAGAAAAAAAAAAAAACACTTGAATGCTGGAGTTTCCTGAAATCTATAGCCAATTGTGAAATTGAACACAATGGGTATCAATTAAGGGCATCTGAAGATTTGATACATGTCAATGATTTGAATCCCAAGCTTTTATTATCCTAGGAATCTTAGACTCTCCAGTGAGTTGGAGATATGACAAATAGTGTCAAAATGCCTCTATCCAGGCGCAGTGCTCACTTCCAGCGACACGTGGAAAGAAGAGACTATTCTTGGACTTCTCTGTCTTTTAGAAAAATCCTCTGGTTTAGTTAGCTCCCAGTCTACTCCCTACTCCACCCCTATAATACCAGCCTGTGTGAGAGTTCTCTGCTCCTTCCACTGGAAATCAACAAGTGGAAGGAAATCAACAAATGGAGGGCGGTGCTTCCTGCAGCCAGAGGCCAAATCTATTCCCACATTCAGAACTTGAAAGTAAACCAAGCCCAGATCTTCAGCTTTTCCAAGAGCACCAAAACGAGACCCGCCATAATGAAAAAACCAGAGAGGAGGGCTGTGCCCTGGAGCCAATTACCCATTTTTTTTTTTTTATTACTTGGAGTCTGGCTTAATCCTTTTCTTCCTATCAAGCAACATATGGATTATATTTTCTCAAAAATTAGACTGAGTTTCGCAGCCCCATTCAGATTCTGGAAACGTATGAATGAATTCAAGAGAAAAAAAATTTTTTTTTTACTTATTCATTTGTGTTTTTTTTTGTTTTGTTTTATTTCTTAGCACCTATAATCCATTCTCTACCAAGAGGAGATTGAATATTCAAGTGCATGTGAACTAGGACAACAGAAGTTGGAAGTCCAATTGAAAGAGTTGAGTTGGCCTCTCCTGTGGTTTCCACACTCAATATCATGACCACTGCATTCAATCCAGTTGGCAAGACCTCTTCAAGTACAGTGAGAGATATGGGTTTTACTACACTCTGTAAATATGACCATTTATTAGGCCCAATGTATTCATATTCCCACTCATTCAGTGCTCACTTAAACTGTCCAATTTGCTTGACCCAGTCTATAAATGTAGTTTGCCTACGTCTGAAACGTTGTCTGGATGGCTTTTGAGTGACTCATGCAGACCAGACCAGGTCTCAGGGTCGCCCCCAAGCCACAAGTCACACACCCTCACTCCCTTTCCTCCCAACTCTCAAAAGTACTTAAATGCATCGTATTCCAAAACTTTATTTGAATATTATTGGAATGAGAGAACAGATACGTTAATAAGGCGATTTTGTCTTGTTTTAGAATGTTTTACTCGCTTGAGAAAGTCAGGAAGTCTGATCAATACAAAAGACTAAATATAAACCGCGTTTGCTGTTTTCTGTCATAAGCTTAAATTTTTATATCACAGAGTAAGAGTCAAGGAATACCAGTGAGGAATCTCAATGGTTTAACTAATCTTTGCCCTGTTGTTAGAATTATCCTAAGATTCTCCTCATCCCAAGGCTAGAGTTGATATGATGAGCTCTCAAGGAGCCTCAGGGTGGGGGTGGGGTGGGGGGAGGTTTCCTTGCCTCTTTAATCATCTGTATTACTGCTTATTCATTTACACTACTTTAATATAGCTTTCTGCAATTTAGCTTCGCTTCCTCTAGTCTGTCTTCTCTGTATCAGAGGCTAAGGGTCCCCCTAAAACAATCCACGTCGTTAAAGGTAGTTTTGAAGCAACTGCCCTCCTCCTATTTGCTTTAGGCCTAATACCGTATCACCTTAAACCTTTCTATACTTTTCTGCTTTCCATTTTTCTAATATTTTCTTCTGGACCTCATATCTCCAAAGTGCATCAACCCACTTCCAGAAATAAAATAACTAGAAATATGTGCACCTAAAAAAAATCAAGCCACTGTCCATCAAAAGGGAAATCGGTAAAGAAATGAAAAATGCCCGTGATTTGTCTGTTTTCTCTAAGACAGCTCATCTCTTTTGTGTAACATTAGAAACAAATTCATTGAAAGGCAAAGCTGGGAAAGGAAAACTAACAATGTTTGTATTAAAATTAATTGGATGATATTCTACATAGGCTGGAAATTTTAACTTGTTAGAAAATTTTAGAAAAGTGAATACGTTTAAACCTTTGTTGGTTTACTTAACGTACTTATCAGAAGAGACACTATAATGATATCAAAAAGTTTAGCATATACTAGATGCTCAATAAATGGTAGTTGTTAGCTGATTGAGCTTCAGTTGTAGAGCTATTCGTTTTCTAACATAAAAAAATTAAAAAAAATTTATTTATTTAAACTAGTTCCAAGAATACAGTACATTGGTTAGACATCTATATAGTTCATAAAATGATCCCCCCAATTGCTCCCTCCCTCCCTTGGCCCTCCACCTAGCTATCATATTAAAAAACATTTTTTAAAAAAACCTTTCCTCAAATTAGGCAATGAAGGCTAGTTAGTTGGAGAAACTCCAGAAAACTGTTACGTTCTGTAAGAACTTACAATATCAAGCAAGAAGTATCCCAAATACTGTAAGGCTGGAAAGTGGTCCGAAATACTTAAGTCTTAAGATGTTACTGGGATGCTAACATTTTTAGGATATGGAACTCGTTATACATTTTCCTGCTCATTTGAATGCTATAGTTTTTGTTTCGTTCTTGCAATGGAGACGTTTTGAAGAAATGCAGATGCGAGGTGCTATTCAAGGACCTTTAAACAAATGCAAAGTTTAATTGAGTTGTTTCCTGAGAGATTGACTTCTTGCAAAAGCCAAAGAAAATCTCTTACTAATCCAAAAGTTACCAAAAATTAAATTAAAAGGTTGAAACCGTCAAACGGGAGAGGACTTGATTTAGAAAAATTTAAGCATTTGGACAGGGATAATTATGATGATTGTGAGGCTTCGCGGTGAATTCCTTCATTCTGCTTCTGCTAAAATAAGCAACAGTCTACGGCCATGCCACCCTGAACAAGCCTGTTCCCATGTGATCCCGGAAGCTAAGCAGGGTAAGGAGTGGTTAGTACTTGGATGGGAGACCACCTAGGAGGACCAGGTGCTGTAGGCATAAAAAATAAAAAATAAGGGATTGTAAGCTGACAAGGTCCTTGCAATCTGTGAGGTCAACCAAAGGTTGCTTCACCTAAAATAAATAAATAAACAAATACATAAATAAAATAAGCAGCACATTGCTTCTTTTATCTTTTCATGTTTTTACTGGGAGACTGGTGAGGCAACTTTGATGAAAGAAATTCCTATTTCTATCAAATCTAAACACCCAGGATAAATGCAATTTTTTTTCTATGACCCAGCCATAGAAAAACAATGATCTTAGTGGTGAGGAATCCTAAGCAACCTACAATCCAATAGTGCTCCTGAATTATTTTAATACGAAATACGAAATTATATTCAAGGAACCTTGTTTCTTAGCCTGGTTGTAAAACAACGTGATTTCGTACTACCCAGTATTAGACGTTTCTCTACCTTCCCTCTTGCTCTGCAGGGCCCAGCCCACCTGCAGAATATTTGTCCCATGTGCTTCTGAAGCTCATCCTCTGGTGACGATAAGGCTGGCTCAGTTTCCTTGTGTAGCTCTGGCTCTGAGCGGTGCCACCTCCTGTGTCGAGAACAGAAGCCTTGGTGTCACTGCTAGCCCCTGGCAGAAGGTACTGGTCATTCCGTCACCTGACCAGCTCCAGGTGTGGATGAAAGTCAGGAGTGCCAATGGCATCACAAAGCGCTTCTCCTGCTACCGATAAGAGCTGCTGGCACTGAACCCTGTGGATGGCTTACATTTCGACTTCACCTGGTGACATCCAGGGAACAGCGTGTTCGTTTCTCGCACGTTCTTTCATTTCAAACGTCTCTCACCTTAAGCTTCAAATATAGGTTGGCGCGGTGCAGAGCCATGGGAGGCTCTGACTGGCCATTCCCTTCCCTCTGAATCCACTGTCCAAGGATTTCTTCCCGGACATGGGGGTTTTTACCCTAGTCTTACCTGACATTTTATACCGAAGCTGCTACACTCAAAATGGTGATATCGAAGTAAGTTTCACTGATTTCAAATTTCTTGAAATTAAGACTTCAATTCAATGTTGAGTATTTTTGTGCCTGGCATAGAGCATGAGCTCAGTGAATATTTACAGACTGGGTAAACTGAGCCTACTTTAAGTGCAACCGAGACATTGAGTAGGGACTCTAAGATGAGCAAGATTTGATTTCTGCCTTCAAGGAGTTATCCTCTATGAGGGAAGACGAAAGGAATCATAATCCCAGTTACATCAGTAGAAATGCGGATAAAATGTTCTGGGGGAAAATTAAACGTGTCTGTATCTGAGATTCAACTCCTTGCGGCCAGACTCCCTTGTCTCACCACTTAGAACCAGCACGCATTTACTGATCCCATTCTAGATGGATAGCTAATGTTTTCAAACTGTTCCTAGCACATACTCCTGTCACTTCAATTCATCTCTCTATGGTCCACAGGTAAAACTATGACCCCAGCTACCTCAAACTTTGGGACGACCTCGCAGTTGCCTTATGGTGTTTGTGATGTTATTTGTCAGAGTGAGCGGGGAGAGGAACGGAGATCAGTTAGCCTGGGCTGCCGTAACAAAATATCCCAGACTCGTGGCTTAAAGAACAGACATTTATTCATCATAGTTATGGAGACTGGAAGTTTAAAATTGAGGAGCAAGCAGGTTTTGTTTCTCCTGAGGGCTCTCTCCTTGCCTTGCCAAGGGCTGCCTTCTCGCTGTGTCCTCCTGTGTTTTTTTTTCTCTGTGCAAGAACCCCTGGTGTCCCTTCTTCTTCTTACAAGGGCACCAGCCCTATAGGTTTAAGGCCCCAATCTATGACCTCCTTCAACCCTAGTTATCTTCCCAAAGGTCCTATCCCCAAGTTCAGTAACATTGGGATTAGGGCTTCAACCTGTGAATTTTAGGGGACGACACAGTTAAGTTCGTTAACTGATTATCTCTCAGTACCATTTATCGTTAAAAAAATAGAGCTTTGAAACTGATGAATCTGCTTCATACCCTTCATGTGACATCACAGGCATAGCTGTGGCCTTTTTTTAAAAAAATATTTTTTAGTTCTTTTTTATTGTGGTAAAATACACATAATGTAAAATAAATGACATTTAGTACATTTACAATGTTGCGCAACTCTCACCGTTATCTAGAATATTTCATTCTAGATAATTTCACCGTTCCAGAATATTTCACCATTCCAGAATGTTTCATTCCCAAAGGAAATCTCAGCCCCAGGCAATTTATTCATCTACTCTCAGTCTCTATGGATTTTCCTGTTCTGGACATTTCATATAATCATACAATATTTGCCTTTTATACCTGGCTTCTTTCACTTAGCGCAATGTTTTCAAGGTTCATCCATGTTGGGGCATGTATCAGTACTTCATTGCTTTTTATGGCCAAATAATACTCCAATCGTATGGCTATGCCACATTTTATTTATCCGTTCATCAGTTGATGGACATCGAGTTCCCACATTTGGGCTTTTATGAATAGTGCTGCTGAGAACATTTGTGTACACATTTTTATATAGACATGTTGTCTATATAAAAATGTAGGTTATGTAACTGGGAGCGGAATTGCAGGGTCATGTGGTAATTCTGTGTCTAAACTGTTGTGCACAGTGTTTGCATCATTTTATATTCCCACTAGCAATGTGTAAGGGTTCCAGCTTCTTTACGTCTTCTCCAATACTTGTTATTTTCTGATTATTATTATTGCCATCTTAGCAGGTGTGAAACGGTATCTCATTGTGATTTTGATCTGCATTTCCCTGATGACTAATGATGCTGAGTATCTTTTCATGTGCTTGTTGATTGTTGTGTATCTTTGGAGCAATGTCTGTTCAAGTCTTTTGTCTGTTTTTTAATGGGGTCATTTTGTCTTTTTGTTGTAGAGCTGTATATGTGCTCTGGATACTAGACTCTTATCAAATATATGATTTGCAAACATTCATTGTAGGCTTTTTGATGTTATGTTAATTTTATGCCGCCTTTTTAGATATTGAGGCATTACTGTAAGAAGTCCTAGATGGGTTTTAACTCTATATCTCCAAAAAGAAAACGTGACAATAATAAACATCAAAGTCAACATAAAAATGATTCAGTAAATTTTGGGGTTAGGGGTGAGGACAGGGGAGGGAGAAAAGTATGTCAGATGTTTAAAGTTAATGGTAGATGAGAAGAAAAGAATTTAAAATATGGAAATTACTTTTCTGAAAGTCGGTATATTAATTACAAGGAAAAATAGGAGGATGAAAGAAGATGAAACTTTGACAAGCAACAAGAAAGATTTTTTTTTCAAAATTTTATGACCATTTTTATTTTCAGATGAGGTTAGGTAACCACAAGACAAAATTGAAAAAAAATGTAAATTAACATATTTGTTGGGCTTGAGGTCTCGTTTGTTAACACAAACACTTTAACTTAAAAGAACTTCTGGTAAACCAAATACAGATTTTCAATATACTCCTATTTATAAAAGAGGAGGGAAAAAAAATGAATGAACCCAGTGAAAGCCATTCTTCCTAAACAGACTGCTGACTGGTGTACAGATGCTAAGAACCTTCTGTTCTTGCTAAAACTCACAGAAAAACACTGTAGATCTTGCAGCTTTTAGAACTGCCAAATGAAATATGATTTTCTCCATATGATTTGTATCAACGCCAGTTAGCAAAGTTATAAGTAATCATTTCTTTCATTATATGATTTTCTACTTGTACTACTGAAGATATGTCTGAAGTTTGTTTTTAAGTCAATTGTATTTTATATATGTGTATATATATATATATATATATATATATATATATATATATCTACACACACACACACACACACTGAAAGGTGACATAACCTCAAAATATACTTGTGTAGTGAATGTCTCCAGAATTCAACTTTTTTAATGGAATTTTTGTATAGAATTCTTTCATGTGTGTTTAAATATATTTTGGCAGTCAGCCTGATATTTAGTTTTGATTATAATAAATTATTACTACTACCTACGTGTTATGATTACTAGTTACAGTTTCTCAGAAGAGACTAGTGAAATGGGTGAGGCTGTCTCTTAAGGACAGTGAGGGAAATTTTAAAAATTTTTTATAGAAGGAACAAGACCATTTTAATATGTCTCCGTAGCACTTTCCACAGAGAAGCTCAGTAAGTATTTGACGATTTATTTTATACAGTTTCAATACAACATACTAGATACACCAAGAAAAGGCAAAATCAATCACAGGGAAGAACGGAGTGATATAAACGGTCCCTGAGCATCAAAGACAATCCACCACCACATAAAGTAACCATGAAACAGGCTTCTCTTTAACTCCTAAGGAAAAAAGGAACAGGAAAAATTTTAAAAGGGTGAATTCGCTCAGAGCTTCCCACTTCCAAGTTTACCAGTTGTAGACTGAAGCGTGAACGATATGGGAAAAACGTGTGTAAACTGTGGCAGTACCAGGTCACTAAATCAATTCCAGCATGAAAACGTTCAACATTTCTTTCTTCATAAATAAACTGCCAAATCGTGGGTGTTCTGGAGACGAGGATAAATGAATAGTGGAAGAAGGGTATGGCATAGGAACTGTCTGAAGAAATAGACGATTCTCTTGCATTTTTTCCCTTTGGGGAAAAAAAAATAAAATGAAGTATTAACTCTCTGAATACCAGCCAAATCAAATCATGGAGCCACAGGAAAACAATGATACCGTCTGGTGATTGGCGTGGAGTCCACTGTTAACCCTGGACTTACTGCAGTGGACTGGCTTTGAGGTTGGCTGGCTGGGTACAGCCCGGGCACACTGGCACCTTCTATGTGCATGGATTGGGCAAGTTATTGAGAATAGCAATTATGTCTTCTCCACAGGGTTGCTGTGAGGATTAAATGAGACTAGGCATGTGCTTGGCACAGAGTAAGCCTTGAATGAATATTAGCTAATAGTATCTTCTAAGAAAAAGACATTTTGAAAACCTAATCTTCACTCAGCTTCGTCTGGTCTAATTTTAGGTGCCATTCCTCTGATGATTTTTCTGACATCCCTCCCCTGCCAACTCCCTGGTTATGTTCTTAAACTGACCTTGTGATTCACCCATCATAGCTGTTATCACACTTGTATTATCTTTGCTTATTCAATTCATTGTTTTTCTATCTAATTAGTTTTGCTCCAGAGACTTTAAGCTTTGTTTGTAGAAAATGGCCATGATGTCTAGCTTCTTGGGGACTCCTCAGTTCTCAATACAGAGCAGAGGAAACCGTAAGCCCTTAGCATGTATTTGTTGAATGAATAATTTGTAACTTTAACTTATTAGGTTAAGAAAAGTTGGTGGCTGGGACGTTTAAAATACATGATTTTGTGTAGCTAAAGGTAACCTAAAATGCAATGAAGTAAAGTTCAATGTTTGGAGAGAGTTTTGGTGAACAGATGTTTGTTGGGGGTGGAGGGCTCAGGGTAGGTTTTTGCCTTTGATTTGGTTTTGTTGAGGGCAGGGAAGAACAACGATGTGTGAGTCTGTGCACTTACTAGGCATACACGAGTGCTCAACGGTGGCTTGGACAGCAGTGTCTTTTCTGTGAGTAAAACTGCCTTGTGTTCTACAGTCACAGTCTTGGGACCGTCGTGGTCATTGCGTCCTATATTACACTTTAAAGATGAAGAAACCAAGGGCAACAAAATGCAATGGTTCTTTACGGGTAGTGCTGAGCCTGGATGTCAGGTCGGCCGACTTCCAGACCGTGTCCGAAGGGTCACTCGTTCCTTTAAAAATAATCACTGCTGCTTTAATAGCATCAGCACCTGTTGCTTCAGCTTCCGCAAGAGAGAAGCTATTAATTTCTCCTTCATCAAAGCCGCATTTCTGGTGTCTGAACCGTGTTTTCTTCTAACTGCAGCTGTCTACACCACTAAGGCTAAATGTGGAACCCAGGCACCTTTCTGCTTGAATCCAATAAATCGCCACGCCTGAATATAGAAAGAAAAAAAAAAAAAAAGCGAAACAAATCATGCAGACAGCAGCCAAATTTGCGATGTCTCTCCAACTCTCTTCATTCCACCTTGCAGAAGCCTGGAGCCCACCAGATGCAGCCCCAGGCTGGCAAACCCTGCCACCAACATCCGAATCCTTCCTTGGCTGGGCCTGTGACCAGCCGTGACCCGGACGTCAGCTGCTGGAAGCTGAGATAGTTGAAGTCTGAGTGGCGATTTCACTGTCTGCAAAATGTAATTATAATCCACCTTGGGGCAGTTTTTAGAATCGAATCGAGTTTTGAATGCCAAAGATCTTCAACACGGAAATTCGGTTTGCTTTTATTACCATTATTGTTGTCATTGCGTTGGCAAGGCCTAGATCGTCCAAGTTCTGCTTTCTCCAGCGCCCGTTCTGGTCCGCAGCCCACTGCCCGCGGCCACGCCACTTCCCTCCACCCGAGCAAGGAGGCCAAGGGCTCGGGCGTCCCGGGGCGCGCAGGGGAAGAGGGGGAGGGCGGCCCGCGCAGCGCGCATGCGCGCCCCAGCTGCCGCCGCCGGCCCCTCATAAGAGCGCCGCGCAGCGCCGCGGCCGGCGGAGTCGCAGCCGGCCTGGTGCCGGGCACGGCGAGTGTGCGGGCGGCCGCAGCGCTCGGCATCTTCCGCAGCTCGGAGGACTGAAACTTCCGTGCGAGGCGCACATCGGTGCGCACCGCCAGAAGGCGCAGGGGCCGCAGAGAGAGGGAGAGCCGGCCGGAGCTGCCCGGCGCCCGTGGGAGCGGGTTGCCGCCGGGGAAGCGGAGGAGGGGTCCGGCGCGAGCCACCCACCCGGCCGGCTCCCGGGACGTCGGCGGCGGCGCGCTGGACGGCCGCGTGTGCTGGGCGGACGGGCCGCCGGCCCCGCGGCGGGGAGCGTCGGGGCCGCACCCGGGGTCGCTGCCCGGGCGCCGCGGCCGGAGCCATGCGGACCGCGTCCGGCGCTGAGCTGGCCGAGCGCGGCCGGCCGCTGCACTTGCTGCCCGCAGCCCTGCGCGTGCTGCCCGCCTTCTCGGCCCCTTCTCGCCGCCCGCGAGCGGTGTGAAGAAAGGAAGAGGCCCCCGGACGCGTGCGCGGGGCGCGAGTCTCAAGCCCTGCGGCAGCGCCCGGGCTCCGGGTCCCCGGCGGCGCGCCCGGCGGCCCCACGCGTCGAGGGATCGTCCCCTCGGGGATGTGCGGAGAGGGTCCTGTCGCGGGTGCAGCCTCCGGAGGCGGCGCGACGGCAGACCCGCGGGCCCTGTGAGTCTGCACCGGGGCAGTGCCATCAGTGCGGGCCCACTCTCAGAGCTGCCCCTTCCGGACCGGGTCCCCCGGCTGAGGGAGGGGATGGCTTAGGAGCCCCCGGGCCCAGCAGCCCGGCGTCGTCGGCGGCTCCCGGACGTCGCGGCAGAGGGCAGTGGCCCGCGCGGGAAACGCTGCGAAAGGGACACTCGGTGGCGAGGTCCCGGCCTCAGCACCGCCGGGAGCCGGTCTCGAGGGCCGCGACTTCCCGGGGACCGTGGTGCGCCCCCTGGAGACGCGCCGCCCGCGCCCAGGGGGGTGCCATGTGGGGCGGACGCCGCCCGCCCGCCGCCTCCGCCCGGGTCGCCGCGTCACTCCTGCAGCTGCTGCTGGCCGCGCTGCTGGCGGCGGGGGCGCGGGCCAGCGGCGAGTACTGCCACGGCTGGCTGGACGCACAGGGCGTCTGGCGCATCGGCTTCCAGTGCCCCGAGCGCTTCGACGGCGGCGACGCCACCATCTGCTGCGGCAGCTGCGCGTTGCGCTACTGCTGCTCCAGCGCCGAGGCGCGCCTGGACCAGGGCGGCTGCGACAACGACCGCCAGCAGGGCGCCGGGGACCCTGGCCGGGCGGACAAAGAAGGCCCAGACGGCTCGGCAGGTAGGGCGGCCGGGCCGAGCGTGAGAGGGGAGGAAGGTGGGCTTCGCCTAGATGGCACGGATCTGGGAGCCTGGAGACGGGCGAGGAATTAGGAGCAGAAAAGGACTTGGGACCAGGAGGAGGTGTCTGCTTTTTGGCCCATCCTTTAATGTGTGAGAGGGAGGGAGGCAGTTCACCGCCCCGGGCCTCGGTTTCCCCATCTGTGGGCCAGAGAGTGGCTTGTCTGGAATTTTCCCGAGAAAGCCACACGTCTAAGGCAGGGGGGTGCCGCAGACAGCCCCACGGACCTCCAGGCCAAGAGCTTCTGTGCCCCCTCCATGCCTCCTGTCCCCAGAGGTCTAACTTTCTAGGAAGGGTTAACGTCTTAGGAGCACCCGATGAGCTTCTCCAGAGCGGGCTGGCAGGGGCATTTCCATGTAGGCTTGTCAAGGCCCCCCGTGGATGACGCACTTGACCAGACCTTGGGGACTCTAATCCTCCGACACCGCCACACCTCCCCTGCCAGGCCCGGCCTCTCCGGTTTCTGCACAGTCCTCACCTTGCCAGACTTGGTAGGTGTGACATCAGAGCTGTGCCCAGCCTCGCTCTTTGTGGCTTTGATTTTTTTTTTTTTTTAGATTGTATTTTTTCAAATTGGCAAAGCTAGACTTGGAAAAATAAACTCGTGAAAGAATTTGATAGGTTCCACTTCCTCTGCCTTCCACAAACCTCCCAGACGGCCTCCCTCCAGGGCCCTCATCAACGTGTGTCTGGGAGGGAGCGTTTAGGTCGTGAGCTCAGGGGTAGAGGTCAAATGGCAAGCATGCCAGCAGAGGGGGCGGTCCCCTTTTTTTTCTGCAGCTGGTTATGTTGAGGACAGGACTTTCTGCCAGCAAAAGCTGAGCCCAGGCTTGGCGTTGCCCAGCTTGGCATTGAGTGGCATTGAATGGCGGCTGTGTTTATAGAGCTGTCTCGAAGGCAGCTCTCTCAGGGCTGGGCCCTTTGCAGTCAAGCATTTTATTAGCGAGTGACTCCTGTTGTTCCGCAGCATTGACTCTGAAGAGAGGAGAACTGAGGGTAATTCCAGAAAAGGTGCCATCTCAAAATGCAAGCTCAGCGTTGCGGAGTGTGTGGCCGTGGAACGAAGCCTTGAAAAATGAGCCAGAGACGGGAACTGCTCCCTCCCTGTGTCTGCTAAGTTGGGCTTGTTCCTGGCTCCTAAAAAGTCAGATTGGCTTTGGACAGATAAGTGGGCAGCACACTTCCCATGACGCTGTGTGATGTGCGTGGGTCCCTTCTTTACTTTTAAATCTTTTTTCCTAAAAATTGTTCCTCTCACGCCTCTTCTGCAGTCAAGAAGGACATGCCTAATTAAGCAGTGCCCAGGGCTTAGAGAAACACAGCGTTCCTTACCTCTGTGTAGCTATTGACGCTTCCAATTAAAAACCCTGGGAAGAGAACAGTTATTTCTCCCCAAAATTCATTATGTGGACTTAGCCTGCTTTCAGCTGGTTTTTGCTATAATGTTTGGGTTTTTAAAAACTATTATTTGTTTACCTCTTGATGATATATTTAGGATTGCTTTCTTAATTTAGAGAGTGAAATATTTATAGCATGTGGATGGAAAAGCCTGCATCCACTGCCCTCATGTGCTGTAATTAGCCTGAAGTGACAGTGTAATTGGAACAGTCCTGACGGAAAACCAGCTGGGCTGCAAACTGTGGCAAGCATTTCTACCTGCTAAAGGGACACCATGTGTCAGTCCGGTATTTACTCTGTTCATCCTTGAAGGTTAAGGAAATCTGCAAATGTCAGCTTTGGTTAAATACTTAGAAAATTCGTTTCACTTACAAGGCCCTATTTCTCCATGGCTCCATGTGTTCTTATAATTCTAAAAACCCCAACCCCAAGAGGACCAGGGCCATCAAAAGGAACGTAATCTGAAAGGTTGGCTCTTCCAGCAGACGGTCAAAGGGCAGGTATTTCACATGGTGACCTCAGAGGTCGGCCCGTGTCTGTACCGGTGCTGTGCTCTGCTGAGACCAGGCTGACCTAGTCCCTGTCCTCACGTGTTTTCCGTCAAACAGCCAAGGACACGGCGGGAACACATCAGAAACCGAAGGTTCTTGGCAACCTTGGGGGGGAATTCCACAGAAGTGGCTTGGGGCATTCTACAGGCCCCTCCCGATTCTCTGTCCCCACCAGCCAGTGTGTCCAGCTTCTGGAAGCCCTGTGCTGCTGTCCCCACAGATTTTTAAAAGTGAGATAATATAAAAACAGAGCTTGCTACCCATTTTAGTGACATTATTGTCTTTTACGGTTTAATTCTTCAGAGTCGATCTCACTTGTCGAACATGGTGTCCGTGCTTCTGCTGCAGGCTTTCCCTGTAGTTCCTCACACGGCTTCCGCGTTGGAACTGCAGGTGGCTGTCCCACCCCAGCCCCGCTCGGCCTGCGGGGTGCCTTGCTGGGCAGCTCTCCTTCCTGGGACAAGTGTCTTGTTGTCCTGACATCTCTTCTTGGTACCTTGTCCCATGCTGGCCCACGCCTGGAGTAACTTCCCCACGCACAAGTCTCCTCCGCTTTCCACCATCCTGTGCTCCATGCTTGGCCTGCCAGCCAAGGTCCCGCTTCACCGAGGCAAGCACGTGTGGAGTTCTTGTCGCCCTTCTTTGACCTCTGTCCTTTACAGACTCTTTCTGGAAAGGGTCATGCCTTTTAGCTTAGCCAGAAGCTTAGCTTTTGATTTATTTGCCTATGAAAGAAGAATTTGCTAAATAAAGGAGTTTGCAAAGTATGGAACTTTCTGGGAAGAAAAAAGCCTTTTGAATTTAAATTCATTTCCAAATGGATCCTACAACTGTCTAGGGCAGACTTAAGTTTGGGCAGTTCCATTATTATGGGAATTTTAGAAGCGTCTTAAAACATGAAACACATATTTTTGCTAAGTTGGGTATTTGCATCAATCAGCGGTTGCAGTTGCTGAGTCCAGCTGCAGAGGGCCGTGGGGGAGGGGTGGCTGGCCCGGCATGCCTGCGGGCTGTCCTGCCTTTCCCGAGCACTCGAGCACTCGACAAAGGCCTGGCCTGGCTGGTGCATATTAGGGGCTGCTAACGAGCGCGCACACACACAGGCCCAGCCTGGGTCCTTCTGTTCCAGCATCCGGGCTGCTCATTATGCGTCCCCTCTGCCGGTCACTGATTTTTACTGCATCTTTACAGTAAATCGTAATGTTGTGTTTCTGTCCTCCAGTGCCCATCTACGTGCCCTTCCTCATCGTTGGGTCCGTGTTTGTCGCCTTCATCATCTTGGGGTCACTGGTGGCGGCTTGTTGCTGCAGATGCCTCCGGCCTAAGCAGGAGCCCCAGCAGAGCCGGGCCCCGGGGGGCAACCGCCTGCTGGAGACCATCCCCATGATCCCCAGCGCCAGCACGTCCCGAGGGTCATCCTCCCGCCAGTCCAGCACAGCCGCCAGCTCCAGCTCCAGTGCCAACTCAGGGGCCCGGGCGCCCCCAACGAGGTCACAGACCAACTGTTGCTTGCCTGAGGGGACCATGAACAACGTGTATGTCAACATGCCCACGAATTTCTCTGTGCTGAACTGTCAGCAGGCCACCCAAATTGTGCCCCACCAAGGGCAGTACCTGCACCCCCCGTATGTGGGGTACGCGGTGCAGCACGACCCGGTGCCGATGACTCCCGTGCCCCCCTTCATGGACGGCCTGCAGCCGGGCTACAGGCAGATCCAGGCGCCCTTCCCCCACACTAACAGTGAACAGAAGATGTACCCAGCTGTGACCGTGTAACTTGTGTGTCAGCTGGGTCCCTATATGAGGCCGAGGAGAACCGGGCCGTGGTGGAGTTGGCAGGGATTGTCAGAGTGTGCTCGCTGCTGTTCGCGGCATGAATCTTTTCGATGGCTTCATTTTGTTCCGGTGCATGCATGACTTATGATGGGAAGAGCGTCACCCAGAGATGCCTGCATCGTTACCGCTGTTTGACAAATGCTTGGACCCTTAAGTGCCCTTGAGGTACGGCTGTGGAAAGGATTTTGTAAACGGTTAGATCAAGCATTTTAATTATGCCATTATTATTATTATTATTATTTTTTTCTTTACTGTACCATGTCAAAGTACCTGTTTCTTCCCATTTACCTGGGTAAGTTTTTTATAAGCATCGAAATTTTAGGAGAAAATGTAAAAAACACAATTATTATAAAAAGAAATCCAGCTTGAACTCTGTGAGATTAGTCATTGAACTCAGTGTTTCACAGGCACATCTTAATTTCATTGTAAAAAGATATATATATTTTGTCTATTTTTGTGCCTTTTTTGGTCTATTTTGTGCTTTTTTACCTTGTGTAGAGATCTTACAAAGTGGTTTTCTACGTTAAAAAGTGACAAAGAAATTGTATAGTTACTTAACTAATGACATTTCAGAACTCTGGGATATTTCTCATCTTGAAGTAGTGGGTGGTATAGTAATAAAACCCTTTATCCCCTTCTTGATCGTACGATCTAATTTTCCAACTTTACCATGACATCTGAGAAGAAGTAATTAGATGTTTTTTGTATTGAAATCATGGACTATCACCTGCTACTTGTCCAAGTTATGTTGACTTTTGCCACGTGGTGCGGCTTGGCGTTTCTTTCTCTTTGGTTGTCAGATCCCCATGTCTATGCTGTACCGAGTACTGATAACGACTGTTCTTATAAATGAAGATCAGCCGAGATCTGACGAAATGTTTTCTTCTTATAAGTATCAAAGAAATGCTTTATGAAGTTTGAATATCAATCCTCAGCCATGATCCGAACCTTGGGATGAAATTTAAGTCAGAAATATGATTTACTTTGCAAATCATAAGGCTT
This sequence comes from Eidolon dupreanum, assembly GCA_028627145.1. NCBI lineage: Eukaryota > Metazoa > Chordata > Mammalia > Chiroptera > Pteropodidae > Eidolon > Eidolon dupreanum. Next base: position 82,135,406 of record CM053508.1, on the reverse strand, counting down.
TTTATACTCTCGTTATCAAAATGGCTTATTTTTCATGCAATCGAGAGTATTAAGTCAAGAGAAAAGCTTTTCAAAGAGATATTGCCTTTCTTTCCCCACAAAGTTAGTATTTGTTTTCCTTACTCTCTTATTCTCCAGCAAGCACTATATTCATTACCAGTGTTCTGAATTATGAAATTCAAGTGAATTTATTTGTGTATTGTTTACTTATAAGAAATAAGTTTATGTGCAAGTAAATTTCCAACTGCTAGCAAAAACCGAGATTTGTAGTTAAGCAAAACATTGTAAGGTTGGTCTTTTACACATTTATATCAATATCTATAGGCTATCTTCTATCTATCCTATCTACCATCTATCTGTCTATCTGTCATCTATCTACCTGTCATCTAGCTCATGACTAGATAATGTCAAACTATTGTTGGCAATTAGTATCAACAAAGATACTCAATTTTTTTTTAATTACCAAAGGCAGGGGAAAATCATTTTACTTATTAATAAATATTTTATGGTATGAATTCCTAGGGGAGTCGAGTTTTTTCATTTTTGTTCTAGATGATCTGTTAAACATATTAATAGGATACAGTTACTCAAAGTTATCAATACTGCTTTCTGGAACCAAGAACCTACTTTTAAAAGTACTTAGTACCTGGGAAGTTGATATATGTGTTCTGTGAGTCAGTGAGTGTTATTTTACATATTCCATGGGGAATGTTAACACAAAAGAGGCAGCTCTTTTGGGATCATTATATTATCAGGCTACATCATCTTTGATGGAGGATTCTGGCTTATCTAAGGACATAAAATTCCTAGAAGCCCGGAGGTAAGAGGGACCTTAAGGAGCACCCCAGCATAGGCACTGGCAAACCTTTTTCAGCAGAGAGCCACACAGTATTTTAGACTTTGCAGGCCTTATGGTCTCTAGCAACTAACTCAGCTTGGCTGCTGCAACACAAAAAGCAGCCATAACCAAATGAACATGGCTGGGGCCAGTAAAACCACAATGATCACATCACAAAAATCCTACTTTTGATTTTTTTTTTCAATTTCAAATGTAAAAGCCATTCTAAACTCTAGGGCTGTCAACAACAGTCAGTGGGCCCAATTCGCCATTGGGCCATAGTTCAGTAATCTCTCTACAGGTGTTTCTGTGTCATCCTGGACAGCGTTTTATCAGCATATGGGGATGGAGGGTGTTTATGTAAGAAAGTGCTTGCTTCTCTTACATAAGATCTTAACTTTTTCTTTTTTTCCATGGTAATTAAATCTCATGATTAAAGCCAAAGTGCCCTTTAATAAATGATGAGATTTTCACTTAGTCCTATTTGGTCTTTCTAAAAATGTCATCGGAAGCACCCTCGGATCTTTGCGATTTTGGTAAAAACTAAGGAAACTTAGCTGCCAAGTAAAAAAGTTCAATTACCTGGTTAAGTGTACCTTCCTTATTGTCACGAAGTCAGAATCTACAAGGTATAATTTACACCCAGTAGAAATATTTTAAAGTCTTGGGGGAGAAAAAAGGGAGCAGCTACAGATGAAAAAATAGTTTCCTGCCGCACATGTTCTTTTGTATCTAAACCTTCATATGAGTTCAGGGCGGTTCCAGGGGAATTCTGTATCCCCATGTGTAGGAGGGAGAGTCAGACCCTTTGACTGCAGGCAAGAAATGAAGCAGCTCTTTATGTCCATGTAAGAGCCCGGAAACCATGCATTTCCTATCAGATCCACTGCAGCCAGAGAAGGTTAAAATTTAACAATAACACCAACATCCCAAGTGGCCTTAAGACAAATGCATTTGGGTTTAGCATATTTACTTTGCAAATACTCGCCTTCCACTTCTGATCACATTCCTAGATGCTTGACTAATGAAAGAAATACTTCATCTATGAAACTGACCTTGAGCTCATTTTTTTCAAGAAATCGAGTTTTATTTCGTGACTTTCGGTGATGGATGTTTTCTCCTTGTATTACAAATTGAGATTTAAGCTTCTTTCAGAAACATTCCTTTAGCAGGAAACCACGAGGTTTAGAATGGAGCTGGCAGGGAAAGTCAGGGCAGATGTTGCGAATGGACTGGACAGAAGAGAAATTTTTTTCTCTTAATTAAAAAAAATTTGATTAATTGGGGTGACCTTAGTTAATAATAAAATTATAGAGGTTTCAAGTGTATAATTCTATAATGCATCATCTGTGTATTGCATTGTGTGCTCACCACCCAAGGTCAAGTTTCCTTCCGTCGCATGCACTCGGCCCCCTTTTCCTCCGGGAAACACCATGCTGTTGTCTGTGTCTATGAGTTTTTGTCTGATTCGTTCGTTCGTTGCTCTCTGTTTCATATCCCACATGTGAGTGAAATCTTATGGCTCTTAACTTTTTCTGGATGACTTATTTCACTTAGCACGATCCATCCGTGTTGTCCCCAGTGGCTGTCTTTCATCTCTTCTTTTGGCTGAGTAATATTCCACGGTACGCATGTACCACCTCTTCTTTAGCCAGTCACCTCTCGAAGGACACTCCCGTTATTTCCATGTCTTGGCCACTGTGAATGATGCTGGGGTACATACATGTCTTTATGAAAAGTGTTTTCAGATTTTTTCGGTAGATACCCACAAGAGGGATTACTGGGTCATCTGGTCGTTCTATTCTTAATTTTTTGAGGAACCTCCATTATGTTTTCCATAGTGGCTATACCAGTTTACAGTCCTACTGGGGGAGAAAAATTTACCTGGTGCTAAAAGTGGGGATTGGAAAGACTATGGAATAACGCAGGCTCTTCTCAGTTTGGCCCCTACCTACCTGGTGCTAGCACTCAGGTTTGGTGCCTTTTTCTCTCAGAGGCTCAGCCTCTGTGTCCTGTAAATTCACGGTGGTCTTCTGCTCACGACCACACATATCCTCAGCGATTCATTCAAGTGGCTTAGATTCATGAACAGATGCTTGCTTTGAGTTGCTTAAGCTTCCTAAATGCTCAAAAGGAATAAGTCTGTTTCTTTTTCGCGGACTTTAGAATGGAGACTTCGCATCAACTCAGCCCGGTCTTCCTCTGGTCAGTCAGAATGGCAGCATCAAAATGTATCATGGGCATTTTACTGCGCTGTCCAGCGCAGACCTCTGCTCACAGGATGGGCATGGGGGGCGTGTCAGCAACTGGGGGAGAGGGGTTAGGGTGGGCAGACAGAGAAATCAGAAGGACAGGATGGAAAAGCCACAGCCCACGCAGCTGCCGGCCTGACGGGACTTGCTAGGTCCCTGCAGAGTGAATAATATATCAGCGCTACTGGCTAAGGGAATGTTCTAAGACTTAAAAAAAAAAAAAAAATGCAATCACTTCCCCATTTTGCTTATTTCCCTGGTCTTCTCCCCTTTCTGTAAGTGCCTGAGATCAGCCATTTGCTCTTAGCCCCTCCATTCCAAAATACTTACATAAATATTTTCTTCACCTTCTGAAAATGTTTTCTTAATTTAAAACATGGATGTCATCGTGATGCAAGGGCCTTTACGTGGCTGAGTAAGTGAAAGATGACAGAGAGAAATTATTAAACCTTTTCCTGAAAATTATAGCGACACACTAAGTGAATGAGTTTTAGTGCATTGCTTTGCATTTGCATTTTTTCGCCCTCTGTTCTTCTGGATAGACTCATTTATCAGTGAAAAAATGGAAAAATAAAACCCTGGAAAAACAGTTATTCCTGTCCAAGGTGTTAGGTATTTTTGCATAGTAACCGCAGCCTCACACGCAACGGTAGATCACTGAGAGATAAAATTACAGAGTTTCGTGGAGTTGGCTGTGAAGGCCATTTTGCCTTTCACGCTTAAGTCTTCAGAATGCCTTCAACGCATACACCCTAAATTGAAGAACCTAGTGTTGTGGCGTGACTGAATGTAAGACCCACAGAGCCAATTGAGGTTAATTACGAGCCTTTATTAGCCGCAGGTGACTGACTCTCTACCACGCAGGGCTAGAGGAGATCAGCCCCGAGCTCCCCAAAGAGGCAGCTTATAAAGCCTAAAACAACATCAAATAATCCAGCAGATTACAGTAGCAGAAGTTGGCCGTTAGCATATCTTTATACATACAATACATCTCCTAGTACCACACCCTAGTAAGCAGGAGGACTTCTGGTATCTAAAGATATTTCTTCCCTGTAGCTGACTTAGCTAGTTGGCTCACTTGAAAATTTTCCACCCTTAACACTAGACTTAAATCAAGAGCAAGAAATTAAAAATCAGTGCTTTTACATCAACTTGTAAATAAGAGATAATAAAAGGGGTAAAAAGTTTATGATGGCTGCCTTACGGCTGATTTTAAACATAAAACTTGCGTCTTAATTTTAACCACCTAGCAGGGTAGGTCTTTCCACTGAGAAAAAAACATAGGTTACACAAGACAGTATTTACTCAGTAGACATAACAGCTGTGGAAGACTGATTGCCATGTGCGACATGTGTATAATATTACCACATGTGTGTATACACATGTGTGGAACGATCACAGGAAACTTTGAAACAGAAATAACTGATGATATGAGGCTGTTTCATCCAAGACTCTGCGCTCAAATCTTGGTCGATTTTTTCAACCTGGCACTAGTTGGCAGTGCTCAGCTCTACCCTGTTCTCAGTTGTAGTTGCCTCTTCCGAGCTGCTGGTGCTGGGTGGACCCGTTTCTACCTCCTGTGTGGTGGCCTTTACCGTGAGCTTTCGTGAGCCTGTGCGTGCCCTCTGTCCGAGGGAATTAACGACACCCGACTCCCAGGGTTGGTGAGGTGACAGAGGATACGACATAGTGCAGTGCTAGTGGCATCCAATAGGCTTTTAGAATACAGATTTTTCAGATATTTTTAACCTGCCCATTATAAATACATAATTTTATATTGACAAAATATGTCAACTGTATATAGCTCCTTATAACAGAATTAGCTTAGGAGAGACTTATTTTCGTTTTAAGTACTAATTAGTTTTACCTGGGATGCTCTACATTTCTTGTGTTTTAGGTTTGTCTAAGATACTAGTACAGAACTGGCTTTCTCTGACCCTGGGGTCAGTCCACTCTTTGTAATGTCCCAAGTGACCTGTCTCGTGGCTTTGTAAAGTCACAGTTTTTCTCTCTAGTCTGCCACTCAGCACCTCTCTGAACCAACTGGGCTCAGTCAGAGACATAGACTGAATCATTTTCTTTTAATTTTTCACTGACTTATCGCCTACGCACAGTCGAGCACACAAGTCTTAAATAGACAGCTCTATAAACTGTCGCCCAGATGAAGAGCAAGAAAGAATCCTGTCCACAGCTCCCTTCAAAGGGAGTGCTCTTCAGATGCCTGTCGCCATAGATTAGTTTTGCCTGGTTTTGAACTTCACATAAATGGAATCACACACTGTATGCTTTTGTGACTGGCTCCTTTCACTCAGCGTTACAATGAATGTTGAATGGAGCAATAGTTTGTTCCTTTTCACTGCTGTATAGAATTCCATCGCATGAAAGTGTCATAACTATTTATCTACTCTATTGTTGATGGGCATTCGGGTTATTTTCGGTTTGGGGCTGTTAGGAATAACACAACTGGCCACACGTTCAAATATACATTTTGGTGAATGTAACCAGTCAGTTCTTTTGGGTGGAATTCCAGGAGTATCATAGGGATATCTATATTTGTGTCAGTAGAAACAGCCATTGTCACACCAGTTATTTTAAACAGAGAGAACTTGTATAAGGACTCAGTTAAACACGTATTAGGGAACTGGAACCCTGAAAGGGCACACTGAGACAGTGACTGCCCAAAGCAGTCACCACCCCCCAGGCCAAAGGGACAAAGAGAGGAAGTGGTGGGCGGGTGGGTATTAGAATCTAGAAGCTTGAAGGAAAAGCCCTGTCATGCTTAGAGAGGGGGCACCAGTAAGCAGGGGACACAATGAGGCTCATTCTGAGGATGCCGAAGATTTTTTAAGAAGCCGGAAACTGGTACCAACTGCTGTGGCTTTGGAAGTGAATAACTGGCTTGGATGATTTTCCTCGTCTTTCCGATGTGTATGTTGCAAACATATTAAGCTACTTATTACAACTGTGCATGAAGTCAGTGACTGAAGCTAAAGCAGCTCATACATCCCATTTTGTTGCAAAAAATAAAAATGAAACGCTCCATCGGAGTTGCGTTTAACGGCATTCTCTGGGCATTCTCATCGGTGAGGACCTGGCGGGCACCCTTTTAGAGGGTTTTCCTTGCGTTCAAGGGCAGACTTTGGAGGAGATGAGGGTTGGATTTAAATCTCTGCTGTCCCTGACAAGTATGTGACAATCCCGGAGACCTTTCTGAGCTTCAGTGGGTTACGGGGGACTCACAGTCACACCTACTCACAGGACAGTTGGGTGGATGAAGTGATCTAAGATGACAGTGCCTGTCACCACAGCCTTCTCTTAATAGGGTGCTGCTTCTGTTGACTACTCTCCAGGGGCTCCGCTTTTCTGTAGCCGAGAGGTTTTTTTCAATTAAATTTTAAACCATCTTTAAAACCGCACCTCGCCACATACTACTGGGATCTTTTCTTTATTCCTGTTTTCATGTCATCCGATAATCCTTAGCAATCGGGCTATAGGAGCTGGAAGCTGTGGAGAACGGGGCGGGGATAGTGCTGTTTTCTCTCTGCTCTTCCGGTGTAATTTCTTTTTGTTCTCCATTCCCATAGCACTTGCTTGCACCCTATGTCACACTGCCTGGTACCAAATTTAACAGTGTACATGTACCTTAGGTGGTGAGTTCCTTGAGGAAAGAGACCAAGACTTCTTCATGGCTAAATGACTCCTTAGCACGTCGTACAATGCCTGGATGCACCATGCATGTGGTTAATATTTGCAGATGGAGAAAAAATATTCGGACATAGGGATTTTAAGTGTATCAAAACAAATTTAATATGAGGTATCCTTAGGCCAAGGCAATGCCATATTTATTTAAACGTAGTATCCATTATAACTAGGCATTATGTAGACTGGCACACAGATTTTTCTCTGATTACAGAAAATTTTAGATAGTTGTTCAGTTAACAATACCAGCAATAGAAAAATAGTCCTCTTTGCTTTATTCTTGGCCCCTTCTTATGGTACCCTTTGCGAGAATGATATTTGCTGCTTCTGTTTAGATTTTAGTCACAAGTTGACTCAGAATATTTGGTCCAACGGAACTAATGAGAGTGGTAAAATTTGAACCCACCAGAGCCATCTTAAAACGATTTCTCCTAATAAAAAATTGGGAGGCTGAGAGTGATCTGGAGTGGATTTTTTGTCTCGCTTTTATTATTAATGAATCTTCACTTTTTTTTAAACAAGTACAGCAGTTCTGTATTAGTTTTAGTCTTAAGAAATTTTATGTCTAATGAAATATGTATTGACACAGCAAGACTCCCTGTTGACTAAGGATCAATATTCATGCAGCTATCACTTATTGAGAAGTATTGGAAGCTCATTTGATTCCGCGACTTCTCTTTTTCACAATGTTCTTATAAGAAAAAACAAAAACAAAAACAAGTGTGCTTGACAAATGGTATTTTAGTTCACATTCATCTCGAC